>OX638145.1:1534978-2075830 GCA_951805005.1 Othius punctulatus
ATTGTGACATTTTCATATTTCATACGATTTTCCAAATTCGAACTTTTGTTGAATTAATGGTGTATTCTACCTGAGATCCATGTAGAAACGATTAATTAGCATAATAAGATCAAATTATGTAACTTTAAAAAAATATTCAGAAATGGAAAAGTTCACGCTGGGGGGGTATTGTGACATTTTCATATTTCATACGATTTTTCCAAATTCGAACTTTTGTTGAATTAATGGTGTATTCTACCTGAGATCCATGTAGAAACGATTAATTAGCATAATAAGATCAAATTATGTAACTTTAAAAAAATATTCAGAAATGGAAAAGTTCACGCTGGGGGGGTATTGTGACATTTTCATATTTCATACGATTTTTCCAAATTCGAACTTTTGTTGAATTAATGGTGTATTCTACCTGAGATCCATGTAGAAACGATTAATTAGCATAATAAGATCAAATTATGTAACTTTAAAAAATATTCAGAAATGGAAAAGTTCACGCTGGGGGGGTATTGTGACATTTTCATATTTCATACGATTTTTCCAAATTCGAACTTTTGTTGAATTAATGGTGTATTCTACCTGAGATCCATGTAGAAACGATTAATTAGCATAATAAGATCAAATTATGTAACTTTAAAAAAATATTCAGAAATGGAAAAGTTCACGCTGGGGGGGTATTGTGACATTTTCATATTTCATACGATTTTTCCAAATTCGAACTTTTGTTGAATTAATGGTGTATTCTACCTGAGATCCATGTAGAAACGATTAATTAGCATAATAAGATCAAATTATGTAACTTTAAAAAAATATTCAGAAATGGAAAGTTCACGCTGGGGGGTATTGTGACATTTTCATATTTCATACGATTTTCCAAATTCGAACTTTTGTTGAATTAATGATGTATTCTACCTGAGATCCATGTAGAAACGATTAATTAGCATAATAAGATCAAATTATGTAACTTTAAAAAAATATTCAGAAATGGAAAAGTTCACGCTGGGGGGGTATTGTGACATTTTCATATTTCATACGATTTTTCCAAATTCGAACTTTTGTTGAATTAATGGTGTATTCTACCTGAGATCCATGTAGAAACGATTAATTAGCATAATAAGATCAAATTATGTAACTTTAAAAAAATATTCAGAAATGGAAAAGTTCACGCTGGGGGGGTATTGTGACATTTTCATATTTCATACGAATTTTCCAATTTCGAACTTTTGTTGAATTAATGATGTATTCTACCTGAGATCCATGTAGAAACGATTAATTAGCATAATAAGATCAAATTATGTAACTTTAAAAAAATATTCAGAAATGGAAAAGTTCACGCTGGGGGGGTATTGTGACATTTTCATATTTCATACGATTTTTCCAAATTCGAACTTTTGTTGAATTAATGGTGTATTCTACCTGAGATCCATGTAGAAACGATTAATTAGCATAATAAGATCAAATTATGTAACTTTAAAAAAATATTCAGAAATGGAAAAGTTCACGCTGGGGGGGTATTGTGACATTTTCATATTTCATACGATTTTTCCAAATTCGAACTTTTGTTGAATTAATGGTGTATTCTACCTGAGATCCATGTAGAAACGATTAATTAGCATAATAAGATCAAATTATGTAACTTTAAAAAAATATTCAGAAATGGAAAAGTTCACGCTGGGGGGGTATTGTGACATTTTCATATTTCATACGATTTTTCCAATTTCGAACTTTTGTTGAATTAATGGTGTATTCTACCTGAGATCCATGTAGAAACGATTAATTAGCATAATAAGATCAAATTATGTAACTTTAAAAAAATATTCAGAAATGGAAAAGTTCACGCTGGGGGGGTATTGTGACATTTTCATATTTCATACGATTTTTCCAATTTCGAACTTTTGTTGAATTAATGGTGTATTCTACCTGAGATCCATGTAGAAACGATTAATTAGCATAATAAGATCAAATTATGTAACTTTAAAAAATATTCAGAAATGGAAAAGTTCACGCTGGGGGGGTATTGTGACATTTTCATATTTTATACAATTTTTCCAAATTCGAACTTTTGTTGAATTAATAGTGTATTCTACCTGAGATCCATGTAGAAACGATTAATTAGCATAATAAGATCAAATTATGTAACTTTAAAAAAATATTCAGAAATGGAAAAGTTCACGCTGGGGGGGTATTGTGACATTTTCATATTTCATACGATTTTTCCAATTTCGAACTTTTGTTGAATTAATGGTGTATTCTACCTGAGATCCATGTAGAAACGATTAATTAGCATAATAAGATCAAATTATGTAACTTTAAAAAAATATTCAGAAATGGAAAAGTTCACGCTGGGGGGGGTATTGTGACATTTTCATATTTCATACGATTTTTCCAATTTCGAACTTTTGTTGAATTAATGGTGTATTCTACCTGAGATCCATGTAGAAACGATTAATTAGCATAATAAGATCAAATTATGTAACTTTAAAAAAATATTCAGAAATGGAAAAGTTCACGCTGGGGGGGTATTGTGACTTTTCCATATTTTATACGATTTTTCCAAATTCGAACTTTTGTTGAATTAATGGTGTATTCTACCTGAGATCCATGTAGAAACGATTAATTAATTAAATTTAGACGGTAATTATCAATCGTTAACCAGATAATCGAATTTCTGGTAAATATTACTGAAATTTTGCCAGCATTAAATGAAATTTTGCCCAGCAATAAATTTAATATTCTTAATATGACTACATTTTATTGGAAATAATTGAAAATATTAGTTATCATTGAAGTTTTGATAGAACTAGAAAAGTTAAAGCAAACGTTTTCCCAGTAATTAACGAACGTTTATGCAAAAAAACTGCAAAAAATAATTTCTACGTCCTCTGGGTATTTTAGTTTTAACTACATCTGGAAAATTAGTATAAATCTATCGACAAATAAGGGCTAAAAGTTTGACGAAAGAAAGGACTGCATTTTCGGCCTGTGCTAAAACCGTCTTAATATTCGACAGTTTCGTATATTTTGTTGAAGGGCTTTAAAAGCATTATACAGTTTCTAACAGATTATGATCGCTGCTAAAACAAATTTTGAATATTAAAAAGTAATTAGAAATGGAATATTAGAAACCCTCATATCATAGTTCAGAGTGCTTAATTCATACTAATTCTAACATGGTGAGACATTGGAGTAATTCTAATAGTGAACATTTTAATTCGCAGGTCCTGAAATATCGTTTAGTCCGGCCCTGATCGCCGCTCGAAGAACGATTTACGGGATTTCCAGCTGTCGGTTTTTCTACATGTGAATTTTTAAACGCGTCCAAACGTCTTGGCTTGGCATTGAAAACCTGGCCGAGGTCAAGTGCAATTTCAATAGAGAGCATTTGACAAAAAAGTGCGTAGGTACGTGACTGTCCAGCCGGCAGACCTTGAGAAGCGCTCAGTTGCACAGATCTTTGTGGTGTGAATGAAGATGCAGTCCCGCTTCTTCGTGGTATTGCCGGCGTAAGCTGTCCCAGGGCCCCCAGAATTGGGCAGTGCAACCACCAAGGGGGGCGCCTTCACCACCCGCAAGAAGAAATTCGAAAATCGCCTTGGATCTTCTCAAAATCTCCACCCACGCACTTACACACACTGGAAACTACCGAGGGAGGCTTCTAGCAGTTAGGGGTGTTTCTTAAAGGTAGAATTTTATTGGATTTCGTTGAAATTGAACGCTTCTACGCTTTAAAATTGGCTCAAAAACGTTCGATTCCAATTTTCAATTGTTTTTTATAATCTACAAATTCATGTGTAATAATTTGTTCCAAATGACTTCAAAATTGGACGAAATTATTGCACACAATTCGTGTAACTGCATAGTTTGAAAGTACGGCGTTTTAAAATTATTTTTCTCCACATTTTTTCGGTACTGAGTAAGCGTCGTCCTGACAAAAACTTTTCCAAGGCTTTAGGAATTTCTTTTCAATATTTTCAATAAGTTTTCATACAAAGAGGCATATTTCAATAGTGTATTGTACAGTATTCAACTGCGCGTTATTTAAACATAAAACTAATAATAATTCGCAACATTTTCCCATTAATTTTTATGGTTAATTTTAAAAATACATTTTCTATTGTCTCATTAACAACATTACATCTATTACTAATATATTCAAATTAAACCCGATTTGCTTGAAATGAATTTACATTACTGACGTTCAAATGATTCCACTGGTATGCGTGCAGACCTCAATGGTGGAACGTAATGCCACAATCCAAAATTTCAATCAAAACGGGATTTCAAAATTGAGTGGTGGTTGCGCCACTTAATTTAATCTGTATGCTTCCGATAATCAACAAAACACGTCTCACTGTTGAAATATTTATATTTTAGAATCCTCGTTGCACCGGTAAATGGACCAACTGTTTACAACGCAGAGCCGCTGAGGATTTGTGAACTTGGCCTAACAGTTATTACCTCCTTTGACACTTTACTGGAGCAAGCGGATTACTTCAAAGATTTGCAAGGTAGGAATTTTCATTTATATTTGTGCCGTTGAATACCTGACTGGTGTAAGTCCATTTTGTTTTTAATTGAGAAGAGCCCAGAAATATACAACAGACACATACCAAGGATATATTTCTTAACATATCTTAATTAAAAAAAAAAACAACTTGCACCACTTCGGTTTTCACTCAACTCTTTTATCACACCTTTATATGTTAACTTGTACTGACCATCGTAAGCCGTCTGACGTAAACAAATAACTTACTATTACTATTGCACTGCAAATTTCAAACAATCTGGTGTATTGCATATTAAAATAGCAATAACGTGTACATTACTCACCGCATCACATTCAAATATCAGGTTCAATTTTGTCATAAATGAATCTGGCATTTGAATGTGATGCTGTCATTTTGCGTGATTTTTCGATACTCAATACACCTGAATGTTACCCAAAATTTTTCATTCTCATAATTTCTCGCCAAATTCTTGAAATCACAATAACGTTAAATTGTTTGTATTAATAATTCTTATAATAATTTGAAATATTTTAGGAAAGGCCTTCGTTGGAATGGTAAATGGAATATCAACGAGACCCGAAAGTATCTACAACCTCCCAGGACTGCCGGCACCGTAGAAATCATCAACGGAACCAATTTCGCAGCAACGTATCTACAAGTCATCAGATTCTAAAGGTAGGAACTTGCATTTCGAATAACCTCGACTAGCTATGAATAATGCCATGTAATATTTTGTCTCCAAAATAGCCAATTGTATCAGAGTTTAGCTTGAAACATTAATCTGCCTGTTGCCAGTTCTTGTGCGTGTTGCCGGTTCTTGTCGACAATTTGCATTCATGACTGCCTTCGTGCTGTGCGAAGAAATTTACCTTAATTTAACGATTTAATAAATAAACGCAATTTACGAGCATTATTCATAATTAGTAACATTTAAAATGTCAATATTTTAATTGTTAGTTCTCAAATCCATGTGTCCGAATCAAGTTCAACCGACAAATATTTACTTTCATGCGCACATTAAGAACCGCCCTTTAAAATTAAAAATTAAATGCATTCATATCTCCATATATTGAAGTACTACAATATTTACAGCAGTTAATTTTTGTGTAATCGTGTATTTACTCATCGTAACTGTTGCATAATATTTGGTGTCGAGTTCAGTTGCTTCGTGCTCGCCCACCTTCTACAGATTTTACTATTTTCTTATTAAAACTTTAACAAACTGTGAAAGTTTTGGTGTCAATGGGCTCGAAGCAATGAACAACACAATGAACATAATTGCTCGTAGCAATGAATCATCCATGATGATTACACGGATGCAACGTATCCACAAGTTATCGGATTGTAAAGGTAGGAACTAAATGGTTGTAAGGTATGAGGCATCAAATGCGGCATCAAACACTCATTTCAGTGCCTTCTGAAGTGTTAGATGTAGGTATTCGTATTCACAGTTTAGGATGTTTATATTTAAATACTCCTCGGAGTTTCTAAGTAATTTACTTGTGCGATTTATGTTTATCACCAAAAACAACCCAATTATTTTCTTCATTTATCTAATCCAACGGTACGGAGGACTTTACCATGATAGACATAATTGTTTAAAATCGATTTTAAGTGCTGCACTGTGCGTCACATTATCATCTCTCCAACAGTTATATGTTGAAGCGATGATAATTACTATTCCTTAACTAGGAGAGAGAATTTACAAGACATGAATTAAATAAATTTTCAGAAATTTCAGTAATTGACTATTCATTGACATTCAAAATATCCATTAGATAAATTTTCAGAAATTTCATTGATTGAAACTTAAACTGGTCAACTGGGAAAGTTAATAACTCGATTTTCTCATTTATTTAAGACAAAGTCGTGGTCTAATTTTCAGATGTTTTGTATTCAGGCTAACTGTATACATATGTAGCATAAATTTTTCAAAATATCTCATATTTCAGTATTGACTAATTCATACTTGTCATTGCATAAAGTTATAGTGTTGATTTTCTCACTTATTTAATACTGAAACTTTGTCAAATTTTCATGAGAATAAGCTTCAGGAATACTGAACAGATATCTGTTAATTAATATGCAATAAATAAATTTTCAGAAATTTCAGTGTTGACTAATTCATACTTGTCATTGCATAAAGTTATAGTGTCGATTTTCTCACTTATTTAATACTGAAACTTTGTCAAATTTTCATGAGAGTAAGCTTCAGGAATACTGAACAGATATCTGTTAATTAATATGCAATAAATAAATTTTCAGAAATTTCAGTGTTGACTAATTCATACTTGTCATTGCATAAAGTTATAGTGTCGATTTTCTCACTTATTTAATACTGAAACTTTGTCAAATTTTCATGAGAGTAAGCTTCAGGAATACTGAACAGATATCTGTTAATTAATATGCAATAAATAAATTTTCAGAAATTTCAGTGTTGACTAATTCATACTTGTCATTGCATAAAGTTATAGTGTCGATTTTCTCACTTATTTAATACTGAAACTTTGTCAAATTTTCATGAGAGTAAGCTTCAGGAATACTGAACAGATATCTGTTAATTAATATGCAATAAATAAATTTTCAGAAATTTCAGTGTTGACTAATTCATACTTGCCATTGCAAGAAGTTATAGTGTCAATTTTCTCACTTATTTAATACTGAAACTTTGTCAAATTTTCATGAGAATTAGCTTCAGGAATACTGAACAGATATCTGTTAATTAATATGCAATAAATAAATTTTCAGAAATTTCAGCATTGACTTATTCATACTTGCCATTGCAAGAAGTTATAGTGTTGATTTTCTCACTTATTTAATTCTGAAACTTTGTCAAATTTTCATGAGAATTAGCTTCAGGAATACTGAACAGATATCTGTTAATTAATATGCAATAAATAAATTTTCAGAAATTTCAGCATTGACTTATTCATACTTGCCATTGCAAGAAGTTATAGTGTTGATTTTCTCCCTTATTTAATTCTGAAACTTTGTCAAATTTTCATGAGAATTAGCTTCAGGAATACTGAACAGATATCTGTTAATTAATATGCAATAAATAAATTTTCAGAAATTTCAGCATTGACTTATTCATACTTGCCATTGCAAGAAGTTATAGTGTCAATTTTCTCACTTATTTAATACTGAAACTTTGTCAAATTTTCATGAGAATTAGCTTCAGGAATACTGAACAGATATCTGTTAATTAATATGCAATAAATAAATTTTCAGAAATTTCAGCATTGACTTATTCATACTTGCCATTGCAAGAAGTTATAGTGTTGATTTTCTCACTTATTTAATTCTGAAACTTTGTCAAATTTTCATGAGAATTAGCTTCAGGAATACTGAACAGATATCTGTTAATTAATATGCAATAAATAAATTTTCAGAAATTTCAGCATTGACTTATTCATACTTGCCATTGCAAGAAGTTATAGTGTTGATTTTCTCACTTATTTAATTCTGAAACTTTGTCAAATTTTCATGAGAATTAGCTTCAGGAATACTGAACAGATATCTGTTAATTAATATGCAATAAATAAATTTTCAGAAATTTCAGCATTGCCTTATTCATACTTGCCATTGCAAGAAGTTATAGTGTTGATTTTCTCACTTATTTAATTCTGAAACTTTGTCAAATTTTCATGAGAATTAGCTTCAGGAATACTGAACAGATATCTGTTAATTAATATGCAATAAATAAATTTTCAGAAATTTCAGCATTGACTTATTCATACTTGCCATTGCAAGAAGTTATAGTGTTGATTTTCTCACTTATTTAATTCTGAAACTTTGTCAAATTTTCATGAGAATTAGCTTCAGGAATACTGAACAGATATCTGTTAATTAATATGCAATAAATAAATTTTCAGAAATTTCAGCATTGCCTTATTCATACTTGCCATTGCAAGAAGTTATAGTGTTGATTTTCTCACTTATTTAATTCTGAAACTTTGTCAAATTTTCATGAGAATTAGCTTCAGGAATACTGAACAGATATCTGTTAATTAATATGCAATAAATAAATTTTCAGAAATTTCAGCATTGACTTATTCATACTTGCCATTGCAAGAAGTTATAGTGTTGATTTTCTCACTTATTTAATTCTGAAACTTTGTCAAATTTTCATGAGAATTAGCTTCAGGAATACTGAACAGATATCTGTTAATTAATATGCAATAAATAAATTTTCAGAAATTTCAGCATTGCCTTATTCATACTTGCCATTGCAAGAAGTTATAGTGTTGATTTTCTCACTTATTTAATTCTGAAACTTTGTCAAATTTTCATGAGAATTAGCTTCAGGAATACTGAACAGATATCTGTTAATTAATATGCAATAAATAAATTTTCAGAAATTTCAGCATTGACTTATTCATACTTGCCATTGCAAGAAGTTATAGTGTTGATTTTCTCACTTATTTAATTCTGAAACTTTGTCAAATTTTCATGAGAATTAGCTTCAGGAATACTGAACAGATATCTGTTAATTAATATGCAATAAATAAATTTTCAGAAATTTCAGCATTGCCTTATTCATACTTGCCATTGCAAGAAGTTATAGTGTTGATTTTCTCACTTATTTAATTCTGAAACTTTGTCAAATTTTCATGAGAATTAGCTTCAGGAATACTGAACAGATATCTGTTAATTAATATGCAATAAATAAATTTTCAGAAATTTCAGCATTGCCTTATTCATACTTGCCATTGCAAGAAGTTATAGTGTTGATTTTCTCACTTATTTAATTCTGAAACTTTGTCAAATTTTCATGAGAATTAGCTTCAGGAATACTGAACAGATATCTGTTAATTAATATGCAATAAATAAATTTTCAGAAATTTCAGCATTGACTTATTCATACTTGCCATTGCAAGAAGTTATAGTGTTGATTTTCTCACTTATTTAATTCTGAAACTTTGTCAAATTTTCATGAGAATTAGCTTCAGGAATACTGAACAGATATCTGTTAATTAATATGCAATAAATAAATTTTCAGAAATTTCAGCATTGACTTATTCATACTTGCCATTGCAAGAAGTTATAGTGTTGATTTTCTCACTTATTTAATTCTGAAACTTTGTCAAATTTTCATGAGAATTAGCTTCAGGAATACTGAACAGATATCTGTTAATTAATATGCAATAAATAAATTTTCAGAAATTTCAGCATTGACTTATTCATACTTGCCATTGCAAGAAGTTATAGTGTTGATTTTCTCACTTATTTAATTCTGAAACTTTGTCAAATTTTCATGAGAATTAGCTTCAGGAATACTGAACAGATATCTGTTAATTAATATGCAATAAATAAATTTTCAGAAATTTCAGCATTGCCTTATTCATACTTGCCATTGCAAGAAGTTATAGTGTTGATTTTCTCACTTATTTAATTCTGAAACTTTGTCAAATTTTCATGAGAATTAGCTTCAGGAATACTGAACAGATATCTGTTAATTAATATGCAATAAATAAATTTTCAGAAATTTCAGCATTGCCTTATTCATACTTGCCATTGCAAGAAGTTATAGTGTTGATTTTCTCACTTATTTAATTCTGAAACTTTGTCAAATTTTCATGAGAATTAGCTTCAGGAATACTGAACAGATATCTGTTAATTAATATGCAATAAATAAATTTTCAGAAATTTCAGCATTGACTTATTCATACTTGCCATTGCAAGAAGTTATAGTGTTGATTTTCTCACTTATTTAATACTGAAACTTTGTCAAATTTTCATGAGAATTAGCTTCAGGAATACTGAACAGATATCTGTTAATTAATATGCAATAAATAAATTTTCAGAAATTTCAGCATTGACTTATTCATACTTGCCATTGCAAGAAGTTATAGTGTTGATTTTCTCACTTATTTAATTCTGAAACTTTGTCAAATTTTCATGAGAATTAGCTTCAGGAATACTGAACAGATATCTGTTAATTAATATGCAATAAATAAATTTTCAGAAATTTCAGCATTGACTTATTCATACTTGCCATTGCAAGAAGTTATAGTGTTGATTTTCTCACTTATTTAATTCTGAAACTTTGTCAAATTTTCATGAGAATTAGCTTCAGGAATACTGAACAGATATCTGTTAATTAATATGCAATAAATAAATTTTCAGAAATTTCAGCATTGACTTATTCATACTTGCCATTGCAAGAAGTTATAGTGTTGATTTTCTCACTTATTTAATACTGAAACTTTGTCAAATTTTCATGAGAATTAGCTTCAGGAATACTGAACAGATATCTGTTAATTAATATGCAATAAATAAATTTTCAGAAATTTCAGCATTGACTTATTCATACTTGCCATTGCAAGAAGTTATAGTGTTGATTTTCTCACTTATTTAATTCTGAAACTTTGTCAAATTTTCATGAGAATTAGCTTCAGGAATACTGAACAGATATCTGTTAATTAATATGCAATAAATAAATTTTCAGAAATTTCAGCATTGACTTATTCATACTTGCCATTGCAAGAAGTTATAGTGTTGATTTTCTCACTTATTTAATTCTGAAACTTTGTCAAATTTTCATGAGAATTAGCTTCAGGAATACTGAACAGATATCTGTTAATTAATATGCAATAAATAAATTTTCAGAAATTTCAGCATTGACTTATTCATACTTGCCATTGCAAGAAGTTATAGTGTTGATTTTCTCACTTATTTAATTCTGAAACTTTGTCAAATTTTCATGAGAATTAGCTTCAGGAATACTGAACAGATATCTGTTAATTAATATGCAATAAATAAATTTTCAGAAATTTCAGCATTGCCTTATTCATACTTGCCATTGCAAGAAGTTATAGTGTTGATTTTCTCCCTTATTTAATACTGAAACTTTGTCAAATTTTCATGAGAATTAGCTTCAGGAATACTGAACAGATATCTGTTAATTAATATGCAATAAATAAATTTTCAGAAATTTCAGTATTCACTGAAAATTCAGTATTCACTGATTCACAGTGTTGATTTTCTCCCTTATTTAATACTGAAACTTTGTCAAATTTTCATGAGAATTAGCTTCAGGAATACTGAACAGATATCTGTTAATTAATATGCAATAAATAAATTTTCAGAAATTTCAGCATTGACTTATTCATACTTGCCATTGCAAGAAGTTATAGTGTTGATTTTCTCACTTATTTAATTCTGAAACTTTGTCAAATTTTCATGAGAATTAGCTTCAGGAATACTGAACAGATATCTGTTAATTAATATGCAATAAATAAATTTTCAGAAATTTCAGCATTGCCTTATTCATACTTGCCATTGCAAGAAGTTATAGTGTTGATTTTCTCCCTTATTTAATACTGAAACTTTGTCAAATTTTCATGAGAATTAGCTTCAGGAATACTGAACAGATATCTGTTAATTAATATGCAATAAATAAATTTTCAGAAATTTCAGCATTGACTTATTCATACTTGCCATTGCAAGAAGTTATAGTGTTGATTTTCTCCCTTATTTAATACTGAAACTTTGTCAAATTTTCATGAGAATTAGCTTCAGGAATACTGAACAGATATCTGTTAATTAATATGCAATAAATAAATTTTCAGAAATTTCAGTGCTGACTAATTTATACTTGTCATTGCATAAAGTTAAGTGTCAATTTTCTCACTTATTTATTACTGAAACTTTGTCAAATTTTCATGAGAACAAGCTTCAGGAATACTGAACAGATATCTGTTAATTAATATGCAATACATAAATTTTCAGAAATTTCAGTGCTGACTAATTTATACTTGTCATTGCATAAAGTTAAGTGTCAATTTTGTCACTTATTTAATACTGAAACTTTGTCAAATTTTCATGAGAATAAGCTTCTGGAATACTGAACAGATATCTGTTAATTAATGTGCAATAAATAAATTTTCAGAAATTTCAGTGTTGACTAATTCATACTTGTCATTGCATAAAGTTATAGTGTCAATTTTCTCACTTATTTATTACTGAAACTTTGTCAAATTTTCATGAGAATAAGCTTCAGGAATACTGAACACATATCTGTTAATTAATATGCAATAAATAAATTTTCAGAAATTTCAGTGTTGACTAATTCATACTTGTCATTGCATAAAGTTATAGTGTCGATTTTCTCACTTATTTAATACTGAAACTTTGTCAAATTTTCATGAGAATAAGCTTCAGGAATACTGAACAGATATCTGTTAATTAATATGCAATACATAAATTTTCAGAAATTTCAGTGCTGACTAATTTATACTTGTCATTGCATAAAGTTAAGTGTCAATTTTGTCACTTATTTAATACTGAAACTTTGTCAAATTTTCATGAGAATAAGCTTCAGGAATACTGAACAGATATCTGTTAATTAATATGCAATACATAAATTTTCAGAAATTTCAGTGTTGACTAATTCATACTTGTCATTGCATAAAGTTATAGTGTCAATTTTCTCACTTATTTATTACTGAAACTTTGTCAAATTTTCATGAGAATAAGCTTCAGGAATACTGAACACATATCTGTTAATTAATATGCAATAAATAAATTTTCAGAAATTTCAGTGTTGACTAATTCATACTTGTCATTGCATAAAGTTATAGTGTCGATTTTCTCACTTATTTAATACTGAAACTTTGTCAAATTTTCATGAGAATAAGCTTCTGGAATACTGAACAGATATCTGTTAATTAATGTGCAATAAATTAATTTTCAGAAATTTCAGTGTTGACTAATTCATACTTGTCATTGCATAAAGTTATAGTGTCAATTTTCTCACTTATTTATTACTGAAACTTTGTCAAATTTTCATGAGAATAAGCTTCAGGAATACTGAACACATATCTGTTAATTAATATGCAATAAATAAATTTTCAGAAATTTCAGTGTTGACTAATTCATACTTGTCATTGCATAAAGTTATAGTGTCGATTTTCTCACTTATTTAATACTGAAACTTTGTCAAATTTTCATGAGAATAAGCTTCAGGAATACTGAACAGATATCTGTTAATTAATATGCAATACATAAATTTTCAGAAATTTCAGTATTCACTAATTGATACTTGTCATTGCATAAAGTTATAGTGTTGATTTTCTCACTTATTTAATACTGAAACTTTGTCAAATTTTCATGAGAATAAGTTTCAAGAAAACTGAACAGATATCTGTTAATTAATATGCAATAAATAATTTTTCAGAAATTTCAGTATTCACTAATTCATACTTGTCATTGCATAAAGTTATAGTGTCAATTTTCTCACTTATTTAATACTGAAACTTTGTCAAATTTTCATGAGAATTAGCTTCAGGAATACTGAACAGATATCTGTTAATTAATATGCAATAAATAAATTTTCAGAAATTTCAGCATTGCCTTATTCATACTTGCCATTGCAAGAAGTTATAGTGTTGATTTTCTCACTTATTTAATTCTGAAACTTTGTCAAATTTTCATGAGAATTAGCTTCAGGAATACTGAACAGATATCTGTTAATTAATATGCAATAAATAAATTTTCAGAAATTTCAGCATTGCCTTATTCATACTTGCCATTGCAAGAAGTTATAGTGTTGATTTTCTCACTTATTTAATTCTGAAACTTTGTCAAATTTTCATGAGAATTAGCTTCAGGAATACTGAACAGATATCTGTTAATTAATATGCAATAAATAAATTTTCAGAAATTTCAGCATTGCCTTATTCATACTTGCCATTGCAAGAAGTTATAGTGTTGATTTTCTCCCTTATTTAATACTGAAACTTTGTCAAATTTTCATGAGAATTAGCTTCAGGAATACTGAACAGATATCTGTTAATTAATATGCAATAAATAAATTTTCAGAAATTTCAGTATTCACTAATTCATACTTATCATTGCATAAAGTTATAGTGTTGATTTTCTCACTTATTTAATACTGAAACTTTGTCAAATTTTCATGAGAATTAGCTTCAGGAATACTGAACAGATATCTGTTAATTAATATGCAATAAATAAATTTTCAGAAATTTCAGTATTCACTAATTCATACTTGTCATTGCATAAAGTTATAGTGTCGATTTTCTCACTTATTTATTACTGAAACTTTGTCAAATTTTCATGAGAACAAGCTTCAGGAATACTGAACAGATATCTGTTAATTAATATGCAATACATAAATTTTCAGAAATTTCAGTGCTGACTAATTTATACTTGTCATTGCATAAAGTTAAGTGTCAATTTTCTCACTTATTTATTACTGAAACTTTGTCAAATTTTCATGAGAATAAGCTTCAGGAATACTGAACAGATATCTGTTAATTAATATGCAATAAATAAATTTTCAGAAATTTCAGTGTTGACTAATTCATACTTGTCATTGCATAAAGTTATAGTGTCAATTTTCTCACTTATTTAATACTGAAACTTTGTCAAATTTTCATGAGAATAAGCTTCAGGAATACTGAACAGATATCTGTTAATTAATATGCAATACATAAATTTTCAGAAATTTCAGTGCTGACTAATTTATACTTGTCATTGCATAAAGTTATAGTGTCAATTTTCTCACTTATTTAATACTGAAACTTTGTCAAATTTTCATGAGAATAAGCTTCAGGAATACTGAACAGATATCTGTTAATTAATATGCAATAAATAAATTTTCAGAAATTTCAGTGTTGACTAATTCATACTTGTCATTGCATAAAGTTATAGTGTCAATTTTCTCACTTATTTAATACTGAAACTTTGTCAAATTTTCATGAGAATAAGCTTCAGGAATACTGAACAGATATCTGTTAATTAATATGCAATACATAAATTTTCAGAAATTTCAGTGCTGACTAATTTATACTTGTCATTGCATAAAGTTAAGTGTCAATTTTCTCACTTATTTATTACTGAAACTTTGTCAAATTTTCATGAGAATAAGCTTCAGGAATACTGAACAGATATCTGTTAATTAATATGCAATAAATAAATTTTCAGAAATTTCAGTGTTGACTAATTCATACTTGTCATTGCATAAAGTTATAGTGTCAATTTTCTCACTTATTTAATACTGAAACTTTGTCAAATTTTCATGAGAATAAGCTTCAGGAATACTGAACAGATATCTGTTAATTAATATGCAATACATAAATTTTCAGAAATTTCAGTGCTGACTAATTTATACTTGTCATTGCATAAAGTTAAGTGTCAATTTTCTCACTTATTTATTACTGAAACTTTGTCAAATTTTCATGAGAATAAGCTTCAGGAATACTGAACAGATATCTGTTAATTAATATGCAATAAATAAATTTTCAGAAATTTCAGTGTTGACTAATTCATACTTGTCATTGCATAAAGTTATAGTGTCAATTTTCTCACTTATTTAATACTGAAACTTTGTCAAATTTTCATGAGAATAAGCTTCAGGAATACTGAACAGATATCTGTTAATTAATATGCAATACATAAATTTTCAGAAATTTCAGTGCTGACTAATTTATACTTGTCATTGCATAAAGTTAAGTGTCAATTTTCTCACTTATTTATTACTGAAACTTTGTCAAATTTTCATGAGAATAAGCTTCAGGAATACTGAACAGATATCTGTTAATTAATATGCAATAAATAAATTTTCAGAAATTTCAGTGTTGACTAATTCATACTTGTCATTGCATAAAGTTATAGTGTCAATTTTCTCACTTATTTAATACTGAAACTTTGTCAAATTTTCATGAGAATAAGCTTCAGGAATACTGAACAGATATCTGTTAATTAATATGCAATACATAAATTTTCAGAAATTTCAGTGCTGACTAATTTATACTTGTCATTGCATAAAGTTAAGTGTCAATTTTCTCACTTATTTATTACTGAAACTTTGTCAAATTTTCATGAGAATAAGCTTCAGGAATACTGAACAGATATCTGTTAATTAATATGCAATAAATAAATTTTCAGAAATTTCAGTGTTGACTAATTCATACTTGTCATTGCATAAAGTTATAGTGTCAATTTTCTCACTTATTTAATACTGAAACTTTGTCAAATTTTCATGAGAATAAGCTTCAGGAATACTGAACAGATATCTGTTAATTAATATGCAATACATAAATTTTCAGAAATTTCAGTGCTGACTAATTTATACTTGTCATTGCATAAAGTTAAGTGTCAATTTTCTCACTTATTTATTACTGAAACTTTGTCAAATTTTCATGAGAATAAGCTTCAGGAATACTGAACAGATATCTGTTAATTAATATGCAATAAATAAATTTTCAGAAATTTCAGTGTTGACTAATTCATACTTGTCATTGCATAAAGTTATAGTGTCAATTTTCTCACTTATTTAATACTGAAACTTTGTCAAATTTTCATGAGAATAAGCTTCAGGAATACTGAACAGATATCTGTTAATTAATATGCAATACATAAATTTTCAGAAATTTCAGTGCTGACTAATTTATACTTGTCATTGCATAAAGTTATAGTGTCAATTTTCTCACTTATTTAATACTGAAACTTTGTCAAATTTTCATGAGAATAAGCTTCAGGAATACTGAACAGATATCTGTTAATTAATATGCAATAAATAAATTTTCAGAAATTTCAGTGCTGACTAATTCATACTTGTCATTGCATAAAGTTAAGTGTCAATTTTGTCACTTATTTAATACTGAAACTTTGTCAAATTTTCATGAGAATAAGCTTCAGGAATACTGAACAGATATCTGTTCATTAAATTAGAAATTTCATTAATTGATAATGCATGCAGGTCAAATCAGAAAGTTATATATTCGATTGTTTCACTTATTTAGATCATAATCTTTCTTAAATTTTCTGAAGATATGTATGCATGTATACTGCATAAAAATCTGGTATGGAATATACCAAACAAGAATTAATTAAATTTAAAAAAATCCAGTTAAGTTAAGAATATACGTTGCTGAGATAAATGCAATTGACCATATTTGCCAGCATGGCCATATTCACGTTATAATTGTAAAATATAAATAATAATACTGATGGGCACTAGTTTGAATATTTTGCTGTATTACTGCTGCAAAATTTTAAATGTGGGTGAATTTTCCAAACGATTTGCTTAAAAATATATGCAAATATAACACAATTTTGAGTATGTTCGAAGTTTATTAATAAATGTATATATTTTAGTTTATGATAATTTTGCAGGTCGGTGCAAGCTCATCTCGGCTGGCATTGTATTGATCGCTTGCATTGTAATTCAATCCATTGTCCTGTCGTCGGGCGAGCCAAGGTTATGGCCAAAAAACTGACCTTAGCCGAGCAGCGGAGGCTCTCAGTCGCCGCTGAATCTCCAACGCGGCAATATCTCTGCATGTGCCAGGTGCATTATTCACAACGAAATCAATTAACGAACTTACTAATTAATAATTTATTGTTTCAGACCGATTGCTGAGATCCGTCTTCAACATTTCGACTTGCGAAATCCACTGAAAACTGGAAGTCGCCCCCCGAAATTCCGCCCACACCCCCAAAGAGCCCCCAAATGTTCACAGAAGACACCAATTCGTCTGGGAGATGTTAAGGTAATAGCAATTGATTTTTTTGCGAAATTTGCGTGGTTTTCTGCACTTTTTTGGTGCATAAAGTCACTCCACATTTCCAATTATCATAATTTCACACATCCTACATGAAAACCTGTTCTAATTACCCCAAAATTGGCTTAAAATCTAATTAAATGAACGCGGAATATTCGAGAAATCGCTATTTTTCCTATCCACAGCGAACCCATTGTGCTACACAATGGACTCGTTTAGCTAGGCAAAAAAGTGATACGTCTTATTTCAATCTGCTTTGAAAACATTCCTCACATAATTGTTAAACTCCTTAAAATAAATCTAATAAATAAAGCCTCCCAATGGAGCAACATTACAAATGCAATAAAATAATAATAAATTACATTTGTATTGTTTATCAAAATTTGCACTCAAAATCACAAGAACATTAATATGATTAATACCTACTTATCCAACCTAATTTCTTATTTTTCATACAGATTTTTAAAACTTTAATTGTTAAAAATTCATTTAAAATTAGTCTCATTACTTGCAAATTTTTTCCAAATTTAATTTAAAGATGCTTCGTAAAAAACAACCAAACGTATGCCACTGTTATAATAATCTTTAACATTTCAGACCAGCGAATACCTCCGTTGAAATTTGGTAAATGTGAGTCCGTTTAACCGTCGTGGAACAGAAATCGTCTCCGATGGTAACTTCACCGAACAAAAATCGTCGAAGGAATTATAAGGTAGGAATTTTTATATTTATGACGTTTCGTTATGAATAATGTTTTTGTATTGCAAATAACTTGTTCTTTATTAATCAACATTATTCAAAACTATTGATTACTGTGTTGATATTGGCTGCACATGCACTGAATGCGTTTCCGAATGTTGAATGCTGTATCGAACAATACAGCATTCAACATTCGGAAACGCATGGAAATTTATTTAACTGCAAGTTATTTAAATATAATTATAATAATAATTTAATAACAAACTAATTTTTACCATCAATTTTGCTGTTGTCTTGAAATGTTACATTAATTACGATCTGATATTCAAACGAAAACATAGAAACCTGATTTGTCGAAGTGAATTTTGCATTATTGGTGTTAGAATAATTCGTGGTGTGTACGCTGACCGCAACGGTATATAATTTATTAATTCAATTAAAATCGGATTCCTAAATTGAGCCGGGCTTGCACCAGTTATCGTATGTGCGATTACTAAGATCACATACAAACGGTAATTGTTGGAATCTTCCAATTATAGGCGAGACCAGATTAACTTTGTAGAACCCATCGCAGTTATGTATCATAATTGATGTGACTAAATATTTTTCAGCCTTAGCGTTACAGACGTACAAATTATGTTAACATATAAATTTGCAAGTAACGGTGGTACAAAATATTTTAAGCCATCGACACTAACAAATAACTGCAACGGTCGCATTCTTACGTCTGCACAAAGTGTACTTGCAGACTTTTAAAATTTGCATTGCTAATAAATTTATTTAAAATTAGTAGGTACTTGCAAAATTTTTACAACTTTAATTTCAATTTGCTTCCAAAAAACGACCAAACATGTCTCACTGTTAATATAATTTTCAATTTTTCAGAACAAATACCTTCATTGAATTGGTAAATGGACCATCTGTTAATGCAACGCAGAATTGATGTGAATTTGTTTACCTGCCGAGGAACAGCGATTATCTCCGATGGTAACTTCACCCAACCAACCGTCGCTTCACAGTTTTGCAAATCATTGGAGGAATTATAAGGTAGGATTTTTTTTATTTATCACCTAGTTATGAATAATGTTATTATTTCACAAGTTTCCTGTATTAAAAATAACTTGTTTTCGATTGACCAACATTATTCAAAACTATTAATTTGTGTGTCGATATTTTTTACTTACCTTTATTTATATCCAAATTAAATTTAATCGGGGGCGATATTTTAACGGTTTTTGATTTTATTTATGCATTCATAAATGTTGCAATCTAAATACTTCAATTATATTTGTATTCTATTAAGATTGATTCAAAGTCAAACGCACCCCTGTACCCATTTTGACTACTTACAATAATGTTGCATCGCTCGCCTTACATCTGCCTTTATACTAATTTTAATGCTTGATCAGATTTTGGCAAAATAGCATTTATTAATTTTGTGTTCTAAACAAAGGAACATTAAAACTTTAGCATACACATTGAAACACATTTTTCAGAAACAACTCAAGTCACACATCTAGTTTTGAAATAATTAAATAAATATTAATTAGTGACGAACTAAGATTATGTCTGCTCTCAGTTGATATTTTCAGAGGGTCCAATACACCTTTTAAATATTAGAATAAGGTTCTGTTTGCGCTCAATCAAAAGAACTACATCTTTTATGCGCCATTCTATGTATAATTCTAATACGTATAACCAAAAGTGGATTTGGGCGGTTTCTGAAATCAGCGATTCTTGTAATTTTTCACTATTTTAATAGGTGTTTATGTTTTAGGAAAGAATAATTGCTTCGTTGAATTGGTAACTGGAACATCATTGAGAGACGAAAGTATATGCAGCCTTCTAGTACTGCCGGCACCGCAGAAATCGTCATCGGAGCCAATTTCGCAGCAACGATCTTCAAGACTGCCAGGGGATTCTAAAGGTAGGAACTTTCATTTCTAATAACTGCAACTAGTTATGAATAATGCTGTGTAATATTTTGTCTCCGAGAAAACTGATCCAAGTTTAGTTTCAAACATTCATCCAGCAGCCATGAAATTGGCCTGAAATTACTAATTATTGGTAAATATTTATACCAATACAATAATTTTTGTTCTGCAATTTACAAGCATTATTCATAACTAGAAACAATTGGAGCGTTAATATTTTAATTGTTGGTTCAAAAATCTACCAGTGTCCAAATCAAATTCAATGGACAATAATTGCTTTTATAGTCATATTATTAAGCGCGCTTTTAAATCAAACAATATACACATATCAGATTTCTGATCAGTTTTGTTTTAAATTATTTGCGTAGGTACTTTAAGTAAATATTCCTCTGAGCTCTGAGCTTCATTTTTTCTGCACCAATAATCACCCAATTTCTTAATTTATCTAATCTAACGGTACAGAGACGGACCACGATTGGAAATAATTATTAATTTAATTGGGTCGCATATCATGTATTTTACTTGGAACACTTACCGTTTTGCTTCACTCAGAGCCTTGGAGGATAGCCTATAGTGTTTAAGATAGTTTGCGTAGGTACTTTAAGTAAATGTTCCTCTCTGTGTGTCCGAGTAATATGCTTGTGCAGTTTGTACAAACTACCCAATTGTTATCTTCAGTTATCTAATCTAAAGGTACAGAGACGGACCACGATAGAAATAATTGTTTAAAATGATTGGGTACCGTGCCGTGCTTCAGATCATTCATCTCTCCACTAGTTCATTTCAACCGCACTAACGTAACCAATACTTGGGCCCAGCTGGGGCTTGTCCAGCTATCTAACCGGACTGGTGTCTCAAGGGATATCGATTCGGCTGTTTTTACTGGTGAAGAGATGATGATTTGCCACTCCTTCTGAAGCGATCGCAAAGAAGTGCCGTTGTTCACAGGGAAGGCAGATATTCTCGTTACGGATTCAACATTTAAAAAAGTGCAAAAGGCGCTAAAGTTGCAAAAGTTGCAAAAGTTACTGCTTTGCTTTACTCGGACACTCACAGGACAGCCTCCTTTCACACAATTTTTGTAGGTCACTATAAAACAATTGATCAACTTTTGAACAAAGTCGTAACCTCATAAAATTTTCATAATTTAAACTTTATTGATCAATTACGAGTATATATTGAAATTTTGAGAAGGCATTCGATTAATTTCTCGGCTATGAAGATGGTAGAATACTAGATTTGTTATCTAGAGATAGCTGGTGCGAATCCAGTTTGGGGAATTAATTTTCTGCGTACGTATTATTTCATTCAATTTTGCGCATTGCTTTCAATTAATATCAATACTCAATACTCTTTGAGTAAACAGTAGAGTTGTGAGAGCTGTCGATGCAGAAATTTATTGATTATTAAAGTTAATTCTGCAATCATGAAGATGGATAAAGCTGGATTAAATTCCAGGCGTTGCTGGTTGAAACCCAGCTTGTAGAAATAATGATCTACGATTTAATGAATTTAACTTTCATTTAAAGCGCAAATGATTGCGCTGACAACATGTAAAAATTTACTCCTTTTAATGCCAGAACTCGGCGCTCAGTTTCACTTTAATTTTTTTATTAATCTGTGCTTATTTGTTTGTTTATTTTGTACACTTCAATTAAATAATTTCACATAAAGATTATTATTGGCGTTAACGACATAATTGCACATTTTGTATTCGCACTAATGTGTTTTAGTCAACAGTTCATTTTTATTTGCTTCAAACTTGCTTGGCTGTTGACATTCATACATTTTGTTCTATTGTGAACCTTAATCACAAGTTATTAATCATTTAGTTGTTATTAAAATTCGTTTGTAAGTTTATTTCATTTTAATTATTATAGCAAAGAACCAAATTATACAATTCTTGCATTTATTAATATTATTCACATTAAATATATGACGCCTCTGTCATGTATCTTATTATTTTATATATCTCTGTTTCCGAGTAATATGCTTGTGCAGTTTGTACTACCCAATTGTTATCTTCAGTTATCTAATCTAAAGGTACAGAAACGGACCACGATAGAAATAATTGTTTATAATGATCGGGTATCGCGCCGTGCTTCGGATCATTCATCTCACCACTAGTTCATTTCACCGATATCTATTCGGCTGTTTTTACTGATGAAGAGATGATGATTTGCCAGTCCTTCTGAAGCGATCGCAAAGAGGTGCCGTTGTTCACAGGGAAGGCAGATATTCTCGTTACGGATTCAACATTTCAAAAAGTGCACAAGTTGCAAAAGTTACTGCTTTGCTTCACTCGGAACCTCACAGCCTTGCATAATAATTTACCAAAATTAATGTTTTATTGTCAATTTTTTGGGTTTAATGGTTATTAGTCGGTTCATATTAAAAACATCCATTTAAAGTAGAGTCGATTTTAGATTAGAAGTAGATTTAACTTGCCATGTTAAACTACCCCTCAAAAATTGTCTAGTTTTTAGACATATTTTCAAATGCAACTTATACAATGCAATTATTTTAAATAATCATATTCTTGCCACATTACTAGGTGTCATAAATACAATGAGAAATGTGATTATACATTCGTGATGCATGTCGAAAAGACTTTAGGAATTGTGTGAGTGTTGATGTTGAGACTGATTGTTAATTAGGAAAAAGGCGGCCGCCGACTTTAGCGTTGTTTAACACTATAGCAATTTACTTGCTTAATTTGTCTTTCAGAAGACTCCTTGGTGTGTATGCTTGTTGTTATGTATATATGATAGAACCAGTTGCTGGTTTGTAGGTTCTGATATCTTAATGATATCATAGGTGTAGGTACAATTTCGTCTGAAATTGGTTGATGGGGTGGGATTTTCTTAGACGTATGTCTTTGATATTATATTTGATATTAGCTTACTCCTGCGCTTATTATATTCGACCCGTCTAGGAAACAAGTTCATCTTGTTTATGTAACATGTATGTAAACGCATTTCTCATTGATAAAATATTTTCCATAGTGGGAATAAAAGTTGTTGATCGATTTATATGAACCAATTCATTGCCAATAATCTATTCAAATTTCAATTAATATGTGCAAGAATTTATAAATCACAGTCATTACGCGTTATATTTTTATAATTTTTTTACTTTTTTAAATTGTTTAGTTTATATAACAAAACTTGTCTTACTGCAATATTTCGAAGCAGTAATGTGTCACAGTTAATCATATTAGGAACTCGTAATTCGAAATGTTGTAATTGTATTAATAGTACAAATGAATTTTACGAATAATTAATAGACTAATAAATATTCAATAACCAACAATTCATTTAAATTGAATTGTCATTGACGCTTTTAATTATCTACCAAATCAATGTAAGTAACACATTATTGATTAGACCTAGCTTGCATGTGTTACTTTATCAATAAACATTATAAACAATTAACAAAGCACAGAAATATAATGCATTCATTATTATGCATTCAAAGTTTCAATTTTTCAATTAGTTTTCATGGAGTGTTAATTTTTCCATGTTTTTTGTTTTAATAATATATCTTTCACCCTAGCCAAGTGTTGGAATGTATTATTAAATTTTTTGTCAAAAAAAAAACAGTGTTGGTTCAATTTAACACTGAATTAAATCGTGGAAAGCAATTTTTAAATTGCTGTGCCGATGGTTCTCAAAATTCTAAATTGCATTCATTTATTCAATTTAATAATTGAATGAGTTAATAATTATACAGAAAGAGAAGCTGGACAACTAATTCAATATAAACTAGATGTTTTGTTATTATATGAGCCAGTATAATAATGAGATTGATTGTTCTTGTAAGTTTAAATTTAATTTGTCGCTTAATAGACTAGCCACCTGTTAAGCATAGATTCACGCGCTTATCAATTGTTAATACAGTGAACTTACAGTTTAGATGGGGGGTGCAGTATTCAATATACTAGATTAGGTTATAGGATGTATTCATTTTAGTCAACTTGGGGGTAAAGCGCACTTCAAATGTTTCTTTTTGTTTTATATGTATTTAGCTATAAGTTAGTTAACCACAAATTCTTGTATGTCTTAAATTTTTTACTGCTTCTCAGTAGTTTTTACCCAATTGTTATATTCAGTTATCTAATCTAAAGGTACAGAGACGGACCAAGATAGAAATAATTGTTTAAAATGATCGGGTACCGTGCCGTGCTTCAGATCATTCATCTCTCCACTAGTTCATTTCAACCGCACTAACGTAACCAATACTTGGGCCCAGCTGGGGCTTGTCCAGCTATCTAACCGGACTGGTGTCTCAAGGGATATCGATTCGGCTGTTTTTACTGATGAAGAGATGATGATTTGCCACTCCTTCTGAAGCGATCGCAAAGAGGTGCCGTTGTTCACAGGGAAGGCAGATATTCTCGTTACGGATTCAATATTTGAAAAAGTGCAAAAGGCGCAAAAGTGCAAAAGTTGCAAAAGTAACTTTGCTAACGTAATTAGTAAATTACAGACATACCAGTACTTGTGGTCACGCATAAATGAAATTGGACAGAAATCTGAAGTTGTGTATGTTGATTAGTTAGTTGTTTTGGTAGTTCTTAATAATCCTCGTACATACGGTTCACTTTTTGTACACCTCTTTTCTGTTTTCATGATCCATGCAATTGCGAGATGACTGTGAAGAACTTCTGATTGCCACCAACTTCCGAGGAACAAGACACAGGACTGGCTGGTAGCTGCAATGCAGACAGGACTCCACCCTTTCGTGCCGAAGTTGAAGTACATCAATGAACCCGCATCTTGGCAGATGAAGAATTGCAGTCAGATCCTCGAAAGACCTGCAGATATAAACGGTAAGTTATTTTCCTCAAATGTGCAAGCACATAGGAGCTGTCAACCGACTTGGTTCAATTAATGTGTTTATGCATATTGGTCACAAGAAGTCTAATAATGACGATATTACAAATATATTTTTTTAATCATTTGTGATTTTGGACGACAAGTTATATAGGAAAAATTATTTTATTTTACGTTATTATTTCATGACAGCTAAAATCTTGGTCAAGTATTCACAACACTACATAACTTGTTGTTAGTATTAATGCAATATATACAGAGTTCGTCATTTCACCTCCCGTTTTCTATAGCTCAGTTACTAATTGAGTTAGGATTTTGATATTTTGCAGGCCTTACTTACATTCTGGGGCGTATTTCAGGAAAATATTTTTCATTATACAGGGTGTCCCAAAAAAGTGTGACGTCATGATGATGTATATTTTTAAATTGCATGGTATATATTTTGTTGCTTGTTCGGGTGCAGTTTATAGATGCCTACATACCCATAAAATTTTATTAAAAGCAACAATAAAGCCCAAATAAGCAATGCAAGTAAAGTCTGCAAAATATCAAATTCCTAACTCGATTAGTAACTGAGCTATAGAAGACGGGAGGTGAAATGACGGACCCTGTATATATACAGCATTTGGAATGAATTGTACTATATATATTCACGTAAAATTTACAAAAAGTAAGATCATTTCGGCTGCTGAATATTTGGATGGAAGTTCTTTTGTTCCATTGTCGCACACCTTAAACCAATTTTAAAAAACAAGAATTTTAATATGTTTGTTTTATTTTAGGGCTCTTCATATGGAATTGCAACAAACTTACGAAGAACCAGACACCGAACTGGTAATTGCAGTCTAGACGGGACTCGACCCTTTCTTCCCGAAGTTGAAGTACATCAATGTTAACCAACAGCTTACCAGATGGAAGTTGCAGTTCTATCCAGAAAGAGCTTCGGATATAAAAGGTAAATTATTTGTATTTTCCTCAAATTTGCAATCACACAGGAGCTGTCAGCGACTTGGTTGAAAAAATGTTTAAGCAGATCGGTCACAAGAAGGCTAATAATGAGGATGTTACAAATATATTTTTTAATTATTTATAATTTTGGACGGCAAGTTACAGAGCATTCAAGAAAGCGGTGTCAACTCTTCCAACAACAAAGTTATGACAAGAAATCACATTTTAAAAATTCTGTTTATATTATTTGCTTGTATCCTAGAAAACATTTCTGCAACGCTGCAAAACATATTCGATTTGCAGCTTGAACAGTGTCATTTAATAGTATCCAGCATTAAAGTTGACATCACTTTCTTTAACAGTCTGTATGTACGAAAAATTATTATGTCATGACATCTTAAATTTACTTCAAGTTTCACAGTATAAAATAACTTGAAGTTAGTGTTAACCATTAATGCAATATGTTTACGGCATTTAGAATTAATTGTAATATATTTATTCACATAAAATTTACTTAAAGTAACACAGCATTAATTTTGTTTAAGAATTCCGGTTTAAACTTGTCCATTACGAATAACATTTTCATTCAGTGATATATTGCATTAAACGAAAGAAATTTATAAATCCTTTTACTATTTGAATGATATTTATTCATTTCGTAGCAGCATGAATTGTATTGTATTTACTCTAGACAAACCGTAACTCTGTATAAATAGTTTAGGCCAGTGGTTTCGAAACTTTTTCCGCTCACAGCGCCCTTTTTGAACTAAGGTTTTTCCAAACCTTCTCTAAGTTATATCATGACTAACTGTAATGGATCTTTTAAATATGTTATTTGGTATTATTGTAAGCCATCTCATTGTAAATGATGTCAGTCTGCAAAATACCCGGGTTAATTTTTCTATTAGATTATTCAACTTAATTATAAACCTTTTGCAATATTCTGCGTGGCACCCCTGGAAAGACGGCTCTCCGGGGTGCCCCGACGCACACTTGGGGAACCACTGGTTTAGGCAATACCTTGGTATGGTTTATTAATATTTGTTTGATACTAGCAGTGAAAGGATTTATATTCTTAACATTTTCGCAATCTAAAATTTAATGTATTTTTAGCTAATGGGCTTTTGCTGGAACCAGAATATCTGCAGGTGGATGACTACGATGACACTACTTCAACTTCCGATTACGATGCACTCGGATCTTGAACAACGTGGGAACCTAGATGACTTTGGATAGAAGACATCGGATCAAGAACATCGCTGAGGAGACTTTAGAAAATAGTTTAGCTGTAACCAAGTGATAAACTATTTTAGTATTGCATTCATATATTGCATTAAGTGTTCTTGAAATCTCCATGCAATAATAATTAATTAGTTATAGATAAATAGACAATTCTTTGTTTATTACTTGGTTGTAGCTCGAAACTTATCCACACAAACTAATTATATGTAGATTTAATTCATAATATAGAGATAATAAGATATAATTCGTAATACAGAGATACTTGACAACATGAATTAGATTTTGTGGATAAGTAATTTTATTAATAGAATTAAATAATTTTAAGTGTAGGTATCCCCAAACTTGCGTAACCAACGACCTTTGTAATTTGCAGTTGCGTATGAAGGGTGGAAATTGCCAGAAAACTGCATTTCTCTTCATAACCATACACCTCAAACACACCCTTTGTTTTTATATTCGTTCATTAATTTTTTTTTTTTTTTATAAAGTTGTACTTATGCAATTTTCTAATTCGACTAACTTAAAATTCAAGTTATTTAAAAGTTTACAGAACTCAATAGTTACGTAACTTGGGGGCATGCCTGTATGTAGTAATGTTTTGATGACGCAATAATATTTAAAAAATTGATTCCTATCCCGTCCCAAATATATTTTTTTATTCAAATGTTAATAACCCTGATGTGATTTTAAGATTCCAAATTTGTTTATCTGATTTTGATTAATGGTTGTCCAACCATATTACTTTCCATGCTTCAGACAATTTCAAAATTGTTTCGTCTTAAATCTAATTAAATTCCACATTTAGTCAATCGTTTGACCTTACTTTTTAATACGAATTCAATTGTATTTTGCAAGGGTTATTGATGTTTGAATATTTGATTCGTAATGTGACTTGGTACATATAAATATTTTTTAAGATTCTCCAAGCGCTATTTGTTCCGATTTTAAAATTATTTGCGAAGGTACTTTAAGTAAATGTTCCTCTCTGTGTTTCCGAGTAATATGCTTGTGCAGTTTGTACAAACTACCCAATTGTTATCTTCAGTTATCTAATCTAAAGGTACAGAGACGGACCACGATAGAAATAATTGTTTAAAATGATTGGGTACCGTGCCGTGCTTCAGATCATTCATCTCTCCACCAGTTCATTTCACCGCACTAACGTAACCAATACTTGGCCCCAGCTGGGGCTTGTCCAGCTATCTAACCGGACTGGTGTGTCAAGGGATATCGATTCGGCTGTTTTTACTGGTGAAGAGATGATGATTTGCCAGTCCTTCTGAAGCGATCGCAAAGAAGTGCCGTTGTTCACAGGGAAGGCAGATATTCTCGTTACGGATTCAACATTTCAAAAAGTGCAAAAGTTGCAAAAGTTACTGCTTTGCTTTACTCGGCCACTCACAGGACAGCCTCCTTTCACACAATTTGCTATCAAAATAACAGATATTCTCGTTACGTATCGCGGAATTTAGTTAAAACCATGCTTTGCTTCACTCGGAGCCTCCGAGGATAGATTTCAAGCGCTATAGGCTCCGATTTTGAATTTAGTCGAAATATTTTTCGTTTCATTCCAGATTGTGATTATACATCTAGTATATATACATAGATATATAATTATTATTAATGAATTGGCAAAAATACCGCTTTGAGAATCGTGATTTAAGGATTTAGAGTTTTAGATTCGGTCCTAATATTTAGAATTCCTCAGTGTTTTTTTTTAATCATTTTTTTTTACCTTAGTCAATTTTTTGCCCGATTTTATTTTAAGCCAAGTCAATTTTTTTATCAAATTTAATTTTAAATCAATTTTTTTCTTAAACCCAAGCACATTTTTTATCCATTTTTTTTTTCATCAATTTTTTAAATAAATTGTGTAATTTATGAATTATCAGTGGAGTAGTTATTGGTAAGTGCGATTCATTTGTGTTTTAGAGAACAGTGCAGAGAGCTTGAACAGCATTTTAAGATTTGTTTCAATATATCGCATTACTATTTAACTACTCCACTGGCTATAGCATTTAACCATTAGTATAGTATAGGTTTAAAGGTGGTAACGGTTTCAAAATGATTACATTCTTAATCTACTGATTGATTTTCATTTCAATTAAATGATCATTCAGGTCATTATAGCAATAGTAGAAAGTGCCAAAACGTTAGCGTTGCATCATTTTGCCTAAATAGTCAGATAGGGATAAAAAGGCGGCCGCCGCTTTTAGCTCTTTTTTAGTTTGGTGTGTGTGCATTGATTTCTATGATTTGTCTCTGTGTGCTGGTGTTTCGTACGCTTGTGGTTCGTATGCTTGTGATATCGTCTGATTTCTGGTGGGAAGGGTTAACCGTCGTATTTCAATTACGGCATCGGATGCAACGTTAAACTGAAAGCACTTTTTATTATATTTTTATAGAATTAATTGGCTTATCATTTAAAGTTTTATAACTTTTATTGCAATTAAATTGCGAAGATTCAGATTAAATTTTAAATTGCAAGATTAAGAATGAGAATGTTTTTTGAAATCGTAGTACAGTATTCATATGATAGTATTTGTATCGGTATCTAAAGGATTATGTGGCAATCCAGCTTATGATGATATCCTGGCGATGCTGATTTGAGCTTGCGTTAATCCTGGCAATGATGACAACATTCGCCAGCCTTAACTGATGCTGCTTGCGCTAATCCTGGCGATGCCGATTAATCCTGCCATACTGAATACTGACGCTGCTTCCGCTTGCGTACGTACAAAAACAAACTTTTTGGTTTATTGCAGTATCGTTATCAATTCGGTCAACTACACAAACTACCCTGTGAAGTTTGTGCGGTAGACTATATTGATCACGAATGTGCAATAAAGCAAAAGCGAAGTTTTTGGGTGTACAGCGACGGACTCTCAGAATGACGCGTCCGTCCGTCCAAACAATATTCTATCCTTGTCTACCCCGTGCCCCTACTGTATGGGACCAGACAAGTATAGCAAACTGCTCGGATGGACAAGCGCGTCATTCTTATCGTCCATGGCTGTACTGAGTTACCACGACGATTTGCATTTGTATTAAATAAAATGCGGAAAGCTCCATGTGGGGTCCTAGCTCAATAAATATCGTTGCTCTAAAATGATCGTAGCGCAATAAAGTTCGTACCCGAATATAGACGTAACGCTATAAATATCGTACCCGAATCAAAATTGTAGCCCAATTAAATCGTAGTCCAATAAACATCATACCCAAATAAAGATAGCAGCGCAATAAAGGTTGTAACCGAATAAATATAAAATCGTACCCCATAAATATTCTAGCCAAATAAAGATCGTTTAGGTTAGGTTTTCGCACCCGAATATAAATCGTAGTTTTGTTAAGGCAGATTCATAGATTCCTTACGTGGCAATGCTATGCTGTGACAATGCTATCGCTGTAGGCATTTTCAACGTGCATTAAACGCTGTTGAAAATTGAAAATGCCCGTAGCGATAGCATTGTCACAGCGTAGCATTGTTGCGTCGTGTATAAATCAATGATTCGGCCTTTAAGATTGTCCAATAGACATCGTATCTGAATAAAGGTGGTGCAATAAGGGTTGTTACCCAGTAAAGATCGTATACTTATAAACGATCTTTATTTAGCGACAATATTTATGTGTATTTAAGTTTAGGTTGTACCGCACTGAATAAAATTCATTTTCACAAGTATATTTGAACGGCATGTAAGGCCTAGGGTACGATTCAAGCAGTAAGCGGCGCAGGTGACCGACAAAACAAGCGTTTTGCTCATAATTTGAATGCACGTGCTGGAAAAACTGCTGCTACTACACCGCTGCTCCTAGCCTTTAATATTCGCGTCCTCTCACCGCTTGCATCGTACCCGAGGCCATCAATAGTTCGTCGTGCCATAAATACCTTGCCTAAATGAAGATTGTGTCCCAATTAAATCTTAATCCAATAGACATTATACCCTTTAATCGCACCCTTATAAACATTGTAGGTAAATAAAGATCGTTTATATGTATTTAAGGCTAGGTTGTACCGAACTGAATAAAATTCATTTCCCCATGTATTTTAGGACGGTATGTAAGGCCTTGGGTACAATTCAAGCTTTACACTTGTCACTCACTGCTGCTCCTAGCCCCCTTTAATATTTGCGGCCTCTCATCGCTTGCAACGTACCTGAGGCCATCGATAGATCGTCGCGCCATAAATATCTTGCATAAATAAAGATTGTAACACAATTAAATCTTAATCCAATAAACAATATACCCTTTAATCGCACCCTTATAAACATTGTAGGTAAATAAAGATCGTTTATATGTATTTAAGGCTAGGTTGTACCGAACTGAATAAAATTCATTTCCCCATGTATTTTAGGACGGTATGTAAGGCCTTGGGTACAATTCAAGCTTTACACTTGTCGCTCACCTGCTCCTAGCCCCCATTAATATTCGCGGCCTCTCATCGCTTGCATCGTACCTTTGGCCATCGATAGATCGTCGCGCCATAAATATCTTGCCTAAATAAAGATTGTAACACAATAAAATCTTAATCCAATAAACATTATACCCTTTAATCGCACCCTTATAAACATTGTAGCTAAATAAAGATCGTTTATAGTATTTAAGGCTAGGTTAAAGCATAATCTAATCGATGTTAACGTTCTTTGATATGCAATACACCTGAATAAATTGTATGTAATAAACAAAGTAAAACTTGTGTAAATAAAGGAGTTTATAAAATAAATAGTGTATAACTTAATATGTGTGCGTTTTCTTTCTACCCGGTGCCTCTACCTGGTGCCTTCACTAAAGTTAGATAGATAGATAGTTAGATAGGGATTCTAGAAAGGGAGATATGAATAACAGGGCATTAACATTTTCGGGCAGTTCTCGGTGGTAAATTTTTACAAGTCCATTTACCCGGCGCCTCCACTATTTGACTTGTAAAAATTTTGATTGAAAAAAAAATTGTAAAAGATTGCCTGTTTTTCGTATATCTCCTTCCCCCCTCCCTCGCTGCCGAATCTCATCCCCACTAATTAATTTTTCCAATTTTCCGCCCCCGCATCGCTGCTACCCCCGCTTCCGCCGCTCCCGCTGCTTCCCCACCACCGGCGTCTCCGGCGCTCCCACCGGATCGCTGCCCTGCCCCCCGCTCCGGGCCGCTGCCCCTCCCGCATCCCGCCGGGTCCCTGCCGGGCCCCCGGCTGCTCCCTTCCGCCGCTCCCCGGCGCTGCCACCATCGCAGCCCCGGCCCGGCTGTACCCGCCACCGAATCCCTGCCGCACCCCCCGCTCCAGCATCGCTGCCACCGGCGCTGCCACCATCGCAGCCCCGGCGGCACCCCTGCCCCCGGCGCTGCCACCATCGCAGCCCCGGCGGCACCCCTGCCGGTCCGCAACCCGCCGCAATTTTTATTCGGCCGGCTGGATTTGAACCCACGGTTCGCTGCAGCGATCGGGGGCCACCCCATCGCTGCAGCGAGCTACGCTATCGAGCCATGGAAATCCATCGACCAAAATCTTCATCTCTTCTTACAGATTCGCGATAAGCGCCCGTGAGTGCGAGAAGGTAAGTAGACCCGGCCAACGAGTGGAAGTGAGACGGGACGATTTGCCTCGCGATTACTATAATATTGTATACTATAGTATACAATAGAATATCGGTGGGGGTATCTAGGGGTATAGATGTGGGGGGTGGGCAATATACACCTGCTAGGTACCACGTACCTAGCAGGTGCCCACCCCCCGCCCAGGTGAGAAGCCTAAAAAACGCGCGTCAGGCGGGCGGGCGTCGCGACGCCCGTGTGTGCGCCCACACACACACGCACACGTCATGTGACGCGCGTTTAAGCTACTCTCCTGGAGCTCGACCGGTAGAAATTTTTCTATAAATCCAGTAGGGGTCCGTAGGACCCCTACTGGATTTATAGCAATATAGATATACTATATGTTTATATTACATTATATATACGCGCGCGCGCGCGCGAGGCTAAATTTTGCGGGTATTCGGGCTGTGGACACCCTGTATATATCGATTTTCGTGGGCTGCAAAATTCATCACTTTTTGGAACACCCTGTATATCGATTTTTGCGAGGAGCAATTTGATATATACAGGGTGAGTCGAAAATATTTTAAAAGTTTTTGGATCACCCTGTATATCGAGTTTTGCGAGGAGCAAATTGATATATACAGGGTGAGTCGAAAATATTTTCAAAGTTTTTGGATCACCCTGTATATCGAGTTTTGCGAGGAGCAAATTGATATATACAGGGTGAGTCGAAAATATTTTATAAGTTTTTGGATCACCCTGTATATCGAGTTTTGCGAGGAGCAAATTGAGAATATGTAGGCGAATATTTTCGATTTACATTGAGGGGGCACTATGAATAAAAGATCTCTTTGACCTCCTGTGATCCTGGTACGAAAACAGAAAATTATAAAATATGTAGACGAAAATTTTCGATTTACATTGAGTGCGCACTATGAATAAAAGATCTCTTTGACCTCCTGTGATCCTGGTACGAAAACAGAAAATTATAAAATATGTACACGAAAATTTTCGATTTACATTGAGTGGGCACTATGAATAAAAGATCTCGTTCAACTCCTGTGATCCTGGTACGAAAACAGAAAATTATAAAATATGTTGACGAAAATTTTCGATTTACATTGAGTGCGCACTATGAATAAAAGATCTCTTTGACCTCCTGTGATCCTGGTACGAAAACAGAAAATTATAAAATATGTACACGAAAATTTTCGATTTACATTGAGTGGGCACTATGAATAAAAGATCTCGTTCAACTCCTGTGATCCTGGTACGAAAACAGAAAATTATAAAATATGTAGACGAAAATTTTCGATTTACATTGAGTGCGCACTATGAATAAAAGATCTCTTTGACCTCCTGTGATCCTGGTACGAAAACAGAAAATTATAAAATATGTACACGAAAATTTTCGATTTACATTGAGTGGGCACTATGAATAAAAGATCTCGTTCAACTCCTGTGATCCTGGTACGAAAACAGAAAATTATAAAATATGTACACGAAAATTTTCGATTTACATTGAGGGGGCACTATGAATAAAAGATCTCTTTGACCTCCTGTGATCCTGGTACGAAAACAGAAAATTATAAAATATGTAGACGAAAATTTTCGATTTACATTGAGTGCGCACTATGAATAAAAGATCTCTTTGACCTCCTGTGATCCTGGTACGAAAACAGAAAATTATAAAATATGTACACGAAAATTTTCGATTTACATTGAGTGGGCACTATGAATAAAAGATCTCGTTCAACTCCTGTGATCCTGGTACGAAAACAGAAAATTATAAAATATGTTGACGAAAATTTTCGATTTACATTGAGTGCGCACTATGAATAAAAGATCTCTTTGACCTCCTGTGATCCTGGTACGAAAACAGAAAATTATAAAATATGTACACGAAAATTTTCGATTTACATTGAGTGGGCACTATGAATAAAAGATCTCGTTCAACTCCTGTGATCCTGGTACGAAAACAGAAAATTATAAAATATGTAGACGAAAATTTTCGATTTACATTGAGTGCGCACTATGAATAAAAGATCTCTTTGACCTCCTGTGATCCTGGTACGAAAACAGAAAATTATAAAATATGTACACGAAAATTTTCGATTTACATTGAGTGGGCACTATGAATAAAAGATCTCGTTCAACTCCTGTGATCCTGGTACGAAAACAGAAAATTATAAAATATGTAGACGAAAATTTTCAATTTACATTGAGTGCGCACTATGAATAAAAGATCTCTTTGACCTCCTGTGATCCTGGTACGAAAACAGAAAATTATAAAATATGTACACGAAAATTTTCGATTTACATTGAGTGGGCACTATGAATAAAAGATCTCGTTCAACTCCTGTGATCCTGGTACGAAAACAGAAAATTATAAAATATGTAGACGAAAATTTTCAATTTACATTGAGTGCGCACTATGAATAAAAGATCTCTTTGACCTCCTGTGATCCTGGTACGAAAACAGAAAATTATAAAATATGTACACGAAAATTTTCGATTTACATTGAGTGGGCACTATGAATAAAAGATCTCGTTCAACTCCTGTGATCCTGGTACGAAAACAGAAAATTATAAAATATGTACACGAAAATTTTCGATTTACATTGAGTGGGCACTATGAATAAAAGATCTCGTTCAACTCCTGTGATCCTGGTACGAAATCCGAAAATTAGAAATTATACTGCCCACTCAGTTTGAATCGAAAATTTTCATACTACTAGTGCTCACCTGAATTGCAGTTGAAGCTCTTTAACTTGGGAAGAATCTGGAACGACGTAAGCTGTTTCGTCCTTATAGGACTCATCAGCGCAGCTTTATCATAAGATATTCATATCGAATGTCAAATGATCATCTACGGACAGCTCTTACACTTACCTCAACCAAAGAAAAATTTCTGAAAATGAAGAATTATTCATCCCGCAGAATAACAGAATCTACGTCTTAAACGTCCTAAAATATCTGCGGAAATGAAGAATTGTTCATCCCATACTGTAACCTAATCGACGTATAAATCATCCTAAAATATCTGCGGAATTCAAGAATTATTCATCCCACAGTACAACCTAATCGACATAGAAATCGTCCCAAAATATCTGCGGAAATAATGAATTATTCATCCCGCAGAATAACCGAATCGACGTATAAAACATCCTAACATATCTGCGGAAACGAAGAATTATTCATCCCGCAGTATATCCTAATCGACGTATAAAACGTCCTAAAATATCTAGGGAAATGAAGAATTATTCATCCCGCAGTATAACCTAATCGACGTATATAACGTCCTAAAATATCTGCAGAAATGAAGAATTATTCATCCCGCAGTATATCCTAATCGACGTATAAAACGTCCTAAAATATTTAGGGAAATGAAGAATTATTCATCCCGCAGTATAACCTAATCGACGTATATAACGTCCTAAAATATCTGCAGAAATGAAGAATTATTCATCCGGCAGTATATCCTAATCGACGTATAAAACGTCCTAAAATATTTAGGGAAATGAAGAATTATTCATCCCGCAGCATAACCTAATCGACGTATATAACGTCCTAAAATATCTGCAGAAATGAAGAATTATTCATCCCTCAGTATGACCTAATCGACGTATAAATCGTCCTAAAATATCTGCAGAAATGAAGAAAATATCATCTCACAGAATAATTTTATCGACGTAAAAACCGTCCTAAAATATCTGCAGAAATGAAGAATTATTCATCCCACAGTATGACCTAATCGACGTATATAACGTCCTAAAATATCTGCGGAATTGAAGAATTATTCTTCCCTCAGTATGACCTAATCGACATAGAAATCGTCCTAATATATCTACGGAAATGAAGAATTATTCATCCCGCAGTATAACCTAATCGACGTAGAAATCACCCCAAAATATCTGCAGAAATATAGAATTTTCATCCCACAGTATAACCGAATCGACGTATAAAACGTCCTAATATATCTGCGGAAACGAAGAATTATTCATCCCGCAGTACAACGTAATTGACGTAGAAATTGTCCTAAAATAGCTACAAAAATGAAGAATTATTCATCCCGCAGTATAACCTAATCGACGTATAAAATGTCCTAAAATATCTATGGAAACAAAGAATTATTCATCCCGCAGTATAACCAAATCGACGTATAAATCATCCTAATATATCTGCAGAAACGAAGAATTATTCATCTCGCAGTACAACGTAATTGACGTAGAAATCGTCCTAATATACGAAAATGAAGAATTATTCATCCCGCAGTATAACCTAATCGATGTATATAATGTCCTAAAATATCTGCGGAATTGAAGATTTATTCATCCCACAGTACAACCTAATCGACATAGAAATCGTCCTAATATATCTACGGAAATGAGGAATTATTCATCCCGTAGTATAACCAAATCGACGTATAAAACGTCCTTAATATCTGTGGAAATGAAGAATTATTCATCCCACAGTATAATCCAATCAACGTGTAAACGTCCTAAAATATCTGCAGAACTGAAATATTATTGATCTCAGAGTATAGTGTTACTTAGTCAGGATTGACAAATTAATTATAATGCAATTGATGTGAAATAACAAGCCAAATTAATGATAATAATCGTTACTTACCAAAATAGGGTTTATTGCTTCAATTTGCAATTATTTGCCCAGACCACCTCGGAAGCTATATGAACCTGTAATCTCAAGGGAGGTTCTTTCACATATATATTATAGAATTTTCAATAAATGAAACCATAACATTGTTAGCAAACTTAAATTATATTAAAACAAATATTTATTCAATTGTACATGCAAATTTTTAATTTGTTAGTATATCAGATCTTTACTGTTCTCATAGAACCCCAACAAATTGTCCTATCACTCTAGCTGGAGGGTAAGGATCTTGCACCGGACACGTGCCCTGCATGTTATTCATCCCACAATGTAACATAACCGACGGAGAGACCGTTCTAAAATACCTGTAGAAATGAAGAATTATTCATCTCATAGTATAACGTAAACGACGTAGAAACCGTCATAAAATACCTGCGTAAATAAAGAATTATTTATTCCACAATGTAACATAAACAACGGAGAAACCGTTCTAAAATATTTCCAGAAATAAAGAATTATTCATCCAACAGTATAACCTAGTCGACGTAAAAACCGTCCTAAAATATCTGCAGAAATGAAGAATTGTTCATGACGCATTACTATACCCAATAGTCGTAGAAAATGTCCTAAAATACCTACGGAAATGAAGGATTATTCATACCACAGTATAACATATTCGACGTCGAAACCGTTCTAAACTATCTACTGAAAAGAGAATTTTTCAGCTCACCATAAGCCAATGGACGTAGAAACTATCTCTATATATCGAGGAAATGACAAAATTTCATTTCGCAGTACAACCTAATCGACGTAGAAACCATCCTAAAATATCAACGAAATATAAAATTATTCATCTCATTGTATAAGCTAATTAATGTACAACGCGTCCTGAAACACTAAATTACTGTAAAAATATCTGCGAAATGAAGAAATATTTATTTCCCTGTATATCGAAGGCAATCTACAACTTACCGAAATGTAGTAAATTACTTATGTAACTGGATCTCCTGTTTAATTAAAATCAATTGCTTACTTTGTAACTGGTCAATTGAGAAGTGACTGATACAGTTGATATTTCATCACAAATTGTATGCTTGCCGTTAAATTTTCACTCGTGCAAAATTATGGATACAAAGATATACATATAACTCATGAACCCAGCAAAGGGACACTGATGGCAGTGATAGTCACTGCTAATAGTACTTACTTTTACAATTACTAATGTTGTGGACACCGATCCAGTAATTTGACGGATATGAAATAATTTTGGGCGAAAGAAATTTAGGTTAACTCATTCAATTGAAGTATAACGAAACACGCGACATCTGTAGGCAGAAAATAAAAACTATTAAAACCCCCAGAGACATCTATGTGCACATGATTGAACCATGAAATAAATAATTTGTTCAGATTTCTATTTTATGGGACGTAAAATAGTTTTCTGGAATTACAGACATCTTACTTACCGACAATGCAGTTTCAGAAAAGAGTGGTAGATGTCGCCAAGAAACTGAAAACTGTCGCTATTTGCACTTGAAAATGCCCCCAGTGACGGTGATTGAACAGTCTTTACACTAAATGAAACTCTAATTTCAGCAGTCTGTCTAGTAAAATAGGTAATAATAATGACTAAAATAACCTAACATAGCTCGTGTTTGAATACCATCTCGAAGATTCAACAATGAAGAACTACTACCAAATTAAATTTCTTCACGATTACTTCTCGCCAGTGTAAAACAAGTGCTGTATTAAACCGGGCAGGTCATCAATATTAAGCTAATAAAGAAGTAATTGTTATGTGTGAGCACCAAATAGTCACGTCGGTACTGATTGATTTGATTACATAACCTAACCTAATCGATGTATAAACCGTTCTAAAATATATGTGGAAATGAAGAATTATTCATCCCACAGTATAATTTAATCTACGTATAAACAGTGCTAAAATATCTGCAGAAATGAAGAATTATTCATCACACAGTATGACTTAATGGACGTATAAATCGTCCCAATGTATCTGCGAAAATGAAGATAATATTATCCCACAGTATAATTTAATCGACGTAGAAACCGACCTAAACTATCTGCAGAAATGAAGAATTATTCATCCCACAGTATGACCTAATCGACATATAAATCGTCCTAAGCTATCTGCGGTAATGAAGAATAATTTATCCCACAGTATAACCTAATCGACATATAAAACGTCCCAAAATATCTGCGGAAATGAAAAATTATTGATCCCAGAGTATATCCTAATCGACATATATACCGTCCTAAAATATGTGCAGAAATGTAGAATTATGCATCCCACAGTATAATCTAATCAACATGTAAAGCGTCCTAAATTATATAGGACTTATATATAGTATAATTTAATCGACGTATAAACATAATATAAACATAAACATAAACGTAATTGACGTAGAAACCGTCTTAAAATATCTGCGGGAATGAAGAATTATTCATCTCACTGTATATTCATCTTACTGTATATAACATAATCGACGCAGAAACCGTCTTAAAATATCTGCGGGAATGTTAAATTATTCATCCCACAGTATAACATAATCGACGTACAAACCGTTCTAAATTATCTACTCCATTCATCCTGCAATGTAACCCAATCGTCGTAGAAACAGTTTTTGATTACATCGTAAAAGCCAGCATCGCTGGGATTTTCAAGTGCAAGCAAGAGCGGGCGTTGAAAGAAGATGCAAGAGATGCAGGCACGTTAAACCCTGGAAGGAGTCTCAACGATGAACGCATCCGAAGTCTCCAAGAACCCGAGCGCAATGACAATCATAGTTTAAATATAGTTTAAAGTGTAAGTACTGGCATCATTGAGTTGCCCCGGTTGCCGGTTCTTTATGAATGTTCATGACTAAATTTGCAAGCACAATGTGAAATATATAAATCTATTAATTGTCATTACAATACATGGTGGGGTTACATGACGGTGTACCTTTATGCCTGTTAAGACTGCGATGAATCGTACTGTTCCTTGATGCCTGCAGTCATACGTGATCAAAGTGCACCACGAAGGAAGCCGATCCTTAACAATGCACTGAAAACAAGTGATGATAATTAGATTAGATAGTTAATAATACTACCTAAGCAGTGTTTGCACACGGCCATTTTAAGTGTACTCGATGTGCAAACTGCTTATATAAAGTTAAAACCGCAATTGCGATGGCATACGCTTTCCCTCTCTATGTAGAATATTACCAGATATAACCAGGCTGTTGTATTTTTAAGCTGATGACATCAATTAGCGCAATTATCTAAGACCGTGAATGATTCGTCCCGGTTATACGTACACACTGCACTAAAATATCAGGGAAATAATGTATTGTTCATCTCCTCCTATAACCTAATCAACGTACAAACCACGGTAAAATATCCTTGAAAATAAAAATAAATCATCTTCTAGTATATCCTAATCGATATACTAATGGTCCTAAAATATCTGGGAAATGAAGAATTATTCATCCGACAGTACAACACAATCGACGTAGAAACCAGCCTAAAACGTCTGCGGAAATGAAGAATTATTCATCCCACATCCCAATTATGTATACTCATTACTAAATTTGCTAGTGTAATAAATAAATCTATTAATTGTCATGACAATACATAAATACACCCAGTAAAAAAAAACATCACGTTGTCATAAAACTAGGTAATATTAAAAACCTACCTTTGTGTCGGGACTGCGCAGAAATATAAGGTTCCTCGATACCTACGATCGTCATTAACCATGATGAACCACGTGATGCAGCAAGTTTCAAGGAAACCAATCCATAACGATTGCACTAAAAACAAGTAAAGATAACAGGATTAGTAACTTAAAAAAAAAATAACCACTGTTTATACTAGGTGTTTTTTCTTGTGCATTCAACTACTGCACTTGAACGCAGCATGTGCAAACACCTTGTGTAAAGATAAAATCGCACATATCGTAAACACTTAATTCACATGCCTGCATCAAACGCAGTAGAAGAAGGCACAATGCAATGTGGCATTAGCACACGGCGTTTGTTTCCTAGGTAATAGCATCAACAAGCTTCACGGAACTTCATCTTGTTGGTGCCGTAAGACCAGCCCTGTTACGGTATACAAATTACGTAAAAATTAGATTAGTATCGACTCTAAGATGATAAGTATACCAGACAGGACCTAGATCTTCTACAAAACGGGAAAACACTTACATTATCAACACAAAGCTTGCGTTCAAAATCATCGCCGGTTGGTTTGATGCAACAGCGCCTCCGTCTGTTAAAAAAGAGGTATCAGTTGTGATTCATTCATAAAACGTTAGAGAAGAAATTAAAGGTAGTCGGGAAGGCCTGGAAGGAGATGAACGTCTTAAGCTACAAATGTGTGCTCAGGAAGATTATTGTTAGGGCCGCACTCAGGCTAAATGACAAGGGAATGAGATCGTTATTCACCATGCGCTCGCTACATTACTTATAAAGTTCAGACTTTTAGGTCAATATTGTGCATCGTGAACTGCTCAATACGGTACTGCGCTATCAACAAGTGTGTAGTTTCTCCAAATTCGTGTGAAAATTAGAATTGAACAGTTAAATAGAGATTAGGGTTAGAATGAAAGGATAAGCAAATAAACGATAATTAGAGATTTGCAGTTGCAATTAACTTACGTTGTGGAGGATTGGCGATGTGAGAGAGACTAATTTAATCAATTCTTGTTTAATAACGACAGTAAATTGTGAAATTATAAACTCACGAGCACAAAGAGTTCCATCGCGCACTGAACGTCAACAAACTATAGTGTAACCATTTCGTTGAAGCAGTGATCTCTCAATTGCCTGAAAACCCTTCAATTACCATGAATAACGAAGGAGATAGATAGAATTACGCACCGTACGTGTAAATTATCCGTATTTTATATCTACAAGTGTCGAAATAAGCGTAAAAACAGAGCTTATGCAGGGATATTAATTGCACCAGATTTAAGTTGCATGCCTGTTTCTAGTATAACCAGAGTCATTAAGTGTCAAGATATTGATCGGAGCGTGACACTTAATGACTCTGGTTAGTCTATATAGGGACATTTTCTTAGGTTACGTGACTGCGCACAGAAGTTGCTGCTTATAGATAGTCGCACCATTTTATTAAACTACCGAAACTGTGAACTCGAAAATAGTCGAAATAATATTAAAAACCTTATTGGATATAATTCTAAAGATCATAATACATAATACATTTGCATGTTATAGACGTTACATGCTGCATTTTGCTTGAAAAACTTTGCAAATGTGGGGATATTAATTGCACTAAAACCAGATTGTGAATTATGAATTATGAAAGTTGTATCGAAAAATTCGTATTTTGTATAATAAAAAAAGTAGTTCGCGCGTGTACAGTACATGCAAATGCCCAAATGGACCCTCACGGTTGCAATGAGCATACTTTCAGCCTCGTAGCCCCCGCAGTTCTCGAGATATCCGCCCCCAAAATTAGGAATTAAAAAAAAAAAAATGAAAATAGGGATGATAAAGTAGATATTTTGTATGGACGCTCCAATCTCGACGAGGTTGGTCTCATTCGATTCAGGGGACTATACTTTACTGAGTTTTGAAGACCTAACAACATTTTTAGGAACTGATATGATATTACAACGAATTTTTACGATACATTAATGAATTTTAAAAGAATGTTCCAGACCCTGTAAATCTGGTGAATTTTCTTCAATTCAAATGAATTTTAATGAAACATGCATCAAATTTAATAGCATTTTTATGATCCTGAAAAATACTTGAATAAGAGTAAAAGAATAAGAATAAGTTTAAAAATGATTGAAAACTGCATAATTTTAACAGGAAATTAATAATTTTAAAGGAATATTACTGACTCTGAAAATCTGACGAATTGTCTATAATTCAATTGAATCTGAATACTTCCATGAAATTTAATGGCATTTTTATGATCCTGAAAAATACTTGAATAACAGTTTAAAAACTATTGAAAACTGCATACTTTTAACAGGAAATTAACTTTCACAAAAATTTCAATATAGTTTTAACATTTGCACGAATTTAACAGTTTTACTGTATTTATAGTACTCAAAAGGATTGTTTCATACTCCAAAACAAATTATATATTTCGCACGAATATTAACATCTTACTCCTGATCATGAAAGTCTGGGCATTTTCTTTCAATCCATTGCATTTTCTTTCATTTTTCATTAACTTGTAATTAATGAATTTGAAGATTAACGAAATTTTCATGAATAGATATAAAATTTCAACGAATTTCAACGATATCTGCACGGATATTAAAATCGTATTCCTGATCATGAAAGTCTAGTGCATTTTCCCTCAATTTTCATGGACTAGAAATTCATGACATTGAAGATTAACAACATTTCCGTGAATTGTCATGAAATTTCAATTGAATATTCAATGGCATGAATTTCTGGTTGATGAAAATTGAAAGAACATGCACTAGACTTCCATGAAATTTAGTGGATGTTTTTCTATGATCCTGTTGAAGTGTTGATATTCATGTTGATGTTAATGAACATCAACATGCATTGTTAAACATCATTAACTTTGCGAATTGACTAGTATACGTTATCAGTCACTGAAATTTCTGAAAATTTATCTAATGGAATTTTTTAAAAATGTATGCCAGATCTGTATACAGTATACCTTAATACAGATCCTCTGAAAATTTGGCCTTGAATATGTCTTAAATAAGTGAGAAAATCGAGTAATTAACTTTGCGAGTTGACTTGTATAAGTTATCAGTCACTGAAATTTCTGAAAATTTATCTAGTGGATATTTAAAAAAATGTATGCCAGATTTGTATACAGTATACCTTAATACAAATCCTCTGAAAATTTGGTCATGAATGCGTCTTAAATAAGTGAGAAAATCGAGTTATTAACTTTGCGAGTTGACTTGTATAAGTTATCAGTCACTGAAATTTCTGAAAATTTATCTAGTGGATATTTAAAAAAATGTATGTCAGATCTATATACAGTATACCTTAATACAAATCCTCTTAAAATTTGGCCATGAATATGTCTTAAATAAGTGAGAAAATCGAGTTATTAACTTTGCGAGTTGACTTGTATAAGTTATCAGTCACTGAAATTTCTGAAAATTTATCTAGTGGATATTTTAAAAAATGTATGCCAGATCTGTATACAGTATACCTTAATACAAATCCTCTGAAAATTTGGCCATGAATGCGTCTTAAATAAGTGAGAAAATCGAGTTATTAATTTTGCGAGTTGACTTGTATAAGTTATCAGTCACTGAAATTTCTGAAAATTTATCTAATGGATATTTAAAAAAATGTATGCCAGATCTGTATACAGTATACCTTAATACAAATCCTCTGAAAATTTGGCCATGAATGCGTCTTAAATAAGTGAGAAAATCGAGTTATTAACTTTGCGAGTTGACTTGTATAAGTTATCAGTCACTGAAATTTCTGAAAATTTATCTAATGGATATTTTAAACAATGTATGCAAGATCTGTATACAGTATACCTTAATACAAATCCTCTGAAAATTTGGCCATGAATGCGTCTTAAATAAGTGAGAAAATCGAGTTATTAACTTTGCGAGTTGACTTGTATAAGTTATCAGTCACTGAAATTTCTGAAAATTTATCTAGTGGATATTTTAAAAAATGTATGCCAGATCTGTATACAGTATACCTTAATACAAATCCTCTGAAAATTTGGCCATGAATGCGTCTTAAATAAGTGAGAAAATCGAGTTATTAACTTTGCGAGTTGACTTGTATAAGTTATCAGTCACTGAAATTTCTGAAAATTTATCTAATGGATATTTAAAAAAATGTATGCCAGATCTGTATACAGTATACCTTAATACAAATCCTCTGAAAATTTGGCCATGAATGCGTCTTAAATAAGTGAGAAAATCGAGTTATTAACTTTTGCGAGTTGACTTGTATAAGTTATCAGTCACTGAAATTTCTGAAAATTTATCTAGTGGATATTTTAAAAAATGTATGTCAGATCTGTATACAGTATACCTTAATACAAATCCTCTGAAAATTTGGCCATGAATGCGTCTTAAATAAGTGAGAAAATCGAGTTATTAACTTTGCGAGTTGACTTGTATAAGTTATCAGGCACTGAAATTTCTGAAAATTTATCTAGTGGATATTTTAAAAAATGTATGCCAGATCTGTATACAGTATACCTTAATACAAATCCTCTGAAAATTTGGCCATGAATGCGTCTTAAATAAGTGAGAAAATCGAGTTATTAACTTTGCGAGTTGACTTGTATAAGTTATCAGTCACTGAAATTTCTGAAAATTTATCTAATGGATATTTTAAAAAATGTATGCCAGATCTATATACAGTATACCTTAATACAAATCCTCTGAAAATTTGGCCATGAATGCGTCTTAAATAAGTGAGAAAATCGAGTTATTAATTTTGCGAGTTGACTTGTATAAGTTATCAGTCACTGAAATTTCTGAAAATTTATCTAATGGATATTTTAAAAAATGTATGCCAGATCTATATACAGTATACCTTAATACAAATCCTCTGAAAATTTTGCCATGAATGCGTCTTAAATAAGTGAGAAAATCGAGTTATTAACTTTTGCGAGTTGACTTGTATAAGTTATCAGTCACTGAAATTTCTGAAAATTTATCTAGTGGATATTTTTAAAAATGTATGCCAGATCTGTATACAGTATACCTTAATACAAATCCTCTGAAAATTTGGCCATGAATGCGTCTTAAATAAGTGAGAAAATCGAACTATTAACTTTGCGAGTTGACTTGTATAAGTTATCAGTCACTGAAATTTCTGAAAATTTATCTAGTGGATATTTAAAAAAATGTATGTCAGATCTGTATACAGTATACCTTAATATAAATTCTCTGAAAATTTGGCCATGAATATGTCTTAAATAAGTGAGAAAATCGAGTTATTAACTTTGCGAGTTGACTTGTATAAGTTATCAGTCACTGAAATTTCTGAAAATTTATCTAGTGGATATTTTAAAAAATGTATGTCAGATCTGTATACAGTATACCTTAATACAAATCCTCTGAAAATTTGGCCATGAATGCGTCTTAAATAAGTGAGAAAATCGAACTATTAACTTTGCGAGTTGACTTGTATAAGTTATCAGTCACTGAAATTTCTGAAAATTTATCTAGTGGATATTTAAAAAAATGTATGTCAGATCTGTATACAGTATACCTTAATATAAATTCTCTGAAAATTTGGCCATGAATATGTCTTAAATAAGTGAGAAAATCGAGTTATTAACTTTGCGAGTTGACTTGTATAAGTTATCAGTCACTGAAATTTCTGAAAATTTATCTAGTAGATATTTTAAAAAATGTATGTCAGATCTGTATACAGTATACCTTAATACAAATCCTCTGAAAATTTGGCCATGAATGCGTCTTAAATAAGTGAGAAAATCGAGTTATTAACTTTGCGAGTTGACTTGTGTAAGTTATCAGTCACTGAAATTTCTGAAAATTTATCTAGTGGATATTTAAAAAAATGTATGTCAGATCTGTATACAGTATACCTTAATACAAATCCTCTGAAAATTTGGCCATGAATGCGTCTTAAATAAGTGAGAAAATCGAGTTATTAACTTTGCGAGTTGACTTGTATAAGTTATCAGTCACTGAAATTTCTGAAAATTTATCTAGTGGATATTTAAAAAAATGTATGCCAGATCTATATACAGTATACCTTAATACAAATCCTCTGAAAATTTGGCCATGAATGCGTCTTAAATAAGTGAGAAAATCGAGTTATTAACTTTGCGAGTTGACTTGTATAAGTTATCAGTCACTGAAATTTCTGAAAATTTATCTAATGGATATTTAAAAAAATGTATACCAGATCTGTATACAGTATACCTTAATACAAATCCTCTGAAAATTTGGCCATGAATGCGTCTTAAATAAGTGAGAAAATCGAGTTATTAACTTTGCGAGTTGACTTGTATAAGTTATCAGTCACTGAAATTTCTGAAAATTTATCTAATGGATATTTTAAACAATGTATGCCAGATCTATATACAGTATACCTTAATACAAATCCTCTGAAAATTTGGCCATGAATGCGTCTTAAATAAGTGAGAAAATCGAGTTATTAACTTTGCGAGTTGACTTGTATAAGTTATCAGTCACTGAAATTTCTGAAAATTTATCTAATGGATATTTTAAAAAATGTATGCCAGATCTGTATACAGTATACCTTAATACAAATCCTCTGAAAATTTGGCCATGAATGCGTCTTAAATAAGTGAGAAAATCGAGTTATTAACTTTGCGAGTTGACTTGTGTAAGTTATCAGTCACTGAAATTTCTGAAAATTTATCTAATGGATATTTTAAACAATGTATGCAAGATCTGTATACAGTATACCTTAATACAAATCCTCTGAAAATTTGGCCATGAATGCGTCTTAAATAAGTGATAAAATCGAGTTATTAATTTTGCGAGTTGACTTGTATAAGTTATCAGTCACCGAAATTTCTGAAAATTTATCTAGTGGATATTTTAAAAAATGTATGCCAGATCTGTATACAGAATATCTTAATACAAATCCTCTGAAAATTTGGCCATGAATGCGTCTTAAATAAGTGAGAAAATCGAGTTATTAACTTTGCGAGTTGACTTGTATAAGTTATCAGTCACTGAAATTTCTGAAAATTTATCTAGTGGATATTTTAAAAAATGTATGCCAGATCTGTATACAGTATACCTTAATACAAATCCTCTGAAAATTTGGCCATGAATGCGTCTTAAATAAGTGAGAAAATCGAGTAATTAACTTTGCGAGTTGACTTGTATAAGTTATCAGTCACTGAAATTTCTGAAAATTTATCTAGTGGATATTTTAAAAAATGTATGCCAGATCTGTATACAGTATACCTTAATACAAATCCTCTGAAAATTTGGCCATGAATGCGTCTTAAATAAGTGAGAAAATCGAGTTATTAACTTTGCGAGTTGACTTGTATAAGTTATCAGTCACTGAAATTTCTGAAAATTTATCTAGTGGATATTTTAAAAAATGTATGCCAGATCTGTATACAGTATACCTTAATACAAATCCTCTGAAAATTTGGCCATGAATGCGTCTTAAATAAGTGAGAAAATCGAGTTATTAACTTTGCGAGTTGACTTGTATAAGCTATCAGTCACTGAAATTTCTGAAAATTTATCTAATGGTAATTTTGAAAATTGTATGCCATTTGTCGCAGTTTACACTTCCTTGGACTTGTACTCGTGCAAATTACTTTCTTTACGCCTTGCCCTCGCACGCCCTTATCTTGATTTCCGTTGTGATCGCTCCTTATCGGGAAAAACGCGCACAAAAAATTCCTCACGCGTGTAGTAATTGTGCGCAAATAACTGTGTTCGCTGCGACGATGCGTTCTTTTGTGCGTAAGTCTTCTGAAGGGGGGTGGATGGGGGTAGTTGCCCCCCCGGCGCATTCACAATTTCTTGGCGATAACAATATCATTTCCATATTTACTGAGCCGTTGTCGTGCACGAACGCAGATTAATGTATTCGCGCAGCGATTGGGGGTTGTGTGTGCGATGCATGCCACCAGTTGAAATTAATAATCAGGAAGAGGAATGGGTTTCTGTGCATGCATGTGTGGTGATTTGCATGTTTTAATTTTGAAGGGGGAGAGGTGCGTGTTAATTTCGTCTGGCGAGCTATCGGGGGTGGTTTGTGAGCGCGTTTCGTTTGCGAGGGGTTGGTTTATCGGGGTTTGCTCGGGTTTTAGTCTGGCGCTGGCCCGGTGCAAGGTTCCTGTGGGGCCGCGCTATCGTCGGCCCCCGGCAGATGTCGGATGAGGACGCCGGGCGTCGCGACGCCCACATTCCCGCTCCGCTGGGCAGATGGCAACCCCTCGGTTTTAGTGCGTTTACAACCACCCGGTGACGTCGTGCGGAGCCATCGACCAGGCCTTTCTTTGCGCCATATTGACTGTCCTCGTGTGTGCGCGTCGTGTTGTTGATGCTGACGGGCCCCCCATAGCACCAGCCGGAAGCGCCGCCGACGGAGAAGGCGCCCACGGAGCGCGTGTGCCCCCCGCAGCCGCCCCCGCCGGATACCCGCCCCCGACGACCTTCCCGTGCGCGGTGTGTGACTGTTGTGACCCCGTGGCGGAAACTGTGTCAGCGGTGCTGGTTCACTTGGAAGCCAGCGGTCTAGCGCCCGTCCGAAGGGGCGACCTCCTGGTGATCAGGATGCCGGTCAGGAAGCAGGGTAAGCGCGGTCAGCTGCTCCGCGGCGGTACACGTGCTCGCCTTGCGCTGGTGGGGGGCCACTTGCTGGCCCGCCACGTAGTGTGCGGGGGTGCAAGGAGTTCATTGTTGAGCCGGCGGGCATGCGATAAATGTATTAAGAAACACATTTTCCGCCCCCAACCACCTCAACCACCCCCATCGGCACACCTGTTATTCGCATGCCTAAAAAGCCAATCAATTATCGCACACACCACACACCATCACCAGCACCTCTTTGTATGTGTGATATGAGTGACGTGCGCGAACACGTATCAATTATTTACTACGTGCCGTGCCTATTTTTAAGCCCATATCCGGCTAATAATAATTTTCGGTTTATAAATAGGCCCCACTAGACGGTGACCCACTGCCGCATTGGCAGCCCGCCAAAGGTCTTTAATCTTATAAATTAAACGAAAACACACCATACACACACTCACACACTACCACTCGTAAATTACTTAACATCTTACAAAACAAAAACACATCAACAAACAATTGCTTTATAATATTAAAAAAAAACATATTCAAACTTAAAAAAAAAATCCGGAAAATCTAGAGATGGCGTATATTCTGATTATTGCATTTTCTAATAGTTTCAAGTCTGCTTAATAATCGTGTAAAATTTGAATGTCATTTAAGTGCCACAAGTATGCTAAAAAAATCAAATCTAAAAGTTATGTGTATGTTACAATAATGCTTCTTAAGTTTCAAATTAAAGTTGCAGAAAATCTAGAGATGCGGTATATTCTAATTTTTGCATTTCCTAGTAGTATTAAGTGTACTTAATAACCATGTAGAAAAATCAAATTCATAAATAATAATTTTTGAAAAAAAAAATCATAAATGTTCCCGTGTCTACATATTGCTCCACTGACTTCAGATTCAATTTCCGGAAAATCTAGAGATGGGGTATAATTTGATTTTTGCATTTTTCAATAGTCCCAAGCCTACTTAATAATCTTGCAAAATTTCAATGTCATTAAACTACCAAAACTATGTTTAAAAAATTCGATTCTAAAAGTTGTAAAATGTACATGTTACAATATTGTTACTAAAGTTTCCGATAAAAATTCCAGAAAAACTAGACACAGGGTACATACTGATTTATGCATTTTCTGGTAGTATTAAGTGTACTTTATAACTTTGTGAAAAAATTATTTTCATATGCCTCTAATTTTGAAAAAAAAATTGAAAATATTCAATATATTACCCTACTGACTTCTGATTAAATTTCCGGAAAATCTAGAGATGGCGTATATTCTGTTTATTGCATTTTCTAATAGTTCTAAGTCTGCTTAATAATCGTGTAAAATTTGAAAATCATTTAAGTGCCTCAAGTATGTTAAAAAAAATCAAATCTAAAAGTTATGTGTATGTTACAATAATGCTTGAAAAGTTTCAAGTTGCAGAAAATCTACAGATGGGGTATATTCTGATTTTTGCATTTTCTAGTAGTATTAAGTGTACTTAATAACCTTGTGGAAAAATCAAATTGATAAATGATAGTTTTTGAAAAAAAATATCATAAATGTTCCCTTGTCTACATATTGCTCCACTGACTTCAGATTCAATTTCCGGAAAATCTAGACATGGGGTATATTTTGATTATTGCATTTTTCTATAGTCCCAAGTCTACTTAATAATCGTGCAAAATTTCAATGTCATTAAACTACCAAAACTATGTTTAAAAAAATCGATTCTAAAAGTTGTGAAATGTACACGTTACAATATTGCTGCTAAAGTTTCCGATTAAAATTCCAGAAAAACTAGAAATAGAGTGCATACAGATTTTTGCATTTTCTGGTAGTATTAAGTGTACTTTATAACAATGTGAAAAATTTATTTTCATATGCCTCTAATTTTGAAAAAAAAAAATTGAAAATATTCATTATATTACTCTACTGACTTCAGATTAATTTTCCGGAAAATCTAGAGATGAGGTATATTCTGGTTATTGCATTTTGTAATAGTTCTAAGCCTGCTTAATAATCGTGTAAAATTTGAATGTCATTTAAGTGCCACCAGTATGTTAAAAAAAATCAAATCTAAAAGTTATGTGTATGTTACAATAATGCTTCTTAAGTTTCAAATTAAAATTGCGGAAAATCTGGAGATGGGGTATATTCTGATTTTTGCATTTTCTAGTAGTATTAAGTGTACTTAATAACCTTGTAGAAAAATCAAATTCATAAATGATAGTTTTTGAAAAAAAAAATCATAAATGTTCCCTTGTCTACATATTGCTCCACTGACTTCAGATGCAATTTCCGAAAAAACTAGAGATGGGGTATATTTTGATTTTTGCATTTTTCTATAGTCCCAAGTCTACTTAATAATCGTGTGAATTTTAAATGTCATTAAATTACCAAAACTGTGTTTAAAAAAATTGATTCTAAAAGTTGTGAAATGTACATGTTACAATATTGCTACTAAAGTTTCCGATTAAAATTCCAGAAAAACTAGAGATAAGGTATATTCTGATTTATGCAGTTTCTGGTAGTATTAAGTGTACTTTATAACTTTGTGAAAAATGTATTTTCATATGCCTCTAATTTTGAAAAAAAAATTGAAAATATTCAATATATTACCCTACTGACTTCAGATTAAATTTCCGGAAAATCTAGAGATGGCGTATATTCTGTTTATTGCATTTTCTAATAGTTTTAAGTCTGCTTAATAATCATGTAAAATTTGAATGTCATTTAAGTGCCACAAGTATGTTAAAAAAATCAAATCTAAAAATTATGTGTATGTTACAATCATGCTTGAAAAGTTTCAAATTAAAGTTGCGGAAAATCTAGAGATGGGGTATATTCTGATTTTTGCATTTTCTGGTAGTATTAAGTGTACTTAATAACCTTGCAGAAAAATCAAATTCATAAATGATAGTTTTTGAAAAAAAAATATCATAAATATTCCCTTGTCTACATATTGCTTCACTGACTTCAGATTTAATTTCCGGAAAATCTAGAGATGGGGTATATTTTGATTTTTGCATTTTTCAATAGTCCCAAGCCTACTTAATAATCATGCAAAATTTCAATGTCATTAAACTACCAAAACTATGTTTAAAAAAATCGATTCTAAAAGTTGTGAAACGTACATGTTACAATATTGTTACTAAAGTTTCCAATTAAAATTCCAGAAAAACTAGAGATAGGGTACATACTGATTTTTGCATTTTCTGGTAGTATTAAGTGTACTTTATAACTTTGTGAAAAAAATATTTTCATATGCCTCTAATTTTGAAAAAAAATATTGAAAATATTCAATATATTACTCTACTGACTTCAGATTAAATTTCCGGAAAATCTAGAGATGGGGTATATTCTGATTATTGCATTTTCTAATAGTTCTAAGTCTGCTTAATAATCGTGTAAAATTTGGAAGTCATTTAAGTGCCAGAAGTATGTTAAAAAAATCAAATCTAAAAGTTATGTGTATGTTACAATAATGCTTGAAAAGTTTCAAATTAAAGTTGCAGAAAATCTAGAGATGGGGTATATTCTATTTTTTGCATTTTCTAGTAGTATTAAGTGTACTTAATAACCTTGTAGAAAAATCAAATTCATAAACGAGAGTTTTTGAAAAAAAAATCATAAATGTTCCCTTGTCTACATATTGCTCCACTGACTTTAGATGCAATTTCCGGAAAATCTAGAGATGGGGTATATTTTGATTTTTGCATTTTTCAATAGTCCCAAGTCTACTTAATAATCGTGTGAAATTTCAATGTCATTAAACTACCAAAACCATGTTTAAAAAAATCGATTCTAAAAGTTGTAAAATGTACATGTAACAATATTGTTACTAAAGTTTCCGATTAAAATTCCAGAAAAACTAGAGATAGGGTACATACTGATTTTTGCATTTTCTGGTAGTATTAAGTGTACTTTATAACTTTGTGAAAAAATTATTTTCATATGCCTCTAATTTTGAAGAAAAAAAAATTGAAAATATTCAATATATTACTCTACTGACTTCAGACTAAATTTCCGGAAAATCTAGAGATGGGGTATATTCTGATTATTGCATTTTCTAATAGTTCTAAGTCTACTTAATAACCGAGTAAAATTTGAATGTCATTTAAGTGCCATAAGTATGTTAAAAAAATCAAATCTAAAAGTTATGTGTATGTTACAATATTGCTTCTTAAGTTTCAAATTAAAGTTGCGGAAAATCAAGAAATGGGGTATATTCAGGTTTTTGCATTTTCTAGTAGTATTAAGTGTACTTAATAACCTTGTAGAAAAATCAAATTCATAAATGATAGTTTTAAAAAAATAAATATCATAAATGTTCCCTTGTCTACATAATGCTCCACTGACTTCAGATTCAATTTCCGGAAAATCTAGAGATGGGGTATATTTTGATTTTTGCATTTTTCGATAGTCCCAAGTCTACTTAATAATCGTGCAAAATTTCAATGTCATTAAACTACCAAAACTATGTTTAAAAAAATCGATTCTAAAAGTTGTGAAATGTACATGTTACAATATTGTTACTAAAGTTTCAGATAAAAATTCCAGAAAAACTAGAAATAGGGTGCATACAGATTTTTGCATTTTCTGGTAGTATTAAGTGTACTTTATAACAATGTGAAAAATTTATTTTCATATCCCTCTAATTTTGAAAAAAAAAATATTGAAAATATTCAATATATTACTCTACTGACTTCAGATTAATTTTCCGGAAAATCTAGAGATGGGGTATATTCTGATTATTACATTTTCTAATAGTTCTAAGTCTGCTTAATAATCGTGTAATATTTGGAAGTCATTTAAATGTCACAAGTATGTTAAAAAAAATCAAATCTAAAAGTTATGTGTATGTTACAATAATGCTTGAAAAGTTTCAAACTAAAGTTGCGGAGAATCTGGAGATGGGGTATATTCTGATTTTTGCATTTTCTATTAGTATTAAGTGTACTTAATAACCTTGTAGAAAAATCAAATTCATAAATGATAGTTTTTGAAAAAATATATCATAAATGTTCCCTTGTCTACATATTGCTCCACTGACTTCAGATTCAGTTTCCGGAAAATCTAGAGATGGCGTATATTTTGATTTTTGCATTTTTCTATAGTCCCAAGTCTACTTAATAATCGTGCAAAATTTCAAAGTCATTAAACTACTAACTATGATTAAAAAAATTGATTCTAAAAGTTGTGAAATGTACATGTTACAATATTGCTACTAAAGTTTCCGATTAAAATTCCAGAAAAAGTAGAGATAGGGTACATACTGATTTTTGCATTTTCTGGTAGTATTAAGTGTACTTTATAACTTTGTGAAAAAATTATTTTCATATGCCTCTAATTTTGAAAAAAAAAATTGAAAATATTCAATATATTACTCTACTGACTTCAGATTAATTTTCCGGAAAATCTAGAGATGGGGTATATTCTGATTATTGCATTTTCTAATAGTTCTAAGTCTGCTTAATAATCGTGTAAAATTTGAAAATCATTTAAGTGCCTCAAGTATGATAAAAAAAATCAATTCTAAAAGTTATGTGTATGTTACAATAATGCTTGAAAAGTTTCAAATTAAAGTTGCGGAAAATCTAGAGATGGGGTATATTCAGATTTTTGTATTTTCTAGTAGTATTACATGTACTTAATAATTTGTGGAAAACTTAAATTCATAAATGATAGTTTTTGAAAAAAAAAAATCGTAAATGTTCCCTTGTCTACATATTGCTCCACTGACTTCAGATGCAATTTCCGGAAAATCTAGAGATGGGGTATATTTTGATTTTTGCATTTTTTGATAGTCCCAAGCCTACTTAATAATCGTGCAAAATTTCAATATCATTAAATTACCAAAACTATGTTTAAAAAAATCGATTCTAAAAGTTGTAAAATGTACATGTTACAATATTGTTACTAAAGTTTCCGATTAAAATTCCAGAAAAACTAGAGATAGGGTACATACTGATTTTTGCATTTTCTGGTAGTATTAAGTGTACTTTATAACTTTGTGAAAAAATAATTTTCATGTGTCCATAGGAACTTGTTCACCATTTGGTTGACTCTGTGTAAGATCACTTTTACTAGAAAACGGTTTACAAAATCACAAAGTTTTAGGTTTTCAAAGATATGAAAAAATAAATAATTTCTGACACATATTCATAGGAACTTTTTCACTGTTTTGTTAACTCTGTATAAGATCATTTTTACATGAAGACACTTTACGAGAACTAAGATTACATTTTCTTTTTAATTACGTCGTCAAATTGAAAACTGGATGGGTCCATATCTCAGCAACAGAAGACAAAATGTACAAATAAGAAAATCGTTCCAATCATAAACTCGATTTTTTTTTTATTTCAACGACCAATTGGAAACTGTATCAACTCACATGCCAGCAGCAGAAGATGCAGATGTAGAAATAAGAAACGAAAATTATTCCAATCAGGAAGGCGCACAGTAAAGCAAGCACACGTGGAGTTCGTCCGCTATCAAATTCCGCACATTTTTCGCATTCTCCTCAAATCCGCCGCCTGGTGTTCGCCTCCAATTCCGCAATTAGAGGCAACGGAGCCCCTCGGGGGGTTATTCGGGGGGCGCATCAGCAGTCTGCCGCTCCGGTTGCAAGTAATTGGCCGAATCGATGGATTCTGTCGCGAAACGTGCCGCCGAAGAACCGTGGAGTGCTTTCTCATCCCGGCGCTTGTTTGCGAGCAAATTGCGGTTCGTCTTGAGTTGCAGTAAAAAAGAAGAAAAAGGCGGGATTGAGATGGAAGAGAGGGAATCGCTGAATTGACATGTCGTAGACGCAGAATATTTTAAGTGAGTTTATTGAGGCCGCAAGGTTCAAGTTATCATGGTACAAATAGCGAGATAAAAAAATCAAAAATTGTTTGCAGGACTGAATGTAATCAATTACTTGATGTCTCTTACTTACTTACTTAATTACTTACTTACTTACGTACTTACACACTTACATACTAACTAACTTTGCAAATCCAAGTAATTCATCACATATTGCTCTGTTATGCTTACGTTATGCTTACGTTAGCTTACGGTTGCATTAAGGCAATAATAATAATAAGGCCGCACGTTTGGCTATCAGTCAGTACTGACAGTGCTTATAATAGTTTTTTAACATATATTTGGCTGCCCTGGACATTAAATTATATTAACCATCATACTGCAGTGTCGGCTGTAAGCTTTTAAGGGTGGCTTTTCCACCCCCCTGTCCGCCAAGAAGTCGCAATCCGCTTATTTATATTCCCTCATTGTTGCATTCCGCATAAATCGTGCCTTACCCTTTGCACGCTGCGGCCGTATAAATTATCACAATCACAACAATATGATCGCCGAGTCACACGAAAGAATATTGCTGCAAGGGGATGCGAGGGTTTATTAAAGGACATCCGCAGGGCGCGACCATTTGTTGTTGTTTATGGGTGAGGGCGCAGATGCGACGAAATTAAAAGGTATAAATCTGCATTGATGGCCCTCCGGAAATTAAACGTTTCAGGAAGGAAGCGCGTATGTCGCACCATTTCAGAATTACAACCCCTAACATCACTACACGAGCCTTGAAAAATATTTGTTTGTGGGAAATCCCCGGTTAAAACCGCCGATTTCGAAAACACCCTGTATACTTATTATTAAACTTTTCTAAACTTAAAACTTTTTTAAACTTTATTAAATTTTTCCAATTTCAAAAACACCCTGTATACCCAAAGCCCTTGATCAGGCCGCAAATGAATCAAGTATCACTTGAGTTTATTTCGTCCCTCTGCTTGACTCTGCTTGAATCTGCTTGAATCGCCGATTTATAAAAAAATTGTGTACCTCTTGAAATTTTTATCTGTACCTTTACAAGTAAACATAACACTTCCAGACGTAATTGGAGGCTTTACTCGAACATTTCCATCCATAATAGAAGCGATAATCTCACGTTTCGCGTCCTTTGATACACTCCAATTTCACCGGGTATTTCATCGGGCTGAAATAATAACCGAGGGATAGTGAGACGTAATTCCGCCTCACCTAACTCGAGGGATTAAATATTTATTTTTAATGATTTTCGCCGCTGCATGAATGGTCTTGTTGTGGAGGGCTAATTGCGGGGTAAATAATTCAGGGAGTTCGGTAATCCTCGATAATAACGTTAGGACAACGGAATAAAGACCTTCGTGTATTTATTATTCTCAGTTAATATAGAAATATGTCCAACACGCGTGAAAACCACTAACCAGCAGTCATTAAAGCCCAAATGTACATTTTCAGAAGACACTTGTCAGTAGGGACAGAAAAAATTAAAAATGTGAAGAAAAATAAACTGAAATAAAATTATTACCTGCAATTGAATAAATATCCAATTTATATATAAATCCCAAACCATATAAAGAAAAATCAAAATATCAATGTTTTTAAAAAACATTGATATGTTTTAAAAAAAACATTGATATGTTTTTATCAGAGCAGAGCAAAGAGCTTTTATCAACTTTTGTCAGCCATGCTTTTATCAGAGCTTTTATCATTGAAAAGTGTCTCTACTCATATTCTGAGTTTGAATAGTAACAAAGTGTTATATAATTTTGTATTATGTTTTTGTACATGTATATTTTTATATTATATTGTACCTAACTTGTTCAATCAACAATGAATGTTGCTTTTTAAGGATGAATAAACTGAACTGAATTGAACTGAACTAAAATTCTAGAGAATTTTTTATTTTAATGTGTTACTATTTTTGAATAAAATTTTCGGTGATGACGTCATCATAATTTTTATGATTTTTTTATTTGATTTTTTAATCATCATTCATTCCAACCCTGATTAAGTATGTTATTAAAAACAAAATAGGATATCACTTCTAATAGTATCTAAAATCACACAACCATCTTAAAAGCTAAATATCTCAGTAATTACACATTGGATGCTTGTTCAATTGAAACAGATAAATGATGATACATCATTTAATAGCAGAAAATAATTTCATTAGTATTGATACGACACTTCTCGAGATATCTCTATTTAAGTATGGACCACTTTAAAAATCACTTCTAATGTTATCAAAAATTAAATAGTCACCATAAAAACTAAATATCTCAGTAATTACGCATTGGATACTTGTTGAATTAAAAAATATTAATGATGTTATATCACTTAATAGCAAAAATTAATTTCATTAGAATTGATACGATGCTTCTTGAGATATCAATACTTAAGTATGGGCCACTTTAGAGATCATCTCTAATAGTTACCAAAATCACACGAACACATTAAAAACTAAATATCTCAGTAATTACACATTAGATATTTGTTCAATTGTAACAAATAAATGATGATAGAACACCTAATAGCAGAAATTAATTTAATAAGTATTGATACGATAATTCTTGACATATCATTATTTAAGTATTTTAGTATTTAAAGTCACTTATTGACCTTAAACAGTAAATATCTCAGTAATTACACATTGGATACTTGTTCAATTGAAACAGATAAATGATGATATACTACTTAACAGCAAAAATTAATTTCATTAGTATTGATACGATGCTTTTTGAGATATCTCTATTTAAGTATGGGCCATTTAAGAGATCACTTCTAATAGTATCTAAAATCATATGATCACCTTAAAGACAAAATATCTCAGTAATTACACATTAGATATTTGTTCAATTGAAATAGATAAATGATGATACATCATTTAATAGCATAAATTAATTTCATTAGTATTGATACGATACTTCTTGAGATATCATTGTTTAAGTATTTAAGTATGTAAAATCACATAGTGACCTTAAAAAGGAAATATCTCAAGAATTACACATTGGATACTTCTTCAATTGAAACAAATAAATGATGATATATTGCTTAACAGCAGAAATTAATTTCATTAGTATTGATACGATGCTTTTTGAAATATCATTATTTATGTATGGGCGACTTAAGAGATCACTTCAGATAGTATCTAAAATCACATGATCACCTTAATAACTAAATATCTCAGTAATTACACATTAGATATTTGTTCAATTGAAACAGATAAATGATGATACATCATTTAATAGCACAAATTAATTCCATTAGTATTGATACGATACTTCTTGAGATATCATTGTTTAAGTATATAAGTATCTAAAATCACATAGTGACCTTAAAAACAAAATATCTCAGGAATTACACATTGAATACTTGTTCAATTGAAACAGATAAATGATGATATATTACTTAATAGCAAAAATTAATTTCATTAGTATTCATACGATGCTTTTTGAGATATAATTATTTAAGTATGGGCTATTTAAGAGCTCACTTCTAATAGTATCTAAAATCACATGATCACCTTAAAAACTAAATATCTCAGTAATTACACATTAGATACTTGTTTAACTAAAACAAATAAATGATGATATATCATTTAATAGCAGAAATTAATTTCATTAGTATTGATACGATACTTCTTGAGATATCATTATTTAAGTATGGGCCACTTAAGAGATCACTTCTAATAGTATTTAAAATCACATGATCACATTAAAAACTAAATATCTCAGTAATTACACATTAGATATTTGTTTAATTGAAACAGATAAATCATGATACATCATTTAATAGCAGAAATTAATTTCATTAGTATTGATACGATACTTCTTGAGATATCATTGTTTAAGTATTTAAGTATCTAAAATCACATAATGACCTTAAACAGTAAATATCTTAGTAATTACACATTAGATACTTATTTAACTGAAACAAATAAATGATGATATATCATTTAATAGCAGAAATTAAGTTCATTAGTATTGATACGATACTTCTTGAGATATCATTGTTTAAGTATTTAAGTATCTAAAATCACATAGTGACCTTAAAACGGAAATATCTCAGGAATTATACATTGAATACTTGTTCAATTGAAACAAATTAATGATGATATATAACTTAATAGCAGAAATTAATTTCATTAGTATTGATACGATGCTTTTTATGATATCATAATTTAAGTATGGGCCATTTAAGAGATCACTTCTAATAGTTACCAAAATCACATGAACACATTAAAAACTAAATATCTTAGTAATTACACATTAGATATTTGTTCAATTGAAACAGATAAATGATGATACATCCCTTAAAAGCAGAAATTAATTTCATTAGTATTGATACGATACTTTTAGAGATATAATTGTTTAAGTATTTAAGTATCTAAAATCACATAGTCACCTTACAAAATAAATATCTCGGTAATTACACATTGGATAGTTGTTGAATTAAAACAAATAAATGATGATATATCATTTAATAGCAAAAATTAATTTCACTAGTATTGATACGATGTATTTTGAGATATCATTATTTAAGTATGAGCCACTCCAGAGATCACTTCTAATAGTATCTAAAATCACGTGATCACATTAAAAACTAAATATCTCAGTAATTACACATTAGATATTTGTTCAATTGAAACAGCTAAATGATGACACATCATTTAATAGCAGACATCAATTTCATTAAAATTGATACGATACTTCTTGAGATATCATTGTTTTAGTATTTAAGTATCTAAAATCACATAGTGACCTTAAAAAGACAATATCTCAGGAATTACACATTGGATACTTGTTCAATTGAAACAAATAAATGATTATATATTAGTTAATAGCAAACATTAATTTCATTAGTATTGATAAGATACTTCTTGAGATATCATTGTTTAAGTATTTAAGTATCTAAAATCACATAGTGACCTTAAAACGGAAATATCTCAGTTATTACACATTAGATACTTGTTTAACTGAAACAAATAAATGATGATATATCATTTAAAAGCAGAAATTAATTTCATTAGTATTGATACGATACTTTATGAGATATCATTGTTTAAGTATTTAAGTATCTACAATCACATAGTGACCTTAAAAAGGAAATATCTCAGGAATTACACATTGGATACTTGTTCAATTGAAACAGCTAAATGACTATATATTGCTTAATAGCAAAAATTAATTTCATTAGTATTGATACGATGCTTTTTGAGATATCATTATTTAAGTATGAGCCACTTAAGAGATCACTTCTAATAGTATCTAAAATCACATGAACACATTAAAAACTAAATATCTTAGTAATTACACATTAGATACTTGTTTAACTGAAACAAATAAATGACGATATATCATTAAATAGCAGATATCAATTTCATTAGTATTGATACGACACTTCTTGAAATATCATTGTTTAAGTATTAAAGTATCTAAAATCACATAATGACCTTAATAAGGCAATATCTCAAGAATTACACATTGGATACTTGTTAAATTGAAACAGATAAATGATGATATATTGCTTAATAGCAAAAATTAATTTCATTAGTATTGATACGATGCTTTTTGAGATATCACTATTTTAGTATGAGCCACTTAAGAGATCACTTCTAATAGTATCTAAAATCACATGATCACCTTAAAAACTAAATGTCTCAGTAATTACACATTAGATACTTATTTAATTGAAACAGGTAAATGATGATGCATCACTTAATAGCAGAAATTATTTTCATTGATATTGATACGATAATTCTTGAGATATCATTAATTAAGTATGAGCCACTTTAGGTATCACTTCTAATGTTATCTAATAGTATCTAAAATCCCATGATAGTGTTGAAAACAAAATATCTGAGTGATTACTTATGTAGAAAATGAAGAAAAAAAATAGTTCGTATATAAAATTAGTCTTTGAAAACGTTTCAATGGGAAATTTGGGGTTTGCAGGAACTTTCCAGATTAAAGTTGCTTAGGGCCGTGAAAATTGGAGTGGCATATTTTTCTTTATGGGATCCTCGGCGCACGTCCCATTTAGTGCTGGATTTAGTGGCCGTTTCGGCGCTTCGAATCTTTTTTAAAAGGCTGCCCATTTGCATTTTTCGCCCACCCCCCGGGGGGGGGGGGCGCCCTAGTTCTTCGTTAGGCGTAACGAGATAGCGCGCTGACGCGGACTGCAAAGATTTATCGGCCGCGCAAAAAGCGATCTAAATTTAGACGGCGAAATTAATTTCAACGGCGCAAACTAAACTAGCACACGGGGGCTTTATCGGACCCCACTCTATGCACATTATCGCCAACCAGGTCTGACACATCCGCCGTGTACAGTGTACACGTACACGTACGGGGTATAGTGAAGACTGTGGAGGACTAGGAAGCGAAGATAAAACTGTACAGCCCAGCAGTTGTGCCCGGGAAATGTGGCACGTCCATTCAAACTGCGATCATAATGCCTATTGATTGTGCACTTCGTGGGAGTACGCGGGTTTTTAGCCCCCCGGGGCCGCAGCCGCCGCCCCCCGGGGGCCTCCTGCTCCCCAGCAAGTACAGAATCAATAACCAATTTATTAAACGGTCGGGGGGCGCCTTTCAATTTTTAAGGCCTCGCAGGCGGAAACGGGGCGCTTTGTGGCCCCCATCTGAACCGCGCTTTAATGGCCCCACCGACAGACATCATTATTATCTATCCGGATCGCTAATGGGGCGCTGCGGGGGGCGCACAAGTCTGATCGCCGTGGAATGCTCGAAAATCCATCACAAGAACACGATTGAAGCACAGATGCGGCCGGGAAATTGCAAGAAGTCATCCTGATTCATCCCTTCACAACTTATAATTCGAGAAAATTGCTCCACCATTACATAAATTGATCGACAACTGAACGAGTAAGAAATAAATACAAACATCGAAAGCGACTTGGCTCTACTGTGACTAGTACAAACTAGAGATTTAGGTATATGGGGGACCTTGACTAGTACAAACTAGAGATTTGGGTGTATGGGACACTTTGAGTAGTACAAACAAGAGATTTGGGTGTATGGGACACTTTAACTAGTACACTACAGAGATTTTGGTATATGGGGTACCTTGACTAGTACAAACTAGAGATTTGGGTGTATGGGACACTTTGACTAGTACAAACTAGAGATTTGGGTGTATGGCACACTTTAACTAGTACACTACAGAGATTTTGGTATATGGGGTACCTTGACTAGTACAAACTAGAGATTTGGGTGTATGGGACACTTTGACTAGTACAAACTAGAGATTTGGGTGTATGGCACACTTTAACTAGTACACTACAGAGATTTTGGTATATGGGGTACCTTGACTAGTAGAAACTAGAGATTTTGGTATATGGGGTACCTTGACTAGTACAGTACAAACTAGAGATTTGGGTGTATGGGACACTTTGACTAGTACAAACTAGAGATTTGGGTGTATTTCACACTTTAACTAGTACACTACAGAGATTTTGGTATATGGGGTACCTTGACTAGTACAAACTAGAGATTTTGGTATATGGGGTACCTTGACTAGTACAAACTAGAGATTTGGGTGTATGGGACACTTTGACTAGTACAAACTAGAGATTTGGGTGTATGGGACACTTGACTAGTACAAACTAGAGATTTGGGTGTATGGGACACTTTGACTAGTACAAACTAGAGATTTGGGTGTATGGGACACTTTGACTAGTACAAACTAGAGATTTGGGTATATGGGGTATATGTATACTATGGGGTAGGAGTCTAGAGGGCTATTACTGGAGTTTGAGGGCTTACTAGCGATAGCTATCGATATATCCAGTTTACTTTCATATGAAAGGACACTTCTCCTTTACATGAGTACTCCAGTTCTTACTTTCATGTAAGGACACTTTCATATTTTTAGATGTAAGCAACATTTTCAATTGATGAAACATAAAATTCTGCGCACAGATTATAACAATTTGAAGCAGTTTACGGTTTTACAGCCACGACTACAGCAAATTTCAATTCCTCGCCGAGCTAATCCGGAACAAATTTATCATCCCCGCGATAAAACTATCACCTAATCCGCACTAATATTTTAAACCTCACCCCAGAGATTACCCCCGATCCGTTATTTACTGCCCCCCGTTTTATCACCGCCGATGTTTTCATAAATAGTAGCCCCCCAAACCCCCCGGATTTCGGGGGGCCCAATTTACGGCCCTAATACCTATCGTAATTAGACGGTCCATAAATCCTAATCGCGCGACCCTACCATTAATCATGCGCCCCGATTTGCATATTCTTCATTAAAGTGCCACTTTGTTAATTTAATTTCTGCAGGCGGCTGTTTTGGGGATGATGAGGGCTGCGAGGGTATATTAAGTGTTGTGTCTCGCGCTAATTGAGGGATGTTTCTTGATTATATTGTAGGTAGAAAATGGGTGTAGTGTTGTGTAAGATCCTTGCTTTGCATTGGTTGCTACTTAGATTGGTGATTCTTTAAGTTGCACTTAAATAATCTTCTACTGCGTCTAATATTTCTAACATATACGCAGTGATTACACTGGTCTACAAATTAAAATAAAACGGAGTACGAAGCAAAAAGTTCCGAAGAGAAATTTCAACAATTTGTACTAAATGACTAATAGACAAAACTATTAGGAAGAACACACAAGCAGACATATAGATATATTTGAATATAACTACACAGGTCTACAAATAAAAATAAAAAAATTGACTGGAAAAGAGAAGGATGGAAGTAATTTCCAAGGTCTAATTCTTTTTATATCGCATGGATGGCACTACTATGAAGTACTTTAACGAAAACCACATTTATTCTCTATGTTCATAATAATAGTGCTTGAATATGTCAAGTAGAAAAAAAAATGACTGGAAAAGAGAAGGATGGTTTCCAAGTATTTTCCAAGGTCTAGTTCTTTTTATATCGCATGGATGGCGCTACTATAAAGTACTTTAACGAAAACCACATTTATTCTCTATGTTCATAATAATAGTGCTTGAATATGTCAAGTAGAAAAAAAAATGACTGGAAAAGAGAAGGATGGTTTCCAAGTATTTTCCAAGGTCTAGTTCTTTTTATATCGCATGGATGGCGCTACTATAAAGTACTTTAACGAAAACCACATTTATTCTCTATGTTCATAATAATAGTGCTTGAATATGTCAAGTAGAAAAAAATTGACTGGAAAAGAGAAGGATGGTTTCCAAGTAATTTCCAAGGTCTTCTTTTTATATCGCATGTATGGCGCTTCTATAAAGTACTTTAACGAAAACCACATTTATTCTCTATGTTCATAATAATAGTGCTTGAATGTCAAGTAGAAAAAAATTGACTGGAAAAGAGAAGGATGGTTTCCAAGTAATTTCCAAGGTCTAGTTCTTTTTATGTCGCATGGATGGCGCTACTATAAAGTACTTTAACGAAAACCACATTTATTCTCTATGTTCATAATAATAGTGCTTGAATATGTCAAGCAGTGCGTACATTAAGGCAGTTACTGTGTACGTGATGATCGATTTGGTAATTTTGTGATTACGTATTTTAAGGCTTAAACCTGTAGGTCAAACATGCAAATCGCCACTCCGTTTTTAAAAGTTTCTTCGATTCTGCTCTTCCTGTATTTCCGTGCAGAGTACACAAACTTTTTCACGTCTTCCTGTCCAACTCCCGACGAGATGACAAATACACGACCAGAAGGGGAGGACTGCCGTCCTGCGAGATTTACCCCAGATTTACCACTCGCCGGCTTCTCTCTCACCTCTTCGTCGATCCATCACTGTCCAGGGATATTTGTAAACACGCCGATGGCCCCGAAAGAAATTTATCTTCCGCCGGGTTAACCCGTGATTAATCCGGCGGACTCACCTGCAGAGGCGAGCCGTACAAATTGTCTACGGTATGAATGCATTACTCAGAGTAGGAGTAAGAAAGAAACGATGGCAGCAGACAGACCAGTTAATAAATTTTCGTACGATTCGTACAATTAGCTTTTACGTAAATGGCTTTTAAGTACAGTTTTGCATTGAATGTATCCTACCGACTGCGCCAATTATTTAATTTCAGAGTTTCTATGTAATAGCGTGAAAGCAGGTATCGATTATATGAAACATCGCCTTTATTTGTGTGCTCTTGATGCGTACAAGTAATAACACATCTTGCGATGACGTACGGGCGATAAAACGCCGTCCACGCGTTAGTTATAAAGTGCGGAGACCATCTGTATTGATTGCTCCGGCCCACGCTCAGCAGACTCCCAAGGGCGTAATCTCCACCTAAATCGAGGCGTGATCATCAAATATTAATGGAAAACAAGCGGGAATCCCGCCGACCTGGCCGACTTATCGATGGGGGATCATCCCCGCCCCCCGTGAATATTTCATCCCCCGAAGCATCCCCCCGAAAACTCGGCCATCGGGGGCGATTTCTCGGGGTGGGGGCGAAAACACATGGCCCAGCGTAAATCATCGGAACAAGCGATAAATTGGGGGGCCCCCGGGGGGACGCAATTACCGCCGGGGAATACGGGGGGTGTAAATATTGACGGATACGTTCACGACCTCTCGGCTGCTAATAAGATCGGCAAATATGCGCAAATATTTTCGCATCCGCCGGAATCGCAGTCCGGTAACTTGCGTGATTGCCGCCCCCAGGAGCCCCCCAGGTGCTAATGCGATGGGGGCGCAACTTGCGGACGTTTCATCTGCAGGGGTGGCTTCCCGATTCCGAAGTTTCCAGGCTCTTGTAAACAACAAACAAGTCCCCCACCCGCGCCACCGTTCCCCCCACACGCAGCCCCCGGATGTACTATTTTTCCGCCAACCCCCAGGGGGCCGATTAATCGCTCGCTGTTTACACCCCCGCGTTATAACCACATTTGGAGCGGACAAAGTTGAGGTCGAGACGTCCATTCAGGAACGGGGGTTGTGTAAATAATTTTAATTGGTTTGTGAGGGTCGGTAAACACCCTACTCTCCTTTCACGCGACGTCCAGCCCGGGGCGTCGCGACGCCCCCCCCCCCCCCCCTAATCCTGGGCCAGGGGGGTTGCGATTTTTAACGGGGGCAATTAGGCGGCCGTCTGCGGCCAGATGTTTCGGACGTGCCCCCACGTTCGTGCCCCCCTTTCGTGCAACCCTTTGGCGCCCCCCTTTCGGGGGCGGCGTAGGTGGAGGTGCGTGCCCCCCCCCCGCCGAGTTGCGAAGTTGCCTTACAAATGATACCGCTTTTGTGCGCGGTTTTTAAATATTTTATTGCCGCCCGGAGGCAGACGTAATTTATAACGGAGTTATTTGGCAGTGGTAAATGGTCGTAACTTTTGCACACACAATATAACGTAATATTTTCGTCGGCGGAACAGCGATTACACAACTTCTATCTAAGAAATTTATTTCCAACTTTTTGCGCTGCATCCTTGCAGGCATTAAACACACAACGTGAAGAATTGGGCAATTTTTATTCATAGGCAAACAATCCATCCGATGCATCCGAGCATCAATTCCGGGATGCAATCCCTGGATTCAAGAGGAATGTCTTTTGAACATCAAGAGACTCTAAAGAGGAACGAATCCCTAAAGTTATATGAGATATTCATTAAATCCTCACCAAATTTACAAATATAGGATTATTAGTGGCGCCTTGGAACATTTAATTTCATGCAATTTTGAAAACAATTGAAATTTCATAACAGTTCATCAACTTTTGTTAGATCTCAAAATTTCAACTTATGACAACTGTGTTGTAAATGTGAGATCAGATTTTCATGAAAATGATATAAAAAATTGTGTTAATTTGCTGTTAAACGTATGTAGTTTTCATTGATTTTTAAAACTCCTTCATCAACATTAACATGAACATCAACACTTCAAAAACAGAATCATAAAAAAATCGACTAAATTTTATGGAAGTCTAGTTCATGTTATGCATCATATTCACGAAAATATCGATGGCATTTGTGAATATTCAACTGAACTGACATATTAAGTGACATTAAATCTGATGGTTTCATTAAAATTCAAATGAAATTTTATAACAATTCATAAAATTTTTGTTAGAACTCAAAATTTTGACTTACATAAAAAAATGCACATGAGATAAAATTCCACAAAAATGACACTAAAATTTATGCAAATGTTATTGAAATTTCTGTCAATTTGCTGTTTAACGTATGTAGTTTTCAATGATTTTAAAAAATACTAACATCAATTTGAAAATCAACACTTCAGAAACATAATCATAAAAAATCCACTAAATTGTAGGAAGTCTAGTGCATGTAATGTAAATATCGATGGCATTTGTCAATATTCAACCGAACTGACATATTAAATGGCATTAAATTTGATGAAGGTGTCATTAAAATTCAATTGAAATTTCATAAAAATGCATAAATTTTTTGTTAGATCTCAAAATCTCATCTTAATGAGAATCATCAAAATAATGAAACATCTATGTAATTATATATTTTATACTATATTATTTAGAATTTTTCTGTAACGTAGGTTGCGAATAAAGAGAGATTACAAAATATCATTTTATGACAAATGTGCTGTAATTAAAAATAAATGCACATGAGGTCAGATTTTCATGAAACTGATAGAAAAATTCATGCAAATGTCATCTGTAAAAATACTTCATCAATATCTACATGAACATCAACACTACAAAAACAGGATAAAATGTCATTGAAATTACTGTTCATTTGCTGTTAAACGCATGTAGTTTTCAATATTTAAAAAAAATACTTCATCAATATCAACCTGAATATCAACACTTCAAAATCAGGTCCATAAAAAAAATCCACTAAATTTTATGGAAGTCTAGTGCATGTTATACATCATATTCACGAAAATATCGATGTCATTTCTGAATAGTAAACTAAACTGACATATTAAATGGGATTAAATTTGATGAAGGTTTCATTAAAATGTAATTGAAATTTCTTAACAATTCATCAAATTTTTGTTAGATTCCAAAATTTCAACTTATGTCAAATGTGCTGTAATTAAAATTAAATGCACATGAGACCAGATTTTCATGAAAATGACTGAAAAATTCATGCAAATGTCATCTGTAAAAATACTTCATCAATATCAACATGAACATCAAGACTACAAAAACAGGATAAAATGTCATTAAAATTTCTGTTAATTTGCTGTTAAACGTATGTAGTTTTCAATAATTTATAAAAATACTTCATCAACATCAACATGAACATCAACACTTCAAAAACTGGATCATAAAAACAAATCCACTAAATTTTATAATTTTATGGAAGTCTAGTGATGTAATGCATCATATTCATCAAAATATTGATGGCATTTATCAATATTCAACTGAACTGACGTATTAAATGGCCATTAAATTTGATGAAGGTTTCATTCATATGCAATTGAAATTTTATAACAATTCATCAAATTTTTGTTAGATCTCAAAATCTCAACTTATGTCAAATGTGCTGTAATTAAAATTAAATGCACATGAGACCAGATTTTCATGAAAATGACATTAAAATTCATGCAAATGTCATTGAAATTTCTGTTCATTTCCTGTTTTCAATTATTTAAAAAAATACTTCATCAACATGTACTTGTTCAAATTTTTGTTAGATCTCAAAATCTCGACTTACGTCAAATGTACTGTAATTAAAAAAAATGCATAGAGATCAGAATTTCACGAAAATTCAACTAAAATTCGTGCAAATATCATTGAAAATACTTCATTAATACCAAAATGAACATCAACACTTAAAATATACTAAATTTTATGGAAGTCTCGTGAATGCTATGCATAATATTCAAATTTTCGTGAATGCTTCGTTTAAATGGCATTAAATTTGATCAAGGTTTCATTAAAGTTCAATTGAAATTTCATAACGTGCTGTAATTAAAAAACAAATGCTGAGGGGACCAGATTTTCATAAAAAAGTTCATGCAAACGTCATTGAAATATCAATGAAAGTTAATTTCCTGTTACACGTATGTAGTTTTGAAAATGATTTAAAAAAATACCTCATCAACATCAACATGAATAGTCTAGGTCATGTTCTTTCAATTTTCATCAACCAGAAATTCATGATATTGAAAATTCAATTGAAATCTCATGACAGTTCATGGAAATTTTATTAATCTTCAATGTCCTGAATTTCTAGTTAATGAAAATTGAAAAGAAGATGCACTAGACATTCTATATATATATATATATATATATATATATATATCTATATATATATATATATATATATATATCATTTTTCCATCAGAAAAAAATCATGACATTGAAAATTCAATTGAAATCTCATGACATTTCATGGAAATTTTATTAACCTTCAAGGTCCTGAATTTCTAGTTAATGAAAATTGAAAAGGAGATGCACTAGACTTTCATGATCAGGAGTAAGATTTTAAAATTCGTGGTGCAAATGTCCTTGAAATTCGTTGAAATTTTATTCAACTCATGAATTATATCAATTCCTGAAACTTTCGTTAATCTTCAAATTCATTAATTTCAAGTTAATGAAAACTGATAGAAAATGCAGAAGACTTTCATGATCAGGAGTAAGATTTTAAAATCCGTTGAAATTTTATATCAATTCATGAAAATTTCGTTAATCTTCAAATTCATGAATCTCAAATTGGTAGAAATTGAAATAAAAACACCAGATTTTCAAGATTAGGAGATTAGGACAATGACTTTAAACTTCGTGCAAATATCGTTGAAATTCGTTGAAATTTTATATCAATTCATGAAAATTTCGTTAATCTTCAAATTCATTAATTTTAACTTAATGAAAATTGAAGGAAAATGCACTAGACTTTCATGAGCAGGAGTAATATTTTAAAATTCGTGGTGCAAATGTCCTTGAAATTCGTTGAAATTTTATTCAACTCCTGAATTATATCAATTACTGAAAATTTCGTTAATCTTCAAATTCATTAATTTCAAGTTAATGAAAACTGATAGAAAATGCACAAGACTATTATGATTAGGAGTAAAATTTTAAAATTCGTGCAAATGTCGTTGAAATCCGTTGAAATTTTATATCAATTCATGAAAATTTCGTTAATCTTCAAATTCATGAATCTCAAATTGGTAGAAATTGAAATAAAAACACCAGATTTTCAAGATTAGGAGATTAAGACAATGACTTTAAAATTCGTGCAAATATCGTTGAAATTCGTTGAAATTTTATATCAATTCATGAAAATTTCGTTAATCTTCAAATTCATTAATTTCAACTTAATGAAAATTGAAGGAAAATGCACTAGACTTTCATGATCAGGAGTAAGATTTTAAAATTCGTGGTACAAATGTCCTTGAAGTTCATTGAAATTTTATTCAACTCCTGAAATATATCAATTCCTGAAAATTTCGTTAATCTTCAAATTCATTAATTTCAAGTTAATGAAAACTGATAGAAAATGTACAAGACTTTTATGATTAGGAGTAAGATTTTAAAATTCGTGCAAATGTCGTTGAAATCCGCTGAAATTTTATATCAATTCATGAAAATTTCGTTAATCTTCAAATTCATGAATCTCAAATTGGTAGAAATTGAAATAAAAACGCCAGATTTTCAAGATTAGGAGATTAGGACAATGACTTTAAAATTCGTGCAAATATCGTTGAAATTCGTTGAAATTTTATATCAATTCATGAAAATTTCGTTAATCTTCAAATTCATTAATTTCAACTTAATGAAAATTGAAGGAAAATGCACTAGACTTTCTGATCAGGAGTAAGATTGTAAAATTCGTGGTGCAAATGTCCTTGAAATTCGTTGAAATTTTATTCAACTCATGAATTATATCAATTCCTGAAAATTTCGTTAATCTTCAAATTCATTAATTTCAAGTTAATGAAAACTGATAGAAAATGTACAAGACTTTTATGATTAGGAGTAAGATTTTAAAATTCGTGCAAATGTCGTTGAAATCCGCTGAAATTTTATATCAATTCATGAAAATTTCGTTAATCTTCAAATTCATGAATCTCAAATTGGTAGAAATTGAAATAAAAACGCCAGATTTTCAAGATTAGGAGATTAGGACAATGACTTTAAAATTCGTGCAAATATCGTTGAAATTCGTTGAAATTTTATATCAATTCATGAAAATTTCGTTAATCTTCAAATTCATTAATTTCAACTTAATGAAAATTGAAGGAAAATGCACTAGACTTTCATGATCAGGAGTAAGATTTTAAAATTCGTGGTGCAAATGTCCTTGAAATTCGTTGAGATTTTATTCAACTCCTGAATTATATCAATTCCTGAAAATTTCGTTAATCTTCAAATTCATTAATTTCAAGTTAATGAAAACTGATAGAAAATGCACAAGACTTTTATGATCAGGAGTAAGATTTTAAAATTCGTGCAAATGTTGTTGAAATCCGTTGAAATTTTATATCAATTCATGAAAATTTCGTTAATCTTCAAATTCATGAATCTCAAATTGGTAGAAATTGAAATAAAAACACCAGATTTTCAAGATTAGGAGATTAGGACAATGACTTTAAAATTCGTGCAAATATCGTTGAAATTCGTTGAAATTTTATATCAATTCATGAAAATTTCGTTAATCTTCAAATTCATTAATTTCAACTTAATGAAAATTGAAGGAAAATGCACTAGACTTTCATGATCAGGAGTAAGATTTTAAAATTCGTGGTGCAAATGTCCTTGAAATTCGTTGAGATTTTATTCAACTCCTGAATTATATCAATTCCTGAAAATTTCGTTAATCTTCAAATTCATTATTTTCAAGTTAATGAAAACTGATAGAAAATGCACAAGACTTTTATGATCAGGAGTAAGATTTTAAAATTCGTGCAAATGTCGTTGAAATCCGTTGAAATTTTATATCAATTCATGAAATTTTCGTTAATCTTCAAATTCATGAATCTCAAATTGGTAGAAATTGAAATAAAAACACCAGATTTTCAAGATTAGGAGATTAGGACAATGACTTTAAAATTCGTGCAAATATCGTTGAAATTCGTTGAAATTTTATATCAATTCATGAAAATTTCGTTAATCTTCAAATTCATTAATTTCAACTTAATGAAAATTGAAGGAAAATGCACTAGACTTTCATGATCAGGAGTAAGATTTTAAAATTCGTAGTGCAAATGTCCTTGAAATTCGTTGAGATTTTATTCAACTCCTGAATTATATCAATTCCTGAAAATTTCGTTAATCTTCAAATTCATTATTTTCAAGTTAATGAAAACTGATAGAAAATGCACAAGACTTTTATGATCAGGAGTAAGATTTTAAAATTCGTGCAAATGTCGTTGAAATCCGTTGAAATTTTATATCAATTCATGAAAAATTCGTTAATCTTCAAATTCATGAATCTCAAATTGATAGAAATTGAAATAAAAACACCAGATTTTCAAGATTAGGAGATTAGGACAATGACTTTAAAATTCGTGCAAATATCGTTGAAATTCGTTGAAATTTTATATCAATTCATGAAAATTTCGTTAATCTTCAAATTCATTAATTACAACTTAATGAAAATTGAAGGAAAATGCATTAGACTTTCATGATCAGGAGTAAGATTTTAAAATTCGTACAAATGTCGTTGAAATCCGTTGAAATTTTATATCAATTCATGAAAATTTCGTTAATCTTCAAATTCATGAATCTCAAATTGGTAGAAATTGAAATAAAACCACCAGAATTTCAAGATTAGGAGATTAGGACAATGACTTTAAAATTCGTGTAAATATCATGGAAATTCGTTGAAATTTTATATCAATTCATGAAAATTTCGTTAATCTTCAAATTCATTAATTTCAACTTAATGAAAATTGAAGGAAAATGCACTAGACTTTCATGATCAGGAGTAAGATTTTAAAATTCGTGGTGCAAATGTCCTTGAAATTCGTTGAAATTTTATTCAACTCCTGAATTATATCAATTCCTGAAAATTTCGTTAATCTTCAAATTCATTAATTTCAAGTTAATGAATATTGAAAGAAAATGCACTAGACTTTCATGATCAGGGGTTAGATTTAAAAATTCATGCAAATGTCGTTGACATTCGTTGAAAATTTATATCAATTCAGGATAATTTCGTTAATCGTCGAATTCATGAATTTGAAATTGGTAAAAATTGGAAGAAAAATCATTAGGTTTTCAAGATTAGGGCGATAATTTTAAAATTCGTTCAAATATCGTTGAAATTCGTTGAAATTTCATATCAATTCATGAAAATTTGCGAGGCCTTCAAAGCCATTGGGATTGGTTTATTTTCTGGATGTTATGTGGGTATTATTTCTGGCCTGATTGGGAAATTTTAGGCTTATTTTCAGTATATTTCCATAGCCATTCAACTAGGTAAAAAATGTATATTATTTCTACATAGGGTGGTTCAGTTTGAACCTCTTAAACTTTAGATAATGATAGAACAGATTAGAATTGTACAATTTTTGGCAAGAAAAACGCCTTTTTGAAAAAAACTCGTTGAAGTTATTTAAATGGTTTTTTTTTCTTATCATTTTTTAACTGCACTACACAAAATAATGATTAGGTCTTAATAATAATGATTATATGTTAATGCAATTAAAAAATATATAATTGGAGTATGAAACGATTATATCTGTGCCTCAATAAAGGCAGTCTCGACGCATCTTGAGATCGGAATAAAAATTACACGTAATGACTGCTGATGGCGTGATTATATCAAAACTACCCCCATCAAAGACACCCTCCTCGCTTCCGATGATTAAGGGATTACTGCGGCCCTTCTCCGGCACCGTAGACGCTTATTCTGATGGCGGATTAATTCTGTAAATTATTAACGATTCCCTCCAAAGGGCGCGCCGAAACGCTCCGCTTGCTGACCTACATACGGCGTCCCGAAAGTGAATTTCTCATGAGGCCCGACGAGAACGCCCTTATGGCATTATACACGTCGCAGTCTCAACGTATCATTCGTTGAGGATGAACAATCCACGTTCAAAACGTGAAGGTAATTAAGGTAGAAACAGACTTACATTATTATTCACTTAAATTATTTTTAAAGTACACGTTTCCATCAAATGTATCCTACCGACTGCGCCAATTATTTAGTTCTTAAATTAAATAATTGGCGCAGTCGGTAGGATACATTTGATGGAAATGCGTGCTTAAAAGAGCATTTACGTAAGTTCTACGCATCAGGTTTAATTGTACATTTATTTCGATGTTCGTAACAATCAGTGGTATGCTTAATTGATTAGTAAATCATTTCTTAATAAATAATGTAGGGGATGATTGTTGCCTTGCAGCTTGAGATGAGCCTTCGCTACCATTGGGGCGCAATGCAGCAGGGGCTCGTCTCAAGCTCGCCCTCTGCAGGAATTCCAGAGCTTTCGGGGTTACCCCAAAGCACGGCAATATACGAAACGTATCCACCTGCAAGCGCAGATTCCTCGCATTTCCATCCGCACTTTCCACGCGCACAGAAGGCATATTGAAACTCCTGGCCGGCTTCGATTTTATTAAAATGCCGGGCGGATTATTTGCATATTTGTGAATCCCCGTTCTCTGGATTTCCAGGTGCTTTCCCCGAAATTAATTGGATCATGGGGGGAAAGGGGCGCTTTTAAATATTTGTGTTTAAAGCGGGCCGAAAAACGGCGTTTACCGGCGGCGCTAGCCATTTGGGAAATTGGATTGCGGCGGCGCTTTCCACATCAAAGCGGCCCGCAGAATAGTTTCAATGGAAATATGTAATTATGTTTGCGCGTGGCAAATAAATTAGCCGCTGAATGTGATCTTGCAGTTTCAAAGTATTCGCCCCAAATCGCACATTTAATAAAATTTATTATTATAAAATACGTACCAAAAGGACCATTGCATTCAAAACACCATACGAATCATTCAATGACTGACATATCTCATTTTCACCTTCATATACATAATTCTCACTTTATGGAAGTGTAAAGTGAGAATTATGTATATGAAGGTGAAAATGAGATATGTCAGTCATTGTAGGATGTGTCATTCAGTCACATCTGATGTTTTTTTGTTTTTCTTCATTTTCACCTCCAAATACACACTTCACACTTTGCACTTGAATAACTATGAATAAATAAATTTAAAAAAATCGTACGTTTTTGCGGCAATTATTTTAATTAAACTCCTCAATTATTCTGCGGCGAATTTTATTGAGGTCGCTCAAAATGTAATTGTGAATGGGCATAGGCGCCTCGCGGAATTCCAAAAACTTTCCCAATTATCCGGCGAAGTTTTCTAATAACCGCAACTCCAACATCCAGGATACACATAAGAGGGGCAGAAGGACCGCGTTTGAGTACCAAACCGGACATATTGGTTTCAACAATTGCCAAAGATAAATATGTAAGGGATGCTGTCTCTTGTATATACCTTAACTTATCCAAATTTAAAAAGAAAAAATATAACTTCAATGGTTTTACAATAAGTACAAGTACATCTAAAACTAATTCTCCTGAAAATTTGACAAACTTTCAGCATTAAATAAGTGAGAAAATCGAGGATATAACTTTCTGCATTGACAAGTACTAGTTAGCTATTACTGAAATTTTAGAAAATTTATTAATTGCATTTTTATAATTAAATTTGTGTTAAGTACACCTGAAGCTAACTCTCCTGAAAATTTGACAAAGTTTCAGTAATAAATAAGTGAGAAAATTGAGGATATAACTTTCTGCATTGACAAGTACTAGATAGTTATTACTGGCATTTCTGAAAAATTATTATTCACAAATTTAATACCAGATTTGTGTTTAATACACCTCAAGCTAATTCTCCTGAAAATTTAACAAAGTTTCAGTAATAAATAAGTGAGAAAATTGAGGACATAACCTTCTGCATTGACAAGTACTAGTTAGGTATAACAGAAATTTCTGAAAATTTATTAATTGCATATTTAATTCTAGATTTGTATTAAATACACCTAAAACTAATTCTCCTGAAAATTTGACAAAGTTTCAGTATTAAATAGGTGCGAAAATCGAGAATCTAACTTTCTGCTTTGATAAGTACTAGTTAGCTATTACTGAAATTTCTGAAAATTTATTATTTGAAAATTTGATATTAGATTCGTGTACAGTACACCTGAAACTAATTTTCCTGAAAATTTGACAAACTTGCAGTATTAAATAAGAGAGAAAATTGAGGATATAACTTTCTACATTGACAAGTATGAGTTAACTATTACTGAAATTTCTGAAAATTTATTAATTGCATATTTAATATTAGATTTGTGTTTAGTACACCTAAAGCTAATTCTCCTAAAATTTTAAATAGTTATAGCAGTAAATGTAAAGCTCTTTGAGTACACTTGTGCACAAAATTTATCCTATCGACTGCGCCAATTATTTGAGTTTAGAATTTCTACGTAATCACGTGAGCATTCGATTATACGAAACATCGTCTTTAGTGTGTGCTCTTGATACGTACAAGTAATAAAAACAACAATTCCTCAGGATAATTGACGAGGATTCTGATTTAAACAAGCTACTCAATCTCAGCTTGCTTAAAAGTGGGTTGTTTTGGGGCGTTATTTTTGTTGATTGTTTCCGCTTAACTGTCCCGATTAGCGCCATCTGTGGAGGTGATTGTCCGCCGAGGGCGCGATCGATCGTCGGTTGTTATGTAAACGCAGGAGTTTACCCCCCCCCCCCATGGGACGGGTAACGATGCAATTAGCGTTTGACGTCGCCCTACAATCACGTAATAACGTCGTTTGTGCGAAACACGTGAAAACATGCAGTAAACGCACAAGGCTATTGATGCCGCACTCCGCAGGATTCCTGCAGGAGCCAGGTTACTTGGAAATCCTGCCGACTGTGTCGTAAATAGCGGAATGGCGCAATGCATCGGAGAAATATCCGCCGTTAAACAGGCGCGAATCAAATGTCGCCTCGCGCCTTTAAAGGGGTTGTAAAATTTGAAGACTTCTGCAGGGAGCCGTGCAGTGGCGGTTCCATGCAGGTACCCACAAGAAAAACGCGATTAAACATGTAGAATAGAATAGAATAGATAGAATAGATGAAATAGTAATGATACTGAATTGAAGTAATTTATCCTACCGACTGCGCCAATTATTTAAGTTTAAATTTTCTACGTACTCACGTGAAAGTAGATACTGATTATACGAAACATCGTGTTTAGTTTGTGTAGTTCAGTTTAGTAATGATATACCGGCCAAACTATAGGAATTATTGAATATAGATATAGTAATTTATCCTACCGACTGCGCCAATTATTTAAGTTTAGGTTTTCTACGAAATCATTTGAAAGTAAATACTGATTATACGAAACATCTCTTTAGTTTGTGTAGTTTAGTTTAGTAATGATATACCGGCCAAACTATAGGAATTACTGAATATAGATATAGTAATTTATCCTACCGACTGCGCCAATTATTTAAGTTTAGGTTTTCTACGAAATCATGTGAAAGTAAATACTGATTATACGAAACATCTCTTTAGTTTGTGTAGTTTAGTTTAGTAATGATATATCGGCCAAACTATAGGAATTACTGAATATAGATATAGTAATTTATCCTACCGACTGCGCCAATTATTTAAGTTTAGGTTTTCTACGAAATCATGTGAAAGTAAATACTGATTATACGAAACATCTCTTTAGTTTGTGTAGTTTAGTTTAGTAATGATATACCGGCCAAATATAGGTATTACTGAACTTGTACTATAAGTATCTGCCACTTTGTGTCGTAAAGACTTACATACCCAATGAATCCCTCAAACAAATCACTGTAATTACAGGCTCTGCACTACGCAGATTCACTGCCTTGTGAATAACCAAACATAATTGTTATTACTGCCATTACAGATAACTTCAAATTGTCTATCAGAAACGTCCAAAACGAACGAATTATTATTATTACTATTATTATTGCCATGGTAGATAATTTCAGATTGGCAATCTGAAACGTCCAAAAACGACTGCGCCATCAGAAACCGGAAGACAATGCAGACGTCGGTGTCATTTCCTTGCCCTTAATGGGGCGTAATTAAAAATGTCGCTCGTTTTCGGGGGTCGCCGGGGGCTTGGGGGGCGGCGATTATTAATTGCGCCCTTTGAAATTGTCCACATCGAGGCGGACGGAATTATTTATCGCGCGGGGGATGATATTGTAATTCGCAGCGGCGCCGCCCCCGGGGGTGGGTTGGGGGGCGGCTTATTAAGTTATGATAATGAAGCGAGAGGAGGACGAATTAAATAAAAACCAAATTACACGTTACAATGGGCGGCTGGCGATTGTCCGGAGATGGTCGTTTGTAATTTTGTAATTTCCAACTGGAAGCGATCTCGCGGCGGGACAATATGAAAAAAGGGGGCGGGGTTGAGGGGGGGGGGGACCCGCAGCGTAATTTAAATTTTCTTTGTAAATAATGCATTGTATGTGGATGGGAATTATGGAGGGCGTTAAATGTTTTTTTGTGTGGAAGTTCTGCCGGCTTACGACTCGCATCCCTCAAAAGTTGCAACCCCCGAGCCGTACATTGCACTCAAAAATATTCGCACCCCTCAAAAGTTGCCCCTGCCCAGGCCGTGTACATCGCTGAAAGTTGGAAATAAGTGGCTGCCAAGGCGCTTGCTGTTACTATTTTATATAAAAAAATAAATTTTAATAATTTATCGGATAAGTGGCAATGCATAAGTTTTATATTTTCAGTTGAAAAAACTATCGATGGGGTATTTTCATTTTGTCACATAGTAGTAATGCTGTGAGAGTTCTGGCGCAAAACTCCTATAAGAAATACATTGGGAGGATTTTTCGCTATATTTTGCCATTTTGTTTTTGTACTACGGGTCGCATATGCCCGAGGTTAGTCTGTTTGAAAAGAGACCTGTTTATATCAGCCTGTTTAAAACGAGACGTGTTTATGTGAGCCTGTTTAAAAAGAGACCTGTTTATATCAGGCAGTTTAAATAGAGACCTGTTTATATCAGTCTGATATAAACTAATTCACAAGTTTTTAATCTTCAGTTGAAAAAACTATCGATGGGGTATTTTCAATTTGTCACACAGTAGTAATGCTATGAGAGTTCTGCTGCAAAACTCAAATAAGAAATACATGGAGGGGGGGGGATTTTTCGCTACATTTTGCCATTTGGTTTTAGTACAACGGCGCATATGCCTGAGGTTAGTCTGTTTGAAAAGAGACCTGTTTATATCAGCCTGTTTAAAACGAGACCTGTTTATATCAGCCTGTTTAAAAATAGACCTATTTATATCAGTATGTTTAAAAAGAGACCTGAATACATCAGGCTGATATAAACTAATTCATAAGTTTTAAATTTTCAGTTGAAAAAACTAGCGATGGCGTATTTTCATTTTGTCACATAGTAGTAATGCTGTGAGAGTTCTGCCGCAAAATTCCCATGAGAAATACATGCGGGGGGATTTTTCGCTACATTTTGCCATTTCGTTTTTGTACAACGGTACGAATATTCCTGAGGTTAGTCTGTTTGAAAAGAGACTTTCAGCTATATCAGCCGGATCGAAGACCTTGGCTCAGTTGTATTAGATCCGGGGAAAATTTCTGACTTTACGACTCTACTGACTTTACAGACCGCGACGGTTTGGCGCGGTTGTTCCAATATTATCTCGGGTCACGCCAGGCGGCTCGGTGCATTTTACTGCCCTTCTTGCAGCGCACGAAGAGGGAGATTGTAAATTGATTAATTTCCCGCCGGGAGGGAAAATGCCGCAGTTAAAACGCACTAAACATGCACACAAGCCGAGATTATTATGAATTAAAAAGGTACAGCGTGTACCCACAAAGCTCGATTCTAGTGATTATGTAAGCTAGATTTTAGATATACGTTTGTGAGCTCGATGATTTCTTAATACTGAATCTCAAAGTTTTACACTTATTATTTTGTACTACGAATACGTTTATACTTTATTATATATAGAATACTTAATACTTTATACTACTATATACTTTAATTTTTATGTTTATATATATATATATATATATAAACAATCTTTATTGGGCTATCGACGTTTATGTTTAAATTTCTGATTTAGCTATATTTTATTTCTTATTATAATTGGAGGAATACTAGTCTTATTTATTCATACAGCAGTTTAGTTAATGGTGGAGTGAACAGGTTAAATGCGAAGTGTGTAAGTCTGCAATGTAAAAAGTGCGGAATGCGGAAGACATTTCGCATTTAACTTTTTCACTCCACCATTAAGTAATCGTTGTTACATTATAAAAATATCTGCTAATTGTTGAACCCGCAATAAATTTCATCATATCTTGATGCTTGATGCGATTTAGGGTGCGTTCTTGTAATAAAATCATTTCAATTTTGATTGTTCTCGATGGCATAACCGGGGGTGGCGTACGCACGAAAACCGCCCCCCATAAATCAACGTCAATTAGGCGCGACGAAGGCCCCCCCGCAAAACTTTTCCGTTTGTCGAAACGGTGGCGGCGTGTAAAGACCCCCCCCCCCCCCCCCCCTTCTGACCACCCTCCCCAGATAATCATTACGGCGCCGCGTGAAGGGGGCGGCTGTTCGATTGCGGAAGACGATTGCACGCGATCACGCGACCTCAGCCGCCCCACGCATTCGCCCCCCCCCCCCCCCCCCCCCTTGGTGGCGGGAGGGGGGGGGGCGAAGTTGGCAAGTCGAGCTGGCGGCGGTGGCATTCGATTATAATATAATTTAGAAAATGGAGCGTCCGTGGAGTGGCGTGACGTGTAATTAGGGATATTAAAAATGCTCACGTGAACGGCGCTAATGGAGGAGATTAATTAGTTTTAATTAACGCCACTCCATGTAAAAGTTCGGACGTGCGTTTTTAAATTGGGGAAAAAATGTTAATTAATATCATAACTAAGATCATTACAAACGTATTATTGACAGTACTTATATCAACTGTTTAGGGTTTATGTAATCACGTTAATTGAAAATGTATTATCATTAATAATAGTGATAATATCCTGAAACCTTCCACTGCAAATTATTACTAAAACTTTGAGAAATTTTCAGGAAAATTAGCTTCAGGTGCACTCAACACAAATTTAATATGAAATATGTATTTAATAAATTTTCAGAAATTTCAGTAATAGCTAACTAGTACTTATAAATGCAGAAACTTATATACTCGATTTTCTCACTTAATTAATACTGAAACTTTGTCAAATTTTCAGGAGAATTAGCGTCAGGTGTACTAAACACAAATCTAATATTAAATATACAATGAATAAATTTTCAGAAATTTCAGTAATAGCCAACCCATACTTTTCAATGCAGAAAGTTATATCGTCGATTTTGTCATTTATTCAGAACTGAAACTTGGTAAACTTTTCAGGAGAATTAGCTTCAGATATACTAAATACAAATCTAATATTAAATATGCAATGAATAAATTTTCAGAAATTTCAGTAAAAGCTTAACTAGTACTTGCCAATGCAGAAATTTATATCGTCGATTTTCATCTTATTTAAAACTGAAACTTTGTCAATTTTTCAGGAGAATTAGTTTCAGGTGTAAGTAACACAAATTTCATATGAAATGTGCAATAAATAAATTTTCAGAAATTTCAGTCTCAAATTAGTACTTGTCAATGCAGAAAGTTACATTGTCAATTTTCTCACTTATTAATGTTCAACAAAAAAAAAAAAAATATTAAGAATACACATATCTGAGGGCTGGGAAATGAATTTTGGCTCACCCTGTATATGCATTTTAAATAACTGCAATCTTATAAATTTCCTAAAATCACATTGGCACATTTCTTATAAATTTTCCAAAGAACTGCTGAAATCGCAACGAACTGAGTACAACTTAAGAACTGCTGGCACTAAAAATCGTTAGGTCATTAAATTCGCGCCCTGAACCATGGCAATGAATGTCGAGAAACTGCGTTGTAAAAAATAAAGACTTGTGCAGCCGACCTCTTGCTAGGCGGCATCTAATCTGGGCGGAGGAAATGTAAACGTGAGAAGTCTTCCGGAGAAAGCTGCAATCGGACGGCGTAAAATTAACTCGTAGCCTGAGACCCAAATAAAGCGTTAAATTGCGCGAAAAAATCGCAAGGCTTAATCGGGTTTCCCACAGGAACCATAAGGTCAAGGGGCAAGGAATTATAAAATTGCAGCACGTGAAATTAATATTTTGTTAGGGTCAAAATTATATCACTGTTTCCACAGAAAAATGGAAAAATGGAACTTCAAATTCCAAGCTAGGAACTGAAAATTATACAATTTTTTATATAAATTTGTACGTGATGCGTTAATTGGTGAAATGGAAAATGTAATATGTGTGTCTGTATCTTTAAATCTAAGATATTATAAGTGCAAAAGAGACACGTTGAGACAAAGTTACACTTAAAGACAAGATACAAAGTTACATGTTACATCTGTTAACAAATTTAATTATTTTATATGGATTCAGCTTCCATGCCTCAAATTAGGAAATAGTATCAACGTAGAATATCATTTTCATTGTAGAAAACAAATTTGCAATAATATTCCTCTATTCATATTTTATATAAGGAATAGTATTTATAACGAGTGATACAAAAAAACTAGTGACATGGTCCATTTTGAACCTTGACAATGGCCAATCCAGTGAAAAACAGGACTCAATTTTTGAAGTGATATCATCAAAATCCCAACTACTTCTCTCACGTCATCCTAAGCATCCTAAGGCCTCAGGTGTCTACGAATCATCATCATAACAGAGTAACACTTCACTTGGAAGTTTGCAGCAAACACAATTAGGTGCACACCTGTATCCCGACGTGGCGCCCCTGTTTATTCAAATTCTGGGGGGGGGGGGGGGGGGGGGGGGCACCCTGGCGAACACCGGAAGTTGATAAACTCGGGAAAGTTCCCGGGGAAAGGGTTGCTGCACCGGTATTTATTACAAATGGCCGCAATTTGCTCGAAACGTTTCTCTTGGAAGAGCGATGGGCATGAATTCCCCGTAAGCTATCGCAGGAGTGCTCCAAGATTGCCGCACGGGGAATTAAAATATTATCGGCGATTTGTCGCCCGAGAGATTTTATTAACCTTATTTACCGTCAGAGTGCGAATTTATGTCCCCACTTTGGGGGGTAATTCGACGCCCCGTGGGGCGGCGATTAGCGAGGTGTGCGGTTTCTATGGCGATCTCCGATGACTTCCGCCAAAAATGCCACCCCCAGCGAGGGGGGTGGGTGGACAGACGGACCTACGCTCGGAGGCTCCAGTTAATTGCGCCCCAATGACCTAATCGGACGCCCCAACTTAATTCCCCCCCATTTGGTCGCAGCCTTAATGGGATTACGCTTAAAAACGTGGGAGGTGCACTTCCGGTCTTCTGCAGCGAGGGCGGGAAGGCTCGATGAACGCACGCCGAAACCGGGGTCGTAAAAAGTGTCCGGCGGAACCGGAAATCGATGGTGCAGAAAAAAATCGCAAAGTTATTGCACCCCAGTTGCGCCATTTAGAAATAGAATTATTGATTTACGCGAAAATGTTTCACTGCGTACACATTTCTGTTATTAAATATATTTTTTGCCCTAAGGATAACCAGGATTTACTGATAATGCACAAAAATATGTGATGCAGAATTTGGGTCAAATAAAATTCTGCATCACACATATTTATGCGTTATTAGTAAATCCTAGTTATCCTCAAGTTATCCTATTTCAATTGTAAGACTCTGTGGTTACTATTCTTTGGCCACCCCCTCTGGAGGGTGCAGACCTGGGTCTTCGCAGGATTCGTGGCGTACCAATTCAGTAATCCGCCCTCCTGTACCTTCGCAACTGGAATTATCGAAGCACGTGTGAGCCCTGCGGATTCCAGACGAACGTCATTATTTAGTTTAACTAGTTCGAAGAGGGATTTGCATACGTTTATTCCTACGTGCGTCACGTAGCCCTACCAGAGGCTGAGGCCCAATTGCCGGATAACTGCGGGAGGGCTAATGAATTTAGGAGACTGCGTGGACTACAGATCCACAGATGGAACGTGCGAAATTGCGTCAGCAGACAAAGAATTACAAATATCAACGATTTACCAAGCTCAAGTGATAAACTAAGAAGTTACAAATGTACAAATTTCAAAACGATATTCCATTTCAAAACGATATTCCATTTCAAAACGATATTCCATTTCAAAACGATATTCCATTTCAAAACGATATTCCATTTCAAAAATACTTCATTGAGTCCATAACATCCTAATACAACAATAATAATTGCCCAAAGTTGACCGAACGCTTCACAAGTCTTAAAATAGTCCATGTCGAATGTAATACCCGGCGCCTCCACCATAATGAAAATCGGCTATTTCTACGAAATTTTCCGGGAAAAAAATTCTTTTTTTAAAGTAAATTATAGAATATGCAATGTTTATTGTGTGACCCAAAAAGATATACGTTTGTTCGTAAATTGTAATTAATAGAGCCAATTTTCATTTTGGTGGAGGCGCCGGGTACTACATTATTCATTACCTATTTTAAGACTTGTGAAGCGTTTGGTCAACTTTTGGCCATTATTATTATTATTTTAGAATACTGTGGACTCCTATTCAAGTATATTTGAAATAGAATGGATTTTTGAAATACGTAAATTTGCACAAATTTGTAAATTTTGAAATCATTACATAAATCTTTGAAATTTGACAAAATAATTGAAATATTTACACATATAAATGAAAACCTAATTAACAAATTTAGATTACTATTATTAGTAAGCACAAAAAATATGACGGTAACTGAAATTTTCACTGTAAGCATTTAAATTTTAACGAAATATTTCAATTGGGTACAGAACTTATTGAACATTTGGCCATTAAAAATATGACAGTATTTGATATTCTGATTGAAATAATTGAAAATAATGAGAACTGAAAATATTTCAATAATTGAAATTCTGATGGCAATTGTTGAAATTTTCAAAGTAATAACTAAAATTTTGATACTTATTGACCTTTCTGCAGAAAAATTTAAATGTTAACAATTATAAAAGGCAAATTTAATATCAAGCATTGAAAATATGTCATCTACAGAAATTTTGAAATCATTACATTAATCTTTGAAATTCGACAAAATAATTTAAATATTTAGACATATAATTGAAAACCTAATTAAAAAATTTAGATTACTATTATTAGTAGGCACTAAAAATATGACAGTAACTGAAATTTTCACTGTAACCATTAAAATTTTAACGAAATATTTCAAATGGGTACAGAACTGATTGAACATTTGGCAGTGTCCATTACAAATATGACAGTATTTGATATTCTGATTGAAATAATTGAAAATAATAAGCACTGAAAATATTTCAATAATTGAAATTCTGATGGAAATTGTTCAACGTAATAACTAAAATTTTGATAGTTATTGACCTTTCTGCAGAGTAATTGAAATCTTAACAAATATAATAGGCAAATTTAACATCAAGCATTGAAAATATGACATCAATTGATATTTTGAAATCATTACATTAATCTTTGAAATTTGACAAAATAATTTAAATATTTACACATGTAATTGAAAACCTAATTAAAAAATTTAGATTACTATTATTAGTAGGCACTAAAAATATGACAGTAACTGAAATTTTCACTGTAAGCATTAACATTTTGACGAAATATTTCAAATGGGTACAGAACTGATTGAACATTTGGCAGCGTCCATTGAAAATATGACAGTATTTGATATTCTGTTCGAAATAATTGAAAATAATGAGCACTGAAAATATTTCAATAATTGAAATTCTGATGGAAATTGTTCAAAGTAATAACTAAAATTTTAATACTTATTGACCTTTCTACAGAAAAAAATAAATGTTAACAAATATAAGAGGCAAATTTAATATCAAGCATTGAAAATATGACATCAATTGAAATTTTGAAATCATTACATTAATTTTTGAAATTTGATAAAATAATTGAAATATTTACACATATAATTAAAAACCTAATTAAAAAAATTTAGATTACTATTATTAGTAGGCACTAAAAATATGACGGTAACTGAAATCTTCACTGTAAGCATTAAAATATTGACGAAATTTTTCAAATGGGTACAGAACTGATTGAACATTTGGCAGTGTCCATTAAAAATATGACAGTATTTGATATTCTGATCGAAATAATTGAAAATAATGAGCACTGAAAATATTTCAATAATTGAAATTCTGATGGCAATTGTTGAAATTTTCAAAGTAATAACTAAAATTTTGATACTAATTGACCTTTCTACAGAAAAATTTAAATGTTAACAATTATTAAAGGCAAATTTAATATCAAGCATTGAAAATATGACATCAATTGAAATTTTGAAATCATTACATTAATCTTTGAAATTTGACGAAATAATTTAAATATTTACACATATAATTGAAAACCTAATTAAAAAATTAAGATTACTATTATTAGTAGGCACTAAAAATATGACGGTAACTGAAATTTTCACTGTAAGCATTAAAATTTTGACGAAATATTTGAAATGGGTACAGAACTGATTGAACATTTGGCAGTGTCCATTAAAAATATGACAGTATTTGATATTCTGATTGAAATGATTGAAAATAATGCGCACTGAAAATATTTCAATAATTGAAATTCTGATGGCAATTGTTGAAATTTTCAAAGTAATAACTAAAATTTTGATACTTATTGATCTTTCTACAGAAAAATTTAAATGTTAACAAATATAAAAGGCAAATTTATTATCAAGCATTGAAAATATGACATCAATTGAAATCATTACATTAATCTTTGAAATTTGACAAAATAATTTAAATATTTACACATATAATTGAAAACCTAATTAAAAAATTTAGATTACTATTATTAGTAAGCACAAAAAATATGACGGTAACTGAAATTTTCACTGTAAGCATTAAAATTTTGACGAAATATTTCGAATGGGTACAGAACTGATTGAACATTTGGCAGCGTCCATTAAAAATATGACAGTATTTGATATTCTGATCGAAATAATTGAAAATAATGAGCACTGAAAATATTTCAATAATTGAAATTCTGATGGAAATTGTTGACATTTTCAAAGTAATAACTAAAATTTTGATACTTATTGACCTTTCTACAGAAAAATTTAAATGTTAACAATTATAAAAGGCAAATTTAATATCAAGCATTGAAAATATGACATCAATTGAAATTTTGAAATCATTACATTAATTTTTGAAATTTGATAAAATAATTGAAATATTTACACATATAATTGAAAACCTAATTAAAAAATTTAGATTACTATTATTAGTAAGCACTAAAAATATGATGGTAACTGAAATTTTCACTGTAAGCATTAAAATTTTGACGAAATATTTCGAATGGGTACAGAACTGATTGAACATTTGGCAGTGTCCATTAAAAATATGACAGTATTTGATATTCTGATTGAAATAATTGAAAATAATGAGCACTGAAAATATTTCAATAATTGAAATTCTGATGGCAATTGTTGAAATTTTCAAAGTAATAACTAAAATTTTGATACTTATTGATCTTTCTACAGAAAAATTTAAATGTTAACAAATATAAAAGGCAAATTTATTATCAAGCATTGAAAATATGACATCAATTGAAATCATTACAATAATCTTTGAAATTTGACGAAATAATTTAAATATTTACACATATAATTAAAAACCTAATTAAAAAATGTAGATTACTATTATTAGTAGGCACTAAAAATATGACGGTAACTGAAATTTTTACTGTAAGCATTAAAATATTGATGAAATATTTCAAATGGGTACAGAACTGATTGAACATTTGGCAGTGTCCATTAAAAATATGACAGTATTTGATATTCTGATCGAAATAATTGAAAATAATGAGCACTGAAAATATTTCAATAATTGAAATTCTGATGGAAATTGTTCAAAGTAATAACTAAAATTTTGATACTTATTGACCTTTCTACAGAGTAATTGAAATCTTAACAAATATAATAGGCACATTTAATATCAAGCATTGAAAATATGACATCAATTGAAATTTTGAAATCATTACATTAATTTTTGAAATTTGACAAAATAATTTAAATATTTATACATATAATTGAAAACCTAATTAAAAAATTTAGATTACTATTATTAAGTAGGCACTAAAAATATGACAGTAACTGAAATTTTCACTGTAAGCATTAAAATTTTGACGAAATTTTTCAAATGGGTACAGAACTGATTGAACATTTGGCAGTGTTCATTAAAAATATGACAGTATTTGATATTGTGATTGAAATAACTGAAAATAATGAGCACTGAAAATATTTCAATAATTGAAATTCTTATGGAGATTGTTCAAAGTAATAACTAAAATTTTGATACTTATTGACCTTTCTACAGAAAAATTTAAATGTTAACAATTATACAAGGCAAATTTAATATCAAGCATTGAAAATATGACATCAATTGAAATTTTGAAATTATTACATTAATCTTTGAAATTTGATAAAATAATTGAAATATTTACACATATAATTGAAAACCTAATTAAAAAATTTAGATTACCATTATTAGTAGGCACTAAAAATATGACAGTAACTGAAATTTTCACTGTAAGCATTAAAATTTTGACGAAATATTTCAAATGGGTACAGAACTGATTGAACATTTGGCAGCGTCCATAAAAAATATGACAGTATTTAATATTCTGATTGAAATAATTGAAAATAATGAGCACTGAAAATATTTCAATAATTGAAATTCTGATGGAAATTGTTCAACGTAATAACTAAAATTTTGATACTTATTGACCTTTCTACAGAAATATTTAAATGTTAACAAATATAAAAGGCACATTTAATATCAAGCATTGAAAATATGACATCAATTGAAATTTTGAAATCATTACATTAATCTTTGAAATTTGACAAAATAATTGAAATATTTACACATATAATTAAAAACCTAATTAAAAAATTTAGATTACTATAATTAGTAGGCACTAAAAATATGACAGTAACTGAAATTTTCACTGTAAGCATTAAAATTTTGACGAAATATTTCAAATGGGTACAGAACTGATTGAACATTTGGCAGCGTCCATAAAAATATGACAGTATTTAATATTCTGATTGAAATAATTGAAAATAATGAGCACTGAAAATATTTCAATAATTGAAATTCTGATGGAAATTGTTGAAATTTTCAAAGTAATAACTAAAATTTTTATAGTTATTGACCTTTCTACAAATTTGCACAAATTTGTACATTTGCACAAATTTGTACATTTGTATATTTGCACAAATTTCTACATTATGCCTTTTTAAGACTTGTGAAGCGTTTGGTCAACTTTTGGCAGTTATTATTGTTATATTGGAATACTATGGACTCCAATTAAAGTATATTTGAAATTGAATGGCTTTTCGAAATACGTAAATTTGCACAAATTTGTACATTCGCACAAATTTGTACATTTGGACAAATTTGTACATTTGTACATTTGCACAAAAAACTACATTATGCCTATTTAAGACTTGTGAAGCGTTCGGTCAACTTTTGGTAGTTACTATTGTCGTATTGGAATGCTCCTATTAAAGTATTTTTGAAATGGAATGGCCTTTTTAAAATTGTTTAAACCACACATTTTTTAATTCTTTTGCAAATTAAAAAAAATGACTAACGTTTAAATCATTGTGCCTATTGTTTATACAGAAAATATTTTTCAACATATGGATTTTATATATTTTTGTGCGAATATTTTAACAAAAATTAAATCCTGCAATAATGTGTCGTGTCACGGCTTGAATAATTAATCTCGCCCACGCGAAAACAGGAGCGTGTTAATTAGCGAAAAATGCCATAAATTAAAATTTCAATTCCGATTCCGACGCGAGCATTTTCCAGATTTCCACAAGACGGATTACGCGGGTCTAATTAATTAAGGGCGAAACTGTTGCTACATCTGTATCTCCGGGGCCAGGAGGACTTAACAGTTGCTTCTTCTGACCTGACCTTGACCCGTCTTCGGCTGCTAGTTGATGAAAAATGATTAATCGCGGCGGAATTTCCGCGCAAATGCCTGTAGGAAAATGATCGGCTTTCAGGATGGAAATTAGGGCCTGGCCCTTTCACGCGGCTTAATTGCACAGCCGCCGACGGACTTGTTGAAACGCCCGTTCCGCTGCTTAGGGCCCTTTTTTTCGCCCTCCACCTCGGCGCTCGTTAGACGCGCAAATTAATATTTTAAGGGCGATGGGCGGCGATTAAGTTCGCCTCTTGTCGCCCGCGGGGGCGGAAAAATGCAATTACGGCCCGCCGCATTAATAATTTATAGGGAAATGCGATGCCTGCAGTAACTCGGTTATTGTGAATAAAAGTTGGCATTAATAATTCATAGGTAAACGAGGCTTCGGCAGCGTCTGATGAATAATGGAGCACGACGTAAACACAGAAGCGGACGATTTTTAATAAACGAGTCTTGTATGTTTACAATTGCAATAATTGCGTTGATCAGATATTTAAATCTTGCGTGCAATGTACAATAATCACAAAACATTTTAACGCCAATATTGGAGAAGACTATATAAACACGAAAATATTTGGTGATTATTGTATATTGTACCTAAGTACACAAATATCAAACCGCGAGGAATGAGATAAAAATATTTTTTAGGGTATTGGTCCTCTACACATTGATATCTCTCTCCTCGCGGTTTATTACTATTCCTTAAGTCTTATCCTTAAGATATATTAAGGATAATTAAAAAATTAAAATTAAAAATACTTTTTATGATTGTTTAAAATATTCAGGGTTGACTTACTATGGATATTAACTGGTCATCACTATTGATTTTGATAATAGTATTAATGTCCCATTTTGAAAATAAGAAAAGTGATGAAAATTTCCAAAGAACGAAATGTGGATTAAAAATTCAACAATTTAGTGGAAATTACAAAAATGTTGATTATAGATTAGTTGCTACATGTGTGTGTATGTGCATGTATGTATGTATGCTTATGTATCTTAGGTATAATTAATGGATTAATGACTATGTATAATCTTATACTACATATTGTAAATATCGTGTATAAATGTTGCTATTTTATTTTATTGTTAACATTACACTGCTCAAGATGCAAACGATGAAATTTTCCATAATGGAATCACCTACAAGAATTTAAATTAAATAAATACATTTAAAAAAATTAATGAAAAATTTGAAGGCTTTATCTGCAAGGATTTTCTTTACTGGACCAATTTTCACTAACCATCACTATTGATTTTGATAATAGTATGAATGTCCCATTTTGAAATAAGAAAACTCTTCCACTCTTCCACAAAAAAAACGAAATCTTCATTAAAAATTCAAAAATTCATTAATAATTACTAATAGTAGATATGAATGTTCAATTTCGAAACTAAGAAAACTGATGAAAATATCCAAATTAACGAAATCATGAAATATACAAATTCAGTGGAAATTACAAAATTTCTATTATGAGTTACTTAAAGGAAATTTTGAAAGCTTTATCTGCAAAGCATTTTCCTTACTGGGGCAATTTTCACTGGACATACCTATTGATTTTGATCATAGTATGAATGCCCCACTTTCAAAATGAATGAACTCATGAAAATTTCCAAAAAAATCAATAATTCAGTGGAAATTACAAACTTTCTATTATAAGTTACTTAATGGAAATTTTGAAGACTTTATCTGCAAAGCATTTTGATTACTGGGGTGTTTCACTGGCCATTACTATTAATTTTGATAATAGTATGAATATGACATTTGAAAACAAAAAAATACATGAAAATTTCTATCAAAAACATCTTCATTAAAAATTTAAAAATTTACTAATATTTACTATTACTAGATATGAATGTCCGATTTTGAAAATATGAAAACTGATGAAAATATCTAAAATAACGAAATATTGATATTCAAAAATTCAATGGAAATTACAAAATTTCAATTATACGTTTCCTTAATAGAAATTTTCAAGGCTTTATCTGCAAAGCATTTTCCTTAATGGGGCAATTTTCACTGGCCATCACTATTGATTTTGATAATGGTATGAATGTTCCATTTTGAAAACGAAAACACATGAAAATTTCCATAAAAACATCTTCATTAAAAATTTAAAAAGTTACTAATATTTACTATTAGTATATATGAATGTCCGATTTTGAAAATAAGAAAACTGATGAAAATAGCTAAAATAACGAAATATTGATATTCAAAAAATCAATGGAAATGACAATATTTCTATTACAAGTTACTTAATGGAAATTTTAAAGGTTTTATCTGCAAAGCATTTTCCTTACTGGGGCGTTTCACTCGCCATTACTATTAATTTTGATAATAGTATGAATGTCGCATTTGAAAACAAAAAATACATAAAAATTTCCATAAAAAACATCTTCATTAAAAAATTAAAAATGTACTAATATTTACTATTACTAGATATGTATGTCCGATTTTGAAAATAAGAAAACTGATGAAAATATATAAAATAACGAAATATTGATATTCAAAAATTCAATGGAAATTACAAAATTTCAATTATACGTTTCCTTAATAGAAATTTTGAAGGCTTTATCTGCAAAGCATTTTTCTTACTGGGGCAATTTTCACTGGCCATCAATATAAATTGTGACAATAGTAAGAATGCCCCATTTTTAAAATAAAAAAACTAATGAAAATTTCCAAACAAAAACGAAACTTCATTAAAAATTCACAAAATTTACTAGTAGTAAATATAAATGTCCGATTTTGAAAATATGAAAACTGATGAAAATATCCGAAATAACAAAATCTAGAAATTTAAAAATTATGTGGAAATTAAAAAAATTCTATTGTAGTTACTTAATGGAAATTTTAAAAGCTTTATCTGCAAAGCACTTTCCTTACTGGGGCAATTTTTATTGGCCACTACTATTGAATTTGAAAATAATATGAATGTCGCATTTTTAATATAAAAAACTCACGAAAAAATCCAAAAAAAACGAAATCTTCATTAACAGTTCAAAAGTTAACAAATATTTACTAATAATAGATATCAATATCCGATTTTTAAAATAATAAAACTCATGAAAATATCTATAAATGAAATCTTGATTAAAAATAGAAAAATTCAGTGGAAATTACAAAATTTTGATTATAAGTTACTTAATGGAAATATTGAAGGCTTTAGCTGCAAAGCATTTTTCTCACATGGGCAATTTCCACTGGCCATCACTATTGATTTTGACAGTGGTATGAATGCCCCATTTTGAAAATAAAATACGCATGAAAATTATCAAAAAACAAAAACAAAACCTTGACTAAAAAATCAAAAAATCACTAATATTTACTAATAGTAGATATGAATGTCCGATTTTGAAAATAAGAAAATTGATGAAAATATCTAAAATAACGAAATCTTGATATTCAAAAATTCAATGGAAATTACAAAATTTCTATTACAAGTTTTATCACAAGTTACTTAATGGAAATTTTGAAGGCTTTATCTGCAAAGCATTTCCCATACTGGCGTAATTTTCATTAGCCATCACCATTGATTTTGATAGTAGTATGAATGTCCCATTATGAAAATAAAAAACATGAAAATTTACAAAAAATAACGAATAAAAAACAAAATCTTCATTTAAAATTTGAAAAAGTACTAATATTTACTAATAGTAGACATTAGGAGTCGAGAAATATCGATAGCACTAGCGATAGTATCCATAGTTCAGACTATCGTTTGATATCGTAAGTTTTTTAATAACTATCAAACTATCGATTTTTATCTACTTATTGTATAAGTCAAGAATTTTGTACGTATAGGCACCCTTATTACCTAGTCTGGATATACAAATAACAAAAATGAGGAAATCCCTTCTTTGGAATTCCATTGGAACTGGAATAGGAATTGAAAATTTTCCAATGATTTTTAAAGTTTCGTCAGACTAATTGAAATTTTGACGTAAGTACATTAATAATTAATTGAATATTGCATGAATCATTAAAACTTTTGCAATAATCGTTGCAAATTTCACAGAAATAAGCGAAAATTTATTTCTGTCAAATTACAGAGTACATAGTACATTAACAATTACATAAGTACATTAACAATTAATTAAATATTGCATGAATCATTAAAACTTGTGCAATAATCGTTGCAAATTTCACAGAAATAATCGAAAATTTATTTCTGTCAAATTTTCGATTATTTCTGTGAAATTTGCAACGATTATTGCAAAAGTTGTAATGATTCATGCATTATTTAACTAATTGTTGAAGTACTTACATTCAATTCAAAATTTGCCAAAATTTTTATAGTGCATTAAAACTTTTTCCGTTTCAATTTAGAATGTTATTAGTAACCATTGAAATTGTGACAGAATAATCGAAATTTTTGAATAAATAATTTAAAATTTTGAAATATTTATGGTTATTGCACTTAACAAATATCCAAATTTTCGTTGATATATTTGATGTTTCAATTTAGCAGGATTTTTGTGCAGGTTAATGTACAAGGTAAATTCAGAATTTAAAATCTTTGAAAAATCTATGATTTACGCTTAGGAAAATTTCTTGACTTTTCGATTAGAGTCCGCATGTTATGAACTTTTCACGTAATAGCGGATTCGTGGATTTTCATCGAATTTTCAATTCATGTCGTTGGATATTATTTTGAAATTTTTACACAATTTTCGGTTACGGAATTTTTCTTGAATTTTCGAATAATTGGAGTCTACATGTTATGAACTTTTCACGGATTATCGGATTCGTGGATTTTCATCTAATTCATGTCATTAGATATTATCATGCATTTTTACGGAATATCTTCTAGTAATTTTTATTGGGTACTATACAGGATGCTTCAAAAACTATTTAATTTTCAATTGTTTGCACTTTTATGCTGGATTAGATTAAAGTATTATTAAATTGTTGTCGAATTTCGTATATTTAAATGAGTATTAATTTATTTGTATTTTTCTGTGGTTTAGATTCATAAATTAGAATTTAGTGTTCGTAAGCCCTACTAGTTTTACTAGGATACTGATACTAGTATTAGTATCAGTGTCAGTATAAATATCAGTATAAGTGTACACACTGTATAATTGCTGGACGTAAATTTATTCAAGGTGCAGTGCGAAATCTCTTTGATTTCCGCTTAATTAAGGGCCAACAACCGCCACACATGTTGCCCCTTTCCACGCCGGCTTCCAAGGGCCGCCCCCAATGAGCTCCCTTTGTTCTTTATTGCTAATTGCAGTGGAAATTCGGCAAAAAATACAAATAGCTCGCATGGATGCGCCCCCCTCGGGGGGCCGGGGGGCGCCTCCGCCGCCCCCAGACGCCCGCCTCAATAAGTTAATAACGGCGCGGCGTCCGTGAGCGCGATAAGTGCGAAGTTTAGCGGCGTGCGTGCACGTGTACGCGGTGTACACGCGCGCGTGTGCGCGTGTACACCGGCCCGCGCGCCGACTCCGGATCGATCCCCCGGAGCCGAGAGAGCGCCGGAGTCCGGAGTCAGCCGTCGGCCGGCCCTGAGACACGGTGCCTCGTGCGCGCCCTTCGGCCCTGTCATGAACCACGAGTACACGCGCCACCCCGCGTTCATACACACCAGGCTCTACAAAGTCACAGGTAGAGTTTCAACCGAAGAACCACTTAACACCAACAAGGGCCAAAAGCACCGTGATAATTTCGCACTTGCCCGGCCAATCCCCGAAAATCCCTTAACCCACTTTCAAACCAGCAGTCAACAGTGAGAGCTGGGGGATGATAACGCGGTCGCAAACACGCGATTGTGTGTGAGTGTGTGTGGCCACAAAGTTTTATCTTTTTAATAAACAAGTGCCACGACTTCAACCAAAACCATGGTTTCTGAGTGAAAAGTTCTGCAAACGTGCGGTTTTTGATATGCAAACCTGAAATTACTCCGCGCTTTGTGTCTGTCCGGAGTCGTGATTTCCTCCTCCCTAAATCATCCCCTGCAAAGCCCTACGCGTATATATATAGAACATCTTATTTGCCAGAAAGTTTGTCCGCGCCACTTTTATGACTCCGGCTTACTAAATCACTTAGAAAAAGTTGCCGAGGATGGGGAATACGAGAACGTGTGTCAAGAGGTTTATGCGATTCTGATACAATACCTTTGATCATATTGCCAATTCATGAGGGCATTACGTGTGTCAAGAGGTTTATAAGATAACTTGCAATATCTTCGAGCGTATTGCCGATTCAAGCAGCTTCAATATGTATATTGAATTACTTGATGATTTCTTGCGCGGTACAACTCTTCGTGAAAGTTGATACTGTAAGATACACACTTGTGGAAACACAATTGCAACAATTTTTGTAACTGCTTAAAGTTTTTTGAAATACAAAATTTATATAATATCGACACAAAAAGCGTACAAAACAATCCTACTGCAACCATTTGTGTAATTGTTTAAAGTTATTTGAAACACAAACTTTATATAGAATCGACACAAAAATCGTATAAAATAATCCTACTGCAATAATTTTTGTAATCGTGTACAGTTTCTCAAAATATAAACTTTATATAGTATCGACCCAAAAATTGTTTTTGTAATTGTTTAAATTTTGTAGTTTCTTGAAATACAAAATTATTATAATATCGACACAAAAAGCATACAAAATAATCCTACTGCAACCATATTTGTAATTGTTTAAAGTTCTTTGAAACACAAACTTTATATAGAATCAACACTAAATTCGTATAAAATAATCTTACTGCAATAATTTTTGTGTTTGCTAAAAGTTTGTGGAAATACAAGCTTTATATATTATAGCACGTTTTTAGAGCTCACTGTCAATTTTGTGAATTATTACTATCAACATTTGTTTTTTTTTGTGTTAAAATGCCAAAGATATGTTCTAAATTTTTTGTACCAAATTTTCAATTACTGTCAAGTTTAGATAGCTACGTGCCAAATTTTCAATTATATGTGTAAATATTTCAATTATTTTGTCAAATTTCAAAGATTAATGTAATGATTTCAAAATTTCAATTGATGTCATATTTTCAATACTTGATGTTAAATTTGCCTCTTATATTTGTTAAGATTTCAATTACTCTGTAGAAAGGTCAATAACTATCAAAATTTTAGTAATTACTTCGAACAATTTCCATCAGAATTTCATTTATTGAAATATTTTCAGTGCCCATTATTTCCAATTATTTCAATCAGAATATCAAATACTGTCGTATTTTAATGGACACTGCCAAATCAGTTCTGTACCCATTTGAAATATTTCGTCAAAATTTTATTGCTTACAGTGAAAATTTCAGTTGCTGTCATATTTTTAGTGCTTACTAAAAATGGTAATCTAAATTTTTTAATTAGGTTTTCAATTATATGTGTAAATATTTCAATTATTTTGTCAAATTTCAAAGATTAATGTGATGATTTCAAAATTTCAATTTATGTCATATTTTCAATGCTTGATGTTAAATTTACCTCCTTATATTTGTTAACATTTCAATTACTCTGTAAAAAGGTCAATAACTATCAAAATTTTAGTTATTACTTTAAACAATTTCCATCAGAATTTCAATTGTTGAAATATTTTCAGTGCTCATTATATTCAATTATTTCAATCAGAATATCAAATACTGTTATATTTTTAATGGACACTGCCAAATGTTCAATCAGTTCTGTACCCATTTGAAATATTTCGTTAAAATTTCAATGCTTACTGTGAAAATTTCAGTTACTGTCATATTTTTGGTGCTTACTAATAATAGTAATCTAATTTTTTTAATTAGGTTTTCAATTATATGTGTAAATATTTCATATATTTTGTCAAATTTCAAAGATTATTGTAATGATTTCAATTGATGTCATATTTTCAATGCTTGATGTTAAATTTACCTCCTTATATTTGTTAACATTTCAATTACTCTGTAAAAAGGTTAATAACTATCAAAATTTTAGTTATTACTTTAAACAATTTCCATCAGAATTTCAATTATTGAAATATTTTCAGTGCTCATTATTTTCAATAATTTCAATCAGAATATCAAATCCTGTCATATTTTTAATGGACACTGCCAAATGTGCAATCAGTTCTGTACCCATTTGAAATATTTCGTCAAAATTTTATTGCTTACAGTGAAAATTTCAGTTGCTGTCATATTTTTAGTGCTTACTAAAAATGGTAATCTAAATTTTTTAATTAGGTTTTCAATTATATGTGTAAATATTTCATATATTTTGTCAAATTTCAAAGATTATTGTAGTGATTTCAATTGATGTCATATTTTCAATGCTTGATGTTAAATTTGCCTCCTTATATTTGTTAAAATTTCAATTACTCTGTACAAAGGTCAATAACTATCAAAATTTTAGTTATTACTTTGAAAATTTCCATCAGAATTTCAATTATTGAAATATTTTCAGTAGTCATTATTTTCAATTATTTCAATCAGAATATCAAATACCGTCGTATTTTAATGGACACTGCCAAATCAGTTCTGTACCCATTTGAAATATTTCGTCAAAATTTTATTGCTTACAGTGAAAATTTCAGTTACTGTCATATTTTTAGTGCTTACTAATAATAGTAATATAAATTTTTTTAATTAGGTTTTCAATTATATGTGTAAATATTTCAATTATTTTGTCAAATTTCAAAGATTAATGTAATGATTTCAATTGATGTCATATTTTCAATGCTTGATGTTAAATTTGCCTCCTTAAATTTGTTAACGTTTCAATTACTCTGTAGAAAGGTCATCAACTATCAAAATTTTAGTAATTACTTTGAAAATTTCAACAATTTCTATCAGATTTTCAATTATTGAAATATTTTCAGTGCTCATTATTTTCAATCAGTTCAATCAGAATATCAAATAGTGTTATATTTTTAATGGACACAAACAGTTCTGTACATATTTGAAATATTTCGTCAAAATTTTAATGCTTACAGTGAAAATTTCAGTTACTGTCATATTTTTAGTGCTTACTAACAATTGTTATCTTATTTTATTTATTTTTAATAATCTGACACTGTAACATCCACATCCACTAGGATCATAATACTGTGAAATATACAACTACTACTACTTTATTACCTTTGACATGTATCAATTTATTGTTATTTTGTAATAATTTCTTGAAATAAATATCTATCTATCTATCTATCTATCTAGCTAGTTACATTAGAGTAGGTTAAATTAGGCGTAAAGTAAATGGTTGCTGTAGTAAATTAGTTGATAAATTTGACTTAATATACTTAATATAGAACTAAAAATTAATGCCTATAACTAAAACGTTTCCAATTATAACAAAAATATTGACATTTTGGTAGAAATAGCAGTCTTTTTAATATAAATAACTGAAAACCTAACAGTTTTCATTGATATTTTAGCAGTAATCATTAAAATTTTGGCAGTGATCGTTTTGTAAATTTGAAATTTTGATAGCAAACAATAACAATTTGCCGGTGATCATTATGTACAGTCGTGCTCACCTGAATCTAGTACAAAAAAAGTTGACATTGCTATATAAAATTGCTATATCAAGCATGACTGTACCTACAATTGAACTTTTGATAATAATCAAAATTAGAAAAAAAAAGTTGAAATTTTCATAGAAATTTTAATAGCAATCATTAAAAATTTAGCACTGATCAATTTGTAAAAGTGAAAGTTTGGTAGCAATCAAAATTTGAAAAAAAAGTTGAAATATGACAGTAATCATTGAAATATTGATAAATACAAACTTTTATAGTAATCATTTAAATTAAGACAACTAAATATTGCACAGGAAGCATTGATATATTTACATTACTATTGAAATTGTGAAATTGTGACAAAAATACTGACAATTTTGCAAAAATAAAAACATTTTTAACAAAAATAACTGAAAATAACAGTTTTCATTGAAAGTTTGGCAATAAACAAACAATTTGGCAGTGATCGTTTCGTAAAATTTAAATTTTGAAAGCAATCATTAAACATTTGGCAGTGATCATTTCGTAAAATTGAAATTTTGAAGTAATTCAAATTTGAAATGAAAGTGTTTAAAATTTTACAATAATCATTAAAATATTGACAAAACAATTAAAAATTGAACATTAATCATTGAAATTATAACAGAACAACTGAAATTGTGATAAAAATATTGACAATTTTGTATTAATAATAATCTCTTCAACAAAAATAACTGAAAATCTAACAGCTTTTACTGAAATTTTGGCAGTAATCTTGAAAAGGTGGCAGTGATCATTTCGTAAAATTGAAATTTTCATAGTAAGCATTAACAATTTGGCAGTAATCATTTAGTAAAATTGAAAGTCTGATAGCAATCAAAATTTGAAAAGAAAATACTGAAAATATGACAGTAATCAATTATATATTGATAAATCCAAACTTTTATAGTAATCATTTACATTATTATTAAACAATTAAAAATCGAACAACAATCATTGAAACTTTTACAGAACATCGGAAATTGTTACAAAAATACTGGCATTTTTCTAAAAATAATTGTCTTTTTAACAAAAATAGCTGAAAATCTATCATTTTCATTGAAATTTTGACAGTACACATTAAAAATTTGGCAGTGATCATTTGGTAAAATTGAAACTTTGGCAAAAATAATGAAAAATTTGGCATTGCTCGATTTGGAAATTTGACATTTTAATAGCAATCAATAAAAATTTGGCAGTGATCATTTTGTATAATTGAAACTTTGATAGTAATCAAAATTTGATAAAATATTGTTGAAAATTTGACAGTAATCATTGAAATATTGATAAATCCAAACTTTTATAATAATCATTTACATCATAACAAAATGATTAAAAATTGAACAGAAATCATTGAAATTTTTACAGAACAACTGAAATTGTGACATAATCCAAACCATTATAATAATCATTGACATTATGACAAAACAATTAAAAATTGAGCAATAATCATTTAAATTATAACAGAACAACTGAAATTATGATAAAAATACTGACATTTTTGTACAAATAATAATCTCTTTAACAAAAATAATTGAAAATCAAACAGTTTGTGTTAACATTTTGGCAGTAATCATGAAAAGTTGGCAGTGATTGTTTTGAAAAATTAAAATTTAGGCAGTAATCATTAAAAAATTGGCAGTGATCATTTTGTAAAATTAAATTTTGGCAGTTATCAAAATTTAAAAGAAATTGTTGAAAAGTAATCATTGAAATATTGATAAACCCAAACTTTTATGGTAATCATTTACATTATAACAAAACAATTAAATATTAAACAGCAATTTTACACAGCAACTGAAATTGTGACAAAAATACTGACAGTTTTGCAAATATAATAGTCTTTTAAACAAAAATAACTGAAAACCTAACAGCGTTCATTGAAATTTTGCAGTAGTCATTAAAAATTTGGCAGAGATTATTTCGTAAAATAAAAATTTTGATAGTAAGCAATAAATATTTGGCAATGATTACTTTGCAAAATTGAAACTTTAATAGTAATCTAAATTTGAAAAAAAAAGTGTTGAAAATTTAACTGTAATCATTGAAATATAGATAAATACAGACTTTTATGGTAATCATTTAGATTATGACGAAACAATTAAAAAATGAACAGCAATCATGGAAATTTTTACAGAACAACTGAAATTGTGACAAAAAAATTGACATTTTGGTTAAAATAGCAGTATTTTTAACACAAATAACTGAAAACCTAACAGTTTTCATTGAAAATTTGGCAATAATCATTAAAAATTTGGCAGTGATTGTTTTGTGAAAATGAAAGTTTGATAGCAATCATTGCATTGATTTTTTTTGAATTAGCAGTGATCATTTTGTAATTTGGAAATTTTGAATTTTGCAATGATTTTGTATGCTATGCTTGTATGTTTGACTCTGTAATGTTCATTCTTCATTAAACACAATAAATGATATTATTATTATTATGATAGTAAAATTTGAAAATAAATTGCTGAATATTTGACAGTAATCATTTACATCATGACAAAAAAAATTAAAAATTAAACAGCCATCATTGAAATTTTTACAGAACAACTGAAATTGTGACAAAAATACTGATATTTTCTGTAATACTGAAAACCTAACAGTTTTCATTGAAATTTTGGCAGTAATCATTAAGAATTTGGAAGTGATCGTTTTGTAAAATTTAAATTTTAATAGTAATCAAAATTTGAAAAGAAATTGTTGAAAATTTGACAGTAATCATTGAAATATTGATAAATCCAAACTTTCACAGTAATCATTTATATTATGACAAAACAATTAAAAATTGTACAGCAATTATTGAAAGTTTTACAAAACAACTAAAATTGTGACAAAAATACTGACATTTTTATGAAAATTTACTCCTCTTAACAAAAATAACTGAAAACCTAACAGTTTTTATTGTATTTTGGCAGTGACAATTAAAAATTTAGCAGTAATCGTTTTGTGAAATTGAAATTTTGATAGCAATCATTAAAAAAATATCAGTGATTATTTTGCACAATTCCAATTTTGATAGTAACCAAAATTTGAAATGAAATTGTTGAAAAGTTGACAGTAATCATTGAAATACTGATAATTCCAAACTTTTACAGTAATCATTTACATTGTGACAAAACAATTAAAAATTAAACAGTAATCACTGAAAGTTTTATACAACATCTGAAGTTGTGACAAAAATATTGACATTTGTGTAAAAATAATAGTCTTTTGACAAAAATAACAGAAAGTTTAACAGATTTTATTAAATTTTTGGCATCAATCATTAAAAATTTGGAAGTTATCGTTTTGTAAAATTGAAATTTTGTTCTTGCAGTTTTAAGCGGAAATTTATAAATTTCAGTTATAATTTCCTAATTTTGGATGTATATTTTATAAGGATAGGTGAAAATTTCCTAATTTTGGATGTATATTTTATAAGGATAGGTGAAAATTTCCTAATTTTGGATGTATATTTTATAAGGATAGGTGAAAATTTCCTAATTTTGGATGTATATTTTATAAGGATAGGTGAAAATTTCCTAATTTTGGATGTATATTTTATAAGGATAGGTGAACATTTTTTTCAGTAAGAGTGTTGCAATTGCCATTAAAATTTTAAACGAATTTTATGTATACTTATAAATGTATACTATACTTATGTATACTATATAAAAAATCTTGTTGTGGCTATGGTATACTTATATAAAAAAATCTCGCCGTTACAAATGCAATTCATAATAACTTTGAATGGGGGCACTTAATAACATACGCAATAAAATCTCATAGCTAACAAAGTCAACCCCCGAGTGTAATTAACCCTGACATTCATTCAATCCAAAACTCCAAACATCTCCAAGACCCAAAAAAAAATCCCTCCACATCGCGTGCGTTTCTTGCGCCCTCTCCGCAAAAAGGGATGTCCATCCATTAGGCGCCCACCCCCTGAGGGCCCCCTCGTTTTCCATTTAGCAAATGCACCCTGATGGTCCTCCCCCGCCTCTTCCAGGACTCCGGCTCACGCCACCGGGACAACGGCCGGGAACTTCCTGTTTCCCGGCGATTGTATTAAACCGAGTGGAGTGCGGTTTAATTATTTGCCCCCGTATGGGAATTGGACCCTGTGTTTATGGGGAATTGGACCCTGTCTTTATGGTGAAGTGCAGTTTCCCTAATTTCGTTAAGAGAAAAGTGAAAAGCGAAACTGCAAGATGAGATGATTGTGCACGAGTCCTGCACACCGAAGTTGTACAGTAGTGAGATTAGTGTTGATATAGATTAGTTATGACTTAAGACTGTTTGCAAATTGCGTATCTGATGTTATAGAAATAATTGTAAACAAAAAATATTATGGTGAATATTTTGTAAATTTACAAAAAAAAACTTGTATTATTAACACAAGATCTACTTGACATTTTAAGCACTATTATTATGAACATAGAGAATAAATGTGGGTTTTCGTTAAAGTACTTTATAGTAGTGCCATCTATGCGACATAAAATCACACTATCTACTTGACATATTTAAGCACTATTATTATGAAGATAAAGAATAAATGTAACTCATAGCGCAATTCTGGTGGTAAATTTGAATTCTACGCACGTAAATTAAACGGAAAATATCCTCATCTTTTCCAGTCATATTTTTTATTTTAATTTGTAGACCTGTGCAGTTATATTCAAATCTATCTGTCTGTCTGCTTGTGTGTTATTCCTAATTTTTACGTCTATTGTAGAAGTCATTAAGTACAAATTGTTGAAATTTCTCTTCAGAACTTTTTGCTTCGTCCAACATAATTATAACGATGATTCCTCTTCGTTGAAATTTCTCGCGGCTACCGGGGCTCCCCATCCCTCCCCAGTTTCATCCCCCTTGTTGGTTAATGGCAGTTTTCGGCGTCCAGCCCTGGGGGAAATGAGCGCACTTCTGCCCATGAATGTTTCACATTCCACCCCGGAGATGAATCGCTCCTCAGCGCCCCAGCTTCAATTTTCATCTCTGAAGATCCGGGGGTGTCCGGGGGCGGCCGGGAAGTGGAAGATTACGGGCGGTTTAAGTCGGCAATGGCGCCTGGGAAATATCCACCCCAAGTATTTTAAGGCAGTTATTGAGGACGCATCGAAATTCTGAGCAGTGAGCAAAGTGGAAATGGGGTGGATTAGGCGGATGGCGTTTTCTTTAATGTGGGGATGATCGTGTTGTACGGATGAGATTGATGACACACTTAAAGCAGGGGGATTATTTTTATCGCTTATCGCTGCAGTTTTCGTATGCTTATGCAATTTTATTAGTTTGTTAATTTCTTGTACATTTAGTGAAATTTCTCAAAATTTATTAACTACATATTTAATAATAGATTTGTGTTAAGTACACCTGAAACTAATTTTCCTGAAAATTTGACAAACTTTCAGTATTAAATAAGTGAGATATCGACGATACAACTTTCTGCATTAACAAGTATCGGTTAGCTATTACTGAAATTTCAGAAAATTTATTTTTCGCATATTTATTATCAGATATCTGTTTAGTATACCTGAAGCTAATACTCCTGAAAATTTGACAAAGTTTGAGTATTAAATAAGTGAGAAAATTGACACAACTTTATGCAATGACAAGTATGAATTAGTCAATACTGAAATTTCTGAAAATTTATTTTTCGCATATTTATTATCAGATATCTGTTTAGTATATCTGAAGATAATCCTCCTGAAAATTTGACAAAGTTTCAGTATTAAATAAGTGAGAAAATTGACACATAACTTTATGCAATGACAAGTATGAATTAGTCAATACTGAAATTTCTGAAAATTTATTTTTCGCATATTTATTATCAGATATCTGTTTAGTATACCTAAAGCTAATACTCCTGAAAATTTGACAAAGTTTCAGTATTAAATAAGTGAGAAAATTGACCCATAACTTTATGCAATGACAAGTATGAATTAGTCAATACTGAAATTTCCGAATATTTATTTTTCGCATATTTATTATCAGATATCTGTTTAGTATACCTGAAGCTAATACTCCTGAAAATTTGACAAAGTTTCAGTATTAAATAAGTGAGAAAATTGACACATAAGTTTATGCAATGACAAGTATGAATTAGTCAACACTGAAATTTCTGAAAATTTATTTTTCGCATATTTATTATCATATATCTGTTTAGTATACCTGAAGCTAATACTCCTGAAAATTTGACAAAGTTTCAGTATTAAATAAGTGAGAAAGCAAACACTTAACTTTCTGCAATGACAAGGATCGGTTAGCTACTACTGAAATTTGTGAAAATTTATTTTTCGCATATTTATTATCAGATATCTGTTTAGTATACCTGAAGCTAATACTCCTGAAAATTTGACAAAGTTTCAGTATTAAATAAGTGAGAAAATTGACACATAACTTTATGCAATGACAAGTATGAATTAGTCAATACTGAAATTTCTGAAAATTTATTTTTCGCATATTTATTGTCAGATATCTGTTTAGTATACCTGAAGCTAATACTCCTGAAAATTTGACAAAGTTTCAGTATAAAATAAGTGAGAAAATTGACACATAACTTTATGCAATGACAAGTATGAATTAGTCAATACCGAAATTTCTGAATTTATTTTTTCGTATATTTATTATCAGATATGTGTTTAGTATACCTGAAGCTAATACTCCTGAAAATTTGACAAAGTTTCAGTATTAAATAAGTGAAAAAATTGACACATAACTTTATGCAATGACAAGTATGAATTAGTCAATACTGAAATTTCTGAAAATTTATTTTTCGCATATTTATTATCAGATATCTGTTTAGTATGCCTGAAGCTAATACCCCTGAAAATTTTACAAAGTTTCAGTATTAAATAATTGAGAAAATTGACACATAACTTTATGCAATGACAAGTATGAATTAGTCAATACTGAAATTTCAGAAAATTTATTTTTCGCATATTTATTATCAGATATCTGTTTAGTATACCTGAAGCTAATACTCCTGAAAATTTGACAAAGTTTCAGTATTAAATAAGTGAGAAAATTGACACATAACTTTATGCAATGACAAGTATGAATTAGTCAATACTGAAATTTCTGAAAATTTATTTTTCGCATATTTATTATCAGATATCTGTTTAGTATATCTGAAGCTAATACTCCTGAAAATTTGACAAAGTTTCAGTATTAAATAAGTGAGAAAGCAAACACTTAACTTTCTGCAATGACAAGGATCGGTTAGCTACTACTGAAATTTGTGAAAATTTATTTTTCGCATATTTATTATCAGATATCTGTTTAGTATACCTGAAGCTAATACTCCTGAAAATTTGACAAAGTTTCAGTATTAAATAAGTGAGAAAATTGACACATAACTTTATGCAATGACAAGTATGAATTAGTCAATACTGAAATTTCTGAAAATTTATTTTTCGCATATTTATTATCAGATATCTGTTTAGTATACCTGAAGTTAATACTCCTGAAAATTTGACAAAGTTTCAGTATTAAATAAGTGAGAAAATTGACACATAACTTTATGCAATGACAAGTATGAATTAGTCAATACTGAAATTTCTGAAAATTTATTCTTCGCATATTTATTATCAGATATCTGTTTAGTATACCTGAAGCTAATACTCCTGAAAATTTGAGACAAAGTTTCAGTATGAAATAAGTGAGAAAATTGACACATAACTTTACGCAATGACAAGTATGAATTAGTCAATACTGAAATTTCTGAAAATTTATGTTTCGCATATTTATTATCAGATATCTGTTTAGTATACCTGAAGCTAATACTCCTGAAAATTTGACAAAGTTTCAGTATTAAATAAGTGAAAAAATTGACACATAACTTTATGCAATGACAAGTATGAATTAGTCAATACTGAAATTTCTGAAAATTTATTTTTCGCATATTTATTATCAGATATCTGTTTAGTATACCTGAAGCTAATACTCCTGAAAATTTGACAAAGTTTCAGTATTAAATAAGTGAGAAAATTGACACATAACTTTATACAATGACAAGTATGAATTAGTCAATACTGAAATTTCTGAAAATTTATTCTTCGCATATTTATTATCAGATATCTGTTAAGTATACCTGAAGCTAATACTCCTGAAAATTTGAGACAAAGTTTCAGTATGAAATAAGTGAGAAAATTGACACATAACTTTACGCAATGACAAGTATGAATTAGTCAATACTGAAATTTCTGAAAATTTATGTTTCGCATATTTATTATCAGATATCTGTTTAGTATACCTGAAGCTAATACTCCTGAAAATTTGACAAAGTTTCAGTATTAAATAAGTGAAAAAATTGACACATAACTTTATGCAATGACAAGTATGAATTAGTCAATACTGAAATTTCTGAAAATTTATTTTTCGCATATTTATTATCAGATATCTGTTTAGTATACCTGAAGCTAATACTCCTGAAAATTTGACAAAGTTTCAGTATTAAATAAGTGAGAAAATCAAACACTTAACTTTCTGCAATGACAAGTATCGGTTAGCTATACTGAAATTTCTGAAAATTTATTTTTTGCATATATATTATCAGATATCTGTTTAGTATACCTGAAGCTAATACTCCTGAAAATTTGACAAAGTTTCAGTATTAATTAAGTGAGAAAATTGACACATAACTTTATGCAATGACAAGTATGAATTAGTCAATACTGAAATTTCTGAAAATTTATTTTTCGCATATTTATTATCAGAAATCTGTTTAGTATACCTGAAGCTAATACTCCTGAAAATTTGACAAAGTTTCAGTATTAAATAAGTGAGAAAATTGACACATAACTTTATGCAATGACAAGTATGAATTAGTCAATACTGAAATTTCTGAAAATTTATTTTTCGCATATTTATTATCAGATATCTATTTAGTATACCTGAAGCTAATACTCCTGAAAATTTGACAAAGTTTCAGTATTAAATAAGTGAGAAAGCAAACACTTAACTTTCTGCAATGACAAGTATCGGTTAGCTACTACTGAAATTTCTGAAAATTTATTTGTTGCATATTTATTATCAGATATCTGTTTAGTATACCTGAAGCTAATTCTCCTGAAAATTTGACAAAGTTTCAGTATTAAATAAGTGAGAAAGCAAACACTTAACTTTCTGCAATGACAAGTATCGGTTAGCTACTAGTGAAATTTCTGAAAATTTATTTTTTGAATATTTATTATCAGATATCTGTTTAGTATACCTGAAGCTAATACTCCTGAAAATTTGACAAAGTTTCAGTATTAAATAAGTGAGAAAACAAACACTTAACTTTCTGCAATGACAAGTATCGGTTAGCTACTACTGAAATTTCTGAAAATTTATTTTTTGCATATTTATTGTCAGATATCTGTTTAGTATACCTGAAGCTAATACTCCTGAAAATTTGACAAAGTTTCAGTATTAAATAAGTGAGAAAATTGACACATAACTTTATGCAATGACAAGTATGAATTAGTCAATACTGAAATTTCTGAAAATTTATTTTTCGCATATTTATTATCAGATATCTGTTTAGTATACCTGAAGCTAATACTCCTGAAAATTTGACAAAGTTTCAGTATTAAATAAGTGAGAAAATTGACACATAACTTTATGCAATGACAAGTATGAATTAGTCAATACTGAAATTTCTGAAAATTTATTTTTCGCATATTTATTATTAGATATCTGTTTAGTATACCTGAAGCTAATACTCCTGAAAATTTGACAAAGTTTCAGTATTAAATAAGTGAGAAAATTGACACATAACTTTATGCAATGACAAGTATGAATTAGTCAATACTGAAATTTCTGAAAATTTATTTTTCGCATATTTATTGTCAGATATCTGTTTAGTATACCTGAAGCTAATACTCCTGAAAATTTGACAAAGTTTCAGTATAAAATAAGTGAGAAAATTGACACATAACTTTATGCAATGACAAGTATGAATTAGTCAATACCGAAATTTCTGAATTTATTTTTTCGTATATTTATTATCAGATATCTGTTTAGTATACCTGAAGCTAATACTGCTGAAAATTTGACAAAGTTTCAGTATTAAATAAGTGAAAAAATTGACACATAACTTTATGCAATGACAAGTATGAATTAGTCAATACTGAAATTTCTGAAAATTTATTTTTCGCATATTTATTATCAGATATCTGTTTAGTATACCTGATGCTAATACTCCTGAAAATTTACGCATGGCATACCACAGGGTTCAATTCTGGGACCGCTGCCGTTTACTTTATCACATTTATAACTGATGTTATTTATTAAATGAATTTGAAACAGATTAGAGACAATTCAATTTAAGGAATGCCTTCGGTCTTTGAGTCTCCAGTTTCGCATTCCGAATTTAATTCCCATTCTTGTAATCAACTTGCGAAAATTAATATCGCCCGCAAAACAATTTGCCGGCGAAATAACTCGGGTATTACAATATTAAAATCCGGGCTAATTACGCCCGCTCCATAGTTTTGCGCTCGCAGCGGTAATTAAATTGCCGGTCCAGGAATTTTAGGGGACTCGCCAGGAGCAGTCCTGCAGGAGCAAGACGGCGCAATCCCTGCGAATGCTCGGGAGCCGGCGTTCAATTGTCGCGCATTAAAAATCCCGGGAGTCCGCGGGATGAAAAAGTGCCGGGAAAAGTCGGGATGATCCCGTGGGAACGTCGTATTCATGCAATTATTTTGGCTTATTCCCTGAAGCGCACGTGCAATTGCACTGCGCCAGCAAGACGTACACTTAATAATAATAATAATAATAATAATTTCTATTGATAATAATAATAATATTGCAGGAGGTGAAGCTGCAGTAGGTTTGATGGCCAGATGGTCATCAATTCTCGTCGATGATTTAGGAGATTTACATATTACGTCCAACGTAAGGTAAAAGCAGAATAAACTTTAAACGCCTCCAAGAGCAAATTAAATGAAGACACTCTGCCCAATTTCACATGCAATTTGCCCCCAAGAAGTCTCCCGTTTTTAAGGGCGAACTTTGCGAAAGTTCCCAACTGCCCGAACGTATTCAGCCGGACGAAAGCTCCGATTGTCCCCCTTAATTGGACATTTCATAACTTCTGCCTAAGTACGCCGGGCGAAGTGCAAAAATTAAGAAGGTTTGCTCGGGAGTTCACAGTTCGTTCCAGAACTAGTTCCAGAGTTAGGGATTCGGGATTACGACAGTGAATAATGCCACAGGGAGGAGGAAAGTTGCAAATTGCGAAGTTCGCAGTTTTGCGAGGGCTTTCTGAGGGATTGCCCTTTGCTAGGTGCTATCAGTTTCAGCTAATAGACTGCGAGTTGGACGTGAATGTTGTCAATAGCCTGAAAGAGAGTTGTCTGAAGAGTTTTACGTTAAACGGCGATTACAAGAAAGTTGAAAGAAAAAAATCTACATTATAGAATTTACCTGCAGTTTTTTACTAATTTTGCATATGCAAGGCATTTGCAGAGCCCCTGAAGGTAAATTTTAGAGAGCCTATCACTCAGATGACTGGCCGGTTCAATATACAAGACAATACTGAACGCCGAATTCCTCCGAATGGAGCTGCGTCTCTACCGTGCTCGACGGGACAAGGACGGCGAGCCGCTTTTACGCCTTTATTCGCTATTTTTTTCGCATATTCGCTTGAGTCGCTTATACCGACAGTGACATTCTTAGCGTCCATGACTGTACCTCTCATTACAGACACACGTGTTCAGTTTTCTCGCCGACGAAAGTTTTAATTACCGGATTCCGGAGACGGACTCGTTAAAAACTTAACGTTCGTTAAAAACTTAACCTTGCGGTGTGTATCGACCCCCCCCCATCCGGGGGGTGTACGTGCGGCCAGCACTGGAGGTCTCAGATTTCACGTGCGGTTTTGTGTGTCGCACCTTTTGCATTTTAATGACTCCGGTCGGGGCAAACGGGCGGTTAACGGCGGTTTTAAATACTGATGAGAGAGGGCCCCCGCTGGATAAAGGGGGAAGTTTGGAGTGCACCCCCTTGACACGAGTGAGGATGATTGTGCCACCGGTTTTCCGAGGGGGGCTCATAATAGACAGCGTACGCAAACAATATGCAAGAGAAAAATTGACTTGGGAAACGGGTTGAGATTAAATTACGTTGCGGTTTTCAAAATTACCTTCATGATTATTGGGAGGCAATGGCATTTTTTTTAAATTACAGGTTTTGGGGGGAAACCCATAGTTTACAAAGCAAACATTTGAGAAATTAGTGAAATGTTCCAAAATATGCAATCTAATTATTCTCGAAATTATTCCAGAAGCAATAACCAGCTTTATGTACTAACTATAACCAAACTTGTCAATTCATTAGTAAAGTCATTAGCAGCAATTAGTTGATTAGAAAAATGTAGAAAATAACGTGATAAACCCACAACTTGATGCACATAGTTTTCAGCCATCGTTTTTTGGTAAATGATAACAAAATATCAAAATTTGGAACTTTCTTCAATTCATCAAGTAATCTTTAAGAAATTTCCGATTTTTTTAACGTATTAAAAGAAAAAATATAGAAAATAACATGATAAAGCCACATCTTGATGGACATTGATTTCAGCCATCGTTGTTTGGTAAATGAAAACGAAAATATCAAAATTTGTAACTTTCTTCAATTCATGAAGTAATCTTTAAGAAATTTCATATTTTTTTTAACGTATTAAAAGAAAAAATATATAGAAAATAACATGATAAAGCCACATCTTGAAAGACATCGATTTCAGCCTTCGTTGTTTTCTAAATGATAACGAAAATATAAAAATATTGAATTTTCTTCAATTCATCAAGTAATCCTTAAGAAATTTCCGATTTTTTTGTAACGTCTTTAAAGAAGAAAAATATAGAAAATAACATGATAAACTCACATCTTGATGGACATTGATTTCAGTTGGTAAATGATAACGAAATTATCAAAATTTAGAAATTTCTTCCATTCATCAAGTAATATTTAAGAAATTTCCAATTTTTTGGTAATGTATTAAAAAAAGCAAAATAGAGAAAATAACATGATAAACTCACATCTTGATAGACATCGATTTCAGCCTTCGTTGTTTGGTAAATGATAACGAAAATATAAAAATATTGAATTTTCTTCAATTCATCATGTAATCCTTAAGAAATTTCCGATTTTTTTATAACGTATTTAAAGAAGAAAAATATAGAGAATAACATGATAAACTTACATCTGGATGGACATTGATTTCAGTTGGTAAATGATAACGAAATTATCAAAATTTAGAACTTTCTTCCATTCATCAAGTAATCTTTAAGAAATTTCCGATTTTTTAGTAATGTATTAAAAAAGAAAAATATAGAAAATAACATAATAAATGCACATTTTGATGGACATTGATTTCAGCCATCGTTTTTTGGTAAATGGTACTTTTAACCATAACACAATATACAAATTGACACGATAAACCCCCACATCTGCCCCCATAACTTTTTCGCATTGCCCCCCGAAATATTTCGCTCCAGAGACTGGGGGTGGTGAAAACCACCCCCGCATCCCCGACGAATTATCCTGCAATGGGATTTGACGCTTCCATAATCCTTAATGTGTTTGTTGTTTGCCAACTTTCCCCACTGTTCCTCGTTCGCCTGTACAGCCGAGGAGTAACAGTGAAGAGGAAGTTTGCCGCGAATTGTGCGGCGGTAATTAATGGGAAACGGATCAGAGCCTCGTAAAAAGCGGGGATGATGAAGGGGAGGAGGCGCAGATGCGAAGACTTGCACTCCACAATGAGGCAATTGAAATGGTGATTATGTACGCCAGATGAGCGCACGAAATTAATTGCAGATATTTACGCACAAGTGCGCAAAGTTATACTTTTTAGCATAAGTGCGTAAAGTCATACTTTTTAGCACAAGTTCGTAAAGTCATACTTTTTAGAACAAGTGCGCAAATTAAAATTGTCATATCTCAAAAATCGCTCATTGGATATAAATTAAATTAAACTACTTAAATACCGCTATATCACTTAATATCAGTAATAAATTTCATTAATATTGATACTGTAGTTCTAGAAATATCACTAAAAACTATGTTTCAGAATCAGTTTTCACTAAAATGATAATATCTCTTGAATCACTCATTGGATTTGAACTTAGTTGCGCACAATAAATACTAGTATATGTCATAATAACAACAATAAATTGTATTAATATTCATTCGGTGGTTTTCGCGATATCGCAATAAATATATAAGTCCAATTAAAGAAATAGTTAAATGGCCCCAAAAATCTTGCACTCTTAAATTAAAATTGTAATATCTCAAGAACCGCTCATTGGATATGAAATAAATTATACCATTTAAATATAGGCACATCACTTAATATCAGCAATAAATTTCATTGATATTGATACGGTGGTTCTAGAGATATAATTATTTAAATATGAGAAATATATGAGAAACACGTAAAAACTATGTTTTAGAACAAGTTTTCACTAAAATAATAATATCTCATGAATGACTCATTGGATCTGAACTTAATTACGTACAATAAATACTAGTATATGTCGCAATAGCAGCAATAAATTGCATTTATATTGATGCGGTGGTTTTTGAGATATCGCATTAAAAATATAAGTCCAATTAAATAAATAGCTATAATGGGCGCTAAAATTTTGCACTCTCAAATTAAAATTGTAATATCTCAAGAAACGCTCATTGGATATGAAATAAAGTACACCATATAAATACCCGCATATCACTTAATATCAGGAATAAATTTCATTAATATTGATACGGTAGTTCTAGAGATATCATTATTTAAATATGAGAAATATTTGAGAAACACGTAAAAACAATATTTCAGAATCAGTTTTCACTAAAATAAAAAAATCTCATGAATCACTCATTGGATTTAAACTTAATTGCGCACAATAAATATTAGTATATGTCGCAACAGCAGCAATAAATTGTATTTATATTAATACGGTGGTTTTTGAGATATCGCAATTAATATATAAGTCTAATTGAAGAAATAGCTAAAATGGCCCAAAAAATCTTGCAGTCTCACATTAAAATTGTAATATTTCGAGAATCGTTCATTGGATATAAATTAAATTCTACCATATAAATACCGGAATATCACTCAATATCAGGAATAAATTTTATTGATGTTGATACGGTAGTTCTAGAGATATCAATATTTAAATATGAGAAATATTTGAGAAACACGTAAAAACTATGTTTTAGAATCAGTTTTCACTAAAATGATAATATCTCTTGAATCACTCATTGGATTTGAACTTAGTTGCGCACAATAAATACTAGTATATGTCATAATAACAACAATAAATTGTATTAATATTCATTCGGTGGTTTTTGCGATATCGCAATAAATATATAAGTCCAATTAAAGAAATATTTAAATGGCCCCAAAAATTTTGCACTCTCAAATTAAAACTGTAATATCTCAAGAATCGCTCATTGGATATGAAATAAATTACACCACATAAATACCGGCATATCACTTAATATCAGGAATAAATTTCATTGATATTGATACGGTGGTTCTAGAGATATCATTATTTAAATATGAGAAATATTTGAGAAACACGTAAAAACTATGTTTCAGAATCAGTTTTCACTAAAATAAAAATATCTCATGAATCACTCATTGCATCTGAACTTATTTGCGCACAATAAATACTAGTATATGTTGAAATAGCAGCAATAAATTATATTTATATTGATACGATGGTTTTTGAGATATCGTAATAATTATATAAGTCGAATTGAAGTAATAGCTAAAATGGCCCCAAAAATTTTGCACTCTCAAATTAAAATTGTAATATCTCAAGAACCGTTCATTGGATATGAAATAAATTACACCATATAAATACCGGCATATCAATTAATATCAGGAATAAATTTCATTGATATTGATACGGTGGTTCTAGAGATATCATTATTTAAATATGAGAAATATATGAGAAACACGTAAAAACTAAGTTTCAGAATCAGCTTTCACTAAAATCAAAATATCTCATAAATCACTCATTGGATCTGAACTTAATTGCGCACAATAAATACTAGTATATGTCGCAATAACAGCAATAAATTGTATTTATATTGACACGGTGGTTTCTGAGATATCGCAATAAATATATAAGCCTAATTGAAGAAATAGCTAAAATGGCCCCAATTAAAATGGTAATATCTCAAGAATCGCTCATTGAATATGAATTAAATTACACCATATAAATACCGGCATATCACTTAATATCAGGAATAAATTTCATTGATATTGATACGGTAGTTCTAGAGATATCATTATTTGAATGTAAGACATATTTTAGAAACACGTAAAAACTATGTTTTAGAATCAGTTTTCACTAAAATAAAAATATCTTATGAATCACTCATTGGATTTGAATCTAATTGCGCACAATTAATACTAGTATATGTCGCAATAGCAGCAATAAATTATGTTTATATCGATACGGTGGTTTTTGAGGTATCGCAATAAATATGTAATGAATTGATGAGCAAATTGGTTTCCCTATAAATTGTTTGTACAAATAACAATAAAGAGGAAGACTTTTATACAAATAGCTACAAAGAAGAAGACGTTTGTATAAATAACTACAAAGATGAAGACATGGTTCCTGGCAAGTTAGGTTATTGGACTAACCTAACCTAACCAAACCTAACCTAACTGGTCCTTCCGCCGTCATATTTTGTTTTGTTTTTTAAAAACATACAAGTAGTTAGACTATGGGGATTCTAACTCACCCCCCGCAGAGATTTATATTAAAATAATTCGCGGTTTGATTCGCGTTTAATTTGCGGGTAATTACCCGCATCATTAAAGTGGCGGATTCGCGTTTTTAATGGGATAATCGCGGCAATTATCCGCGGTACTTACACCACAATTACTCTTATTACGCCGATTAAACGCGAATCAAACCGCGGATTATTTTAATATAAATGTCTGCGGGGGGTGCGCTAGAACCCCCATAGTCTAACTACTTATACAATAATTGGCTTCTGATTCACCATTCCGTTATGAAATTCGCCAATCCTGGCATTTGCTCGCCCTTTACGAAAACTTATCCATCACGTTCTTCGCCTGTAAGTGCTCGCCCTGATTATATTTAACTTTCCGTCCGCATGCAGCGTTCCTGTATCCCGCTCCTGCAGTGTGGACTCGTTTTCTTTCGGGCCTCTCCTCCTCCTCCTCCGCCTTTATTTAAGGCAATTCCTCGTTTATCATGTCTTCACGAGTGCACGCCTCCGTATAAATTATTTCTGAGCGTGCCTTTCGCCGCGCATTAAGGATTTACGGTGCCCTTAAATTCAATAACCGAAGAGGATTTCGCCAGGATTAGCGAAGGACCTCCTAATAGAGGCGAAGCGCGAATCACAATCTCGTCTCATAATTACAGAAGTTAATTATTGAGTTTGAGGTTTTATCCAAGGCGGAAAAAACGTTTATCAAACCACAAAATTCTCATTGATATTATATAATTTTGATATAGATTTAGAAATAATGTTGCATTTCGATTAGAAATTACATTTGTATTGGTAATGGAATGAACAACATTTTGTTATGCTTATGGTAGCAAGGCCGCAATAAGGCAATAATAATAATTTTAATTTTTGTTTTTATTATAAGTTGCAACATTTTTATTATTCACAAAGATTAATGCTTTGTTATGCTTACGGTAGCAAGGCCGCAATAATACAATAATAATTTTTGTTTTTATTATAAGTTGCAACATTTTTATTATTCACAAAAATTACTGCTTTGTTATGATTACGATAGCAAGGCCGCAATAAGGCAATAATAATAAGTTTAATTTTTGTTTTTATTGTAAGTTGCGATATTTTTATTATTCACAAAGATTAATGCTTTGTTATGCTTACGGTAGCAAGGCCGCAATAATACAATAATAATTTTTGTTTTCATTATATGTCATTATATGAAATTACATTTGTATTGGTAATGAAATGAACAACATTTTGTTATGCTTATGGTAGCAAGGCCGCAATAAGGCAATAATAATAAGTTTAATTTTTGTTTTTAATATAAGTTGCAATATTTTTATTTTTTCACAAAGAAAAATGCTTTGTTATGCTTACGGTAGCAAGGCCGCAATAATACAATAATAATTTTTGTTTTCATTATATGTCATTATATGAAATTACATTTGTATTGGTAATGAAATGAACAACATTTTGTTATGCTTATGGTAGCAAGGCCGCAATAAGGCAATAATAATAAGTTTAATTTTTGTTTTTATTATAAGTTGCAATATTTTTATTATTCACAAAGATTAATGCTTTGTTATGCTTACGGTAGTAAGGCCGCAATAAGGCTATAATAATTTTTATTTTTATTATAAGTTGCAACATTTTTATTATTCACAAAGATTAATTGAACCTGCAAGTTTTTAGTTGGAAATTATGGCAGCTTTCCACAGATATAATATTTCTCACAAAGTTATAAAAGATATCATAGAAATGTTTAAAGGAAAATACAAAATTTTGTTATAAATGGAAAACCAGAATTCTCGAGTCTTGTAATATATTTCTATATACAAAAAAATGGCGAATTAATAACTTAGTTGTTTTTTTCGTCTGGCTTCATAATTTTTTGCTCAGCTAAACGAGATCGTATTGCCATATAATGCCGCGTGTGACACATTTATTCCTGCTGGGCCCATTAGGCCTCATCGCATTGGCACTGCTCAGGCCGCAGGATTAAACCGGGGGACACAATTCAGTCATTCATCCTGCGGAGGTGCCGTTTTTTTGGACGGACGTTGCTGTAATTCACCGCGCGAGTCTGGATTTATGGGCAAAAAAACGGGAGCGCACACGTACATCCCTGGAGCGGGTGAGTGACGTCCCACGGGATAAAATTTTATCGCCCCCGCCAAACAATTCCCGGCCCCGGGACGGGATTTACGTCCCCAAAAGGGGGGCGCAGTTAATGAGAGGCGCGCCTATTTATGACTCGTCCAGGTGAGGGTTTAATGAAAAAAAAAAAACGGGAATAAAAGTAGAGATCGTGGTTTTGGGGATCGACGTTTTGATTGCTGCGAAATGGTAATTTGAGGTAATAACTCATCGCGCGATAATAACTGGGTTTAAATGTGATTGCAGCGGAGGAAATGTTACCACGCTACATTGCGCTCTAATTAATTGGGGAACACAAAACTCGACGTAATAATTTTAATCCTATTGCGTATTTATATTATTTGATCATTCATTTGAGTGCTTCCTCGTCATAACTTTTGCCCTAACAATTTAATTATCAATTAAACAAACAAAAAAATGTTTTAAATTAAAAAAAAAAATGATCCAGATAATGCTCAAATATTCCACGCACAATAAATTATAAGTCCTCGCTTCCTTTACCTTTCTAATTGCTAGAAGAGTGCCTACAGGAGTTCTGTAACAATTCCCCATATGCATTAACATAGGGAATCTAACTTTACTTTTCCGCCATTTTGTTTTCTGTTTCCCAGCAGTTATGGGAAATTGCGTCAGAACTCTCATAGGTACTCTACTGTGGCTTATCATGGGAAATTGCGTTAGAACTCTTATAGGTACTCTACTGTACTGTAGCTCATCTAATTTAATAAATATTTGACGTGGATTATCCTTGACGTGTAGCTTATCATGGGAAATTGCGTCAGAACTCTCATAGATACTCTACTGTGGCTTATCATAGGAAATTGCGTCTGAACTCTTATAGGTAGTCTACTGTAGCTCATCTAATTTAATAAATATTTGACGTGGATTATCCTTGGCGTGTAGCTTATCATGGGAAATTGCGTCAGAACTCTCATAAGTACTCTACTGTAGCTTATCATGGGAAATTGCGTCAGAACTCTTATAGGTAGTCTACTGTAGCTCATCTAATTTAATAAATATTAGACGTGGATTATCCTTGGCGTGTAGCTTATCATGGGAAATTGCGTCAGAACTCTCATAAGTACTCTACTGTGGCTTATCGTGGGAAATTGCGTCAGAACTCTCATAGGACTCTACTGTGGCTCATCATGGAGAATTGCGCCAGAAGTCTTATAGGTACTCTACTGTAGCTCATCTAATTTAATAAATATTTGACGTGGATTATTCTTGGCGTGTAGCTTATCATGGGAAATTGCGTCAGACCTCTCATAGATACTCTACTGTGGCTTATCATAGGAAATTGCGTCTGAACTCTTATAGGTAGTCTACTGTAGCTCATCTAATTTAATAAATATTTGACGTAGATTATCCTTGGCGTGTAGCTTATTATGGGAAATTGCGTCAGAACTCTTATAGGTACTCTACTGTAGCTCATCTTAATTAATAAATATTTGACGTGGATTATCCTTGGCGTGTAGCTTATCATGGGAAATTGCGTCAGAACTCTCATAGGTACTCTACTGTGGCTTATCGTGGGAAATTGCGTCAGAACTCTCATAGGTACTCTACTGTGGCTCATCATGGGGAATTGCGCCAGAACTCTCATAGGTACTCTACTATAGCTTATCATGGGAAATTCCGCCAGAATTATTTTATGTACTCTACTGTGGCTCATCTAATTTAATAAATATTTCACTCTTTGACGTGGATTATCCTTTGTATAATATTTTGCGCGACCTGTTTCATAATTCCGTTCGCAGTCCGTGTAGTTATTTACTGCTCGTGCGAAGTTATCATTACTTTGGTTTTCAGCGCGCTTCCTGGCTGAAGCTGAGGCGGGCCGTAAAGCGAGCCTCCCGGTCCATAAATTCAAACTTTGCGTCGATTAAACTTGGACCTATGAATATGTAAATCGGCCCTAATAAAATCACCCCCGTCCACGATATTGTGTTTCCCCGGGCATAAAATTTCAGTTCTTCGGGGAGCCTTTGCGAGGACGTTTTTAGAAGTATCGTGTGTTGTTCGGGGCGTTATTTCGTTTTTATGCGCACTTTATTATTGCGTAATTGATAAATTGGGTTAAGGACGCCGCTTCCGGTAGCGCAGCGCTTTCATCCGCGCCAACTGGGATGGAGGTTAAAGTAATTTGCTAATGTTTTTTTTTTAAAGGAGCGAATTTAATGGGAAACCGTATTATGGGAGCGCTCTGAAGCCATTTGCTTTTATACGTAACGAAGCAATTATATATATTTTAGTATCGTGATTGTTATAATAAATAAATCATTCTGTAATTATACCCAGAGACATTTGCACAGATACATATTGCTAATTGTCTGCATAAAAAATAAACACAAACGATAAAATACGAGTAATAGTGAATCACCTACAATAAATATTACTCAAATATTACTTATAGTTTATTTGGCGATATCTCACTAACTGGCGTATCAATTTTATTGCAATTTGACTCCAATATTGACTCATACATAGGTATATCATACCTATAAATGATTTAATGTCCAATGACCGATTGTTAAGATATTTGCATTTAGGTGTGATCATGTGTTTTAGGATGATTTTCTCAAATATTACTGATAGTTTATTTGGCGATATCTCTAAAACTGCCGTATCAATTTCAATTCAATTTGACTCAGATATTGCATCACATATTGGTATATCATACATATAAACGACTGAATCTCTAATGGCTGATTGTTGAAATATTTGCATTTTGGTGTGATCATGTTTTTAGGATGATATTCTCAAATATTACTGATAGTTTATTTGGCGATATCTCTAAAACTGGCGTATCAATTTCAATGCAATTTGACTCCGATATTGACTCATATATTGGTATATCATACATATAAAACACTGAATGTCCAATGGCTGATTGTCGAAATATTTGCATTTTGGTGTGATCATGTGTTTTAGATGATTTTTTCAAATATTACTGTTAGTTAATTTGGCGATATCTCCAAAACTAGCGTATCAATTTTAATGCAATTTTACTCCGATATTGATTCATATATTGGTATATCATACATATAAATGACTGAATGTCCAATGGCTAATTGTTGAAATATTTGCATTTTGGTGTATTCATGTGTTTATGATGATTTTCTCAAATATTACTGATAGTTTATTTGGTGATATCTCTAAAACTGACGTATCAATTTGAATGCAATTTGACTGCGATATTGATTCATATATTGGTATATCTTACATATAAACGACTGAATGTGCAATGCCTGATTATTGAGATATTTCCATTTTGGTGAGATCATGTGTTATTGGTAATGTTATCAAATATTACTGATAGTTTTTTAGCGATATCTCTAAAACTGGCGTTTCAATTTTAATGCAATTTTTCTCTGATATAGATTCATATATTGGTATATCAGACATATAAACGACTGAATGTCCAATGGCTGATTGTTGAGATATCTGCATTTTGGTGTGATCATGTGTATTTGGATGATATTCTCAAATATTACTGATAGTTTTTTTTATCGATATCTCTAAAACTGGCGTATTAATTTCAATGCAATTTGACTCCGATATTGACTCATGTATTGGTATATCATACGTATAAATGACTGAATGTCCAATGGCTGATTGTTGATATATTTGCATTTTGGTGTGATCATGTGTTTTAAGATGATTTTCTCAAATATTACTGATAGTTTATTTGGCGATATCTCCAAAACTGGCGTATTAATTTCAGTGCAATTTGACTAGGATATAGACTCATATATTGGTATATCATACATATAAACGACTTAAAGTCCAATGACTGATTGTTGAGATATTTGCATTTTGGTGTGATCATGTGTTTTTGGTAATGTTATCAAATATTACTGATAGTTTTTTAGCGATATCTCTAAAACTGGCGTATCAATTTTAATGAAATTTTACTCCGATATTGACTCATATATTGGTATATCATACATGTAAATGACTGAATGCTCAATGGCTGATTGTTAAAATATTTGCATTTTGGTGTGATCATGTGTTTAGGATGATTTTCTCAAATATTACTGATACTTTATTTGGCGATATCTCTAAAACTGGCGTATCAATTTGAATGCAATTTGACTCCGATATTGAATCATATATTGGTATATCATTCGTAAAAATGACTTAATGTCCAATGGCTGATTGTTGAGATATTTGCATTTTGGTGTGATCATGTGTTTAGGATGAAATTCTCAAATATTAGTGATACTTTATTTGGCGATATCTCCAAAACTGGCGTATCAATTTTAATGCAATTTGACTCCGATATTGTATCATATATTGGTATATCATATATATAAACGATTGAATGTCCAATGGTTGATTGTTGAAATATTTGCATTTTGGTGTGATCATGTGCTTTAGGATGATTTTCTCAAATATTACTGATAGTTAATTTAGCGATATCTCTAAAACTGGCGTATAAATTTTAATGCAATTTGACTCCTATATTGACTCATATATTGGTATATCATAGATATAAACGACTAAATATCCAATGGGTGATTGTTGAAATATTTGCAGTTTGGTGTGATCATGTGCTTTAGGATGATTTTCTCAAATATTACTGATAGTTAATTTGGCGATATCTCTAAAACTGGCGTATCAATTTCAATGCAAATTGACTCCTATATTGACTCATATATTGGTATATCATAGATATAAACGACTAAATATCCAATGGGTGATTGTTGAAATATTTGTATTTTGGTGTGATCATGTGTTTAGGATGTTATTCTATAATATTAGTGATAGTTTATTTGGCGATATCTCTAAAACTGGCGTATCAATTTCAATGCAATTTCACTCTAATATTGAGTCATATATTGGTATATCATATATATTAACGACTGAATGTCCAATGGCGGATTGTTGAAATATTTGCATTTTTGTGTGATCATGTGTTTAGGATGATATTCTCAAATATTACTGATAGTTTATTTGGCGATATCTCTAAAACTGGCGTATCAATTTCAGTGCAATGTGACTCCGATATAGACTTATATATTAGTATATCATACATATAAACGACTTAATGTCTAATGGGTGATTGTTGAAATATTTGCATTTTGGTGTGATCATGTGTTTAAGATGATATTCTCAAATATTACTGATAGTTTATTTGGCGATATCTCTAAAACTGGCGTATCAATTTCAGTGCAATGTGACTCCGATATTGATTCATATATTGGTATATCATAAATATAAACGATTGAATGTCCAATGGCTGATTGTTGAAATATTTGCATTTTGGTGTGATCATGTGTTTTGGACGATATTCTCAAATATTACTGATAGTTTACTTGGCGATATCTCTAAAAGTGGCGTATCAATTTCAATGAAATTTGACTCCGACATTGACTCATATATTGGTATATCATACATATAAACGACTGAATGTCCAATGACTCATTGTTGAGATATTTGCATTTTGGTGTGATCATGTGTTTTTGAATGATATTCTAAAATATTATTAATAGTTGTGTAGGGATATCTCTAAAACTGGCGTATCAATTTCAATGCAATTTGAGTCCGATATAGATTCATACATTGGTACATCATACATATAAACGACTGAATGTCCAATGGCTGATTGTTGAAATATTTGCATTTTGGTGTGATCATATGTTTTTGGATAATATTATCAAATATTACTGATAGTTTTCTTAGCGATATCTCAAAAACTGGCGTATCAATTTCAATGCAATTTGACTCCTAAATTGACTCATATATTGGTATATCATTCGTAAAAATGATTTAATGTCCAATGGCTGATTGTTGAGATATTTGCATGTTTGTGTCATCATGTGTTTAGGATGATATTCTCAAATATTACTGATAGTTTATTTGGCGATATCTCTAAAACTGGCGTATCAATTTCAATGCAATTTGACTCCGATATTGCATCATATATAGATATATCATACATATAAACGACTAGATGTCCAATGGCTGATTGTTGATATATTTGCATTTTGGTGTGATCATGTGTTTTTGGTTGATATTCTCATAAATTACTGAGAGTTTATTTAGTGATATCTCCAAAACTGGCGTATCAATTTGAATACAATTTGACTCCGATATTGATTCGTATATTGGTATATTATATATAGAAACGACTGAATGTCCAATGGCTGATTGATGAAATATTTGCATTTTGGTGTGATCATGTGTTTTTGGATGATATTATAAAATATTTCTGATAGTTTATTAGGCGATATCTCTAAAACTGGCGTATCAATTTCAATGCAATTTGACTCCGATATTGTATCATATATTAGTATATCATACGTATAAACGTTTGAATGTCCAATGGCTGATTGTTGACATATTTGCATTTTGGTGTGATCATGTGTTTAGGAGGTTATTCTCAAATTGTACTAATAGTTTATTTGGCGATATCTCCAAAACTGGCGTATTAATTTAAATGCAATTTGACTCAGATATTGATTCATATATGGGTATATCATACATATAAATGACTTAATGTGCAATGGCTGATTATTTAACTATGTGCATTTTGGTGTGATCATGTGTTTAGGATGATATTCTCAAATATTACTGATAGTTTATTTGGCGATATCTCTAAAACTGGCGTATCAATTTCAGTGCAAGTTGAATCCGATATAGATTCATATATTGGTATATCATACGTATAAACGTTTGCATGTCCAATGGCTGATTGTTGAGATATTTGCATTTTGGTGTGATCATGTGTTTTTGGCAATGTTATGAAATATTACTGAAAGTTTTTTAGCGATATCTCTAAAACTGGCGTATCAATTTTAATGCAATTTGACTCCGATATAGACTCATATATTGGTATATCATACATATGAATGACTGAATGTTCAATGGCTGATTGTTGAAATATTTGCATTTTGGTGTGATCACGTGTTTTAGGATGATTTTCTCAAATATTACTGATTTTTATTTAGCGATATCTCTAAAACTGGCGTATCAATTTCAATGCAAATTGACTCCTATATTGACTTATATATTGGTATATCATAGAAATAAACGACTAAATATCCAATGGGTGATTGTTGAGATATTTGCATTTTGGTGTGATCATGTGTTTAGGATGATATTTTTAAATATTACTGATATTTTATTTGGCGATATCTCTAAAACAAGCGTATCAATTTTAATGCAATTTGACTCCGATATTGAATCATATATTGGTATATCATACGTATAAACGACTGAATATCCAATGGCTGATTGTTGAAATATTTGCATTTTGGTGTGATCATGTTTTTAGGATAAGATTATCAAATATTACTGATAGTTTTCTTAGCGATATCTCAAAAACTGGCGTATCAATTTCAATGCAATTTAACTCAAATATTGAATCATATATTGGTATATGATACATATAAACGTCTGAATGTCTAATGGCTGATTGGTGAAATATTTGCATTTTGGTATGATCATGTGTTTTTGGATGATAATCTCAAATATTGCTGATAGTTTATTTGGCGATATCTCTAAAACTGGCGTATCAATATCAATGCAATTTGACTCCGATATTGTGTGAGTAACGACTGAATGTCCAATGGCTGATTGTTGAAATATTTGCATTTTGGTGTGATCATATTTTTAGGATGAAATGCTCAAATATTACTGCTAGTTTATTTGGCGATATCTCTAAAACTGGCGTATCAATTTCAATGCAATTTGACTCCGATATTGACTCATATATTGGTATATTATACAAATAAACGACTGAATGTCCAATGGCTGATTGTTGAAATTTTTGCATTTTGGTGTGATCATAATTTTAGGATGATATTCTCAAATATTACTCATATTTATTTGGCGATATCTCCAAAACTGGCGTATCAATATCAATGCAATTTGATTCCGATATTGACTCATGTATTGGTATATCATACATATAAATGACTGAATGTCCAATGGCTGATTGTGGAAATATTTGCATTTTGGTGTGATCATATGGTTTTGGATGATATTCTTAAATATTACTGATAGTTTATTTGGCGATATCTCTAAAACTGGCGTATCAATTTCAATGCAATTTGACTCCAATATTGACTCATATATTGGTAGATTATACATATAAACGACTGAATGTCCAATGGCTGATTGTTGAAATATTTGCATTTTGGTGTGATCATGTGTTTTTGGATGATATTCTGAAATATTACTGATAGTTTATTTGGCGATATCTCTAAAACTGGCGTATGAATTTTAATGCAATTTGACTCCGATATTGATACATATATTGGTATATCATACCTATAAATGACTTAATGTCCAATGACCGATTGTTGAGATATTTAGAATTTGGTGTGATTATGTGTTTAGGACGATATTCTCAAATATTACTGATAGTTTATTTGGCTATATCTCCAAAACTAGCGTATCAATTTTAATGCAATTTTACTCCGATATTGACTCATATATTGGTATATCATACATATAACTTAAGCCTCATTTTATTAACTGTATTAACTGTATTAATAATAAATAGTCCTGTATGTTGATGTTGAAGCGATGTTTTTTCACATAAATATAAATGTGTGAGTGGCAGTGATACATTTTTTGGGGGGAAAAACAGCGCTGAAATCGAACTGCACCGCGATCACGCGAGAGCAACAAAATTTCAATAACTCACCCTGAAGCCCGAGCAATCGCTCAACCTGTCACTCGGTTCCGCTCCCCCGCGCAAACCCGCATACACACATACAAATTCATACATCCATACACAAATGCGCGCATACACATTTGTATACAAACACGTATCCGTCGCTCTTCCGAGTTGTTTTATTATCGCTGGAGGAACAAGAGGGACGAGATTATGAATGCCACTTGATTTCGCTCCCTTCGGTGCACTCATTTGCAGAAATGTGGAAAGCCCGGAAGGCATCGATCCGCGTGCAGGCAGACCTTGCCCCCTTCCCCCAGGGAAGGTGGGGGGATTTACTATCATCCCCCGAACCCCAAACTCCCTAGGGAACGAAGTGCATAGACTGGGGAGACGTGTCCTAATGTTCCACATCTGCACGACGCCCCATCACCTAAATGAGCGCGAGGAGTGAAAGAGCCACCTGCCAGAGTTCTCCAGAGTTGAAAGAACATAGGGAATAGAGGGATGGTTTCAGGCTTTTCGGATGTAAAGGCCGGCCAGTGCCTGGAAGGCAATGAAATTCGCCTGTTTGCCTCTTTCTCAACACAAAAATCGCCTCAGCAACTTTGGAATTAACGTAAGGAGCTCATCGTGTTGCTTTGAATTCGTTGGCAACACCAACCCCAAACAATAAGGGATATTTGATTCAATTTTCTGGAAGTTTAGAACAGAAATGAACAGATGTGTTATGTTGCATAATTTTTATAGCAATTTTCTGGGATGGTAAAAAAAAATCGTTCCCTTAGAATGACATTAAATTTAATAAATATTTTAACACGTAATGGAGCAAACAACAAAAGTCGTTGCTCTGTTATGCTCATGTTAGCAAGGCCGCAATAGGGCAATAATATCAATAAGGTCGCACGTACGAGCTATAAATACATGACCATCACAATACTGTATATAAGTATTAGAGGTAGTACTTTTGTATGTTTGGGTACGTACTGGATCGTACCCAAGTTAATACAGTCGCGAGTATGGGTACAATTAAATCGAGTACTTGCGGATTAATTCGGTAGTAACGTGGAAGTGTATTAAGAACAAATTTGCAATTAAGCTGCTAACGTTAACGGATTCCACGTTCCACTCAATAGCGATAGGATACTTGCCAACGTTTATTGCCACCGATACTCCACGAGAGTTTGAAACTGTGGAGTTTAGGGGGGTGGGGGACATAAAATTAAGATGGCAAGCGACTCGAGGATGTACACAAGCGGCTCTTCCATTAGTGCAAGACGTAATCAATATCATTTAGGATCTCCTCCACAAATACGTTTGAAAGTTTCTCTGCCATTCTTCCAAGTGCGTGCATTAGCATATAAATAATACGCGCGGAAATCGCCTACGCATTTCCCGGCCTAAATTATGTGTTTACTCATGGAGTTCCCGGCGATACATTTATACAAGCAGGCAGCGCAATTTGTAACCCCCCACCCCCCTCCCCCGCCCACACCACCCCCCACACCACCACCCTCACCACCACCCACACCACCACCCACACCACCACCCTCACCACCACCCACACCACCACCCACACCACCACCCTCACCACCACCCACACCACCACCCACACCACCACCCACACCACCACCCACACCACCACTACCCTCACCCACGGGGGGGGGGGGGGGGGGAGTTTATTCGGGCAGATGAAAATTCCACAACTGTTCGAGTCCAGGATTTCGGAATAAGTATCGCGCCATCATCGATTTGGCCTGGCGTTTAATTAGTCCCCCCCCCAGAAAAGGGGAGCGCCCCCCCTGCGGACAACTTCCTAATCGCATCAGTTGTGTGTTTTGACACGTATAGCCACCCCCCCTCCCCAACCCCTTGCTCCGGGATTATCAAAAGGAGGTCAAATATCATTTGCGGGCATCCATCATCCGGGGGAAAAAGGGGGGAATGATGAGGTTAGGAGATGGCAAGGAAACAATTCCGGGGGCGGCCAATGAGCGGACGTTCGATTTCGCCGCTCTTTATGTGCTCGGCGGAGTGCACCCCTCCCCCCAACCCCCAACCCTGCGTGTGTGCGAGAGTCCGGTTTTTCCGGTGCCGTTTTTCCCCCCTTTTTCCGGGGATCGATGCCGCCGCTTCTAATAACCGGAGGCTCCCCCCAGGATTAATCCCCAAGGCCCCACGGCCGCGTGCCAGCCATACTTGGCAGCATTTAAATCAGGGGAACCTTGTTGTTATTGATCTGCCCCCCTTTAGTAGGATTAGAATAACGGAATGGGGGGATCACCGGCCATCATTTCCCTTAATCTCCAGCTCGCCAGACCATGCAATTATTTATTTACAGATCCCCTTACTTGAACATCACTTCATAACGTTTCACTAAAATAAACCAAGGTTTTTCAAATCTTGTAGACATTCAAAAAATGTGTGTGCCAGCAATATCAAAAAACGATATATTGATATTTCAAGTTACTAAAATATATTTGAAATTTTATAACTTTCATTTTTAGTACTATTCTGTGATATCAGGACATACTTCAGTTCGCATAATAATATCTCAAGAAATAGCGTATCAATATTAATGATATTCATTGCTTATATTCAGCGATATATTAGTATTATATGTGTTGAAAATAATTTGTTTCCAATGCGTAATTTTTAAGATATTCAGTTTTTAATGTGAGCGTGTGAATTCACGTGTTATCAAAAGTGGCTCATAATTTATTAATTATATCTTAAAAAACTGGCGTATCAATACTAATGAAATTAATTTCTTATATTTATTGATATATTGCTATACATTTTTTATAATTAATTTAATATCCAATGCATATTTTTTCATGAATTCAATTTTTAGTGCGATTGTGTGATTTCAGGACATACTCATTTATAAATAGTGATATCTCATAAATGACCGTATTAAAATTAGTGATATTTATTATTAATACTGAGTAATTAATTGGTATGAAATGTCTATAATTTATTTAATATCCAATGCATGATTTTTGAGATATTTGATTTGTTGATATAAACGTGGATTTTAAAAGTTACTACAATTGTGAGTAAAAGTGGCTCATACTTATATCATGATATCTCAAGAAATAGCGTATCAATATTAATGATATTTATTGCTGATATTGAGTTATATAGTAGTATTATATGTGTTAAAAATAATTTGTTTTCAATGCGTGATTTTTGAGATATTCTGTTTTAAATGTGAGCGTGTAAATTCACATGTTATCAAAAGTGGCTCATAATTAAATAATTATATCGTAAAAACTGGCGTATCAATACTAATGAAATTAATTCCTAATATTTATTGATATGTTGCTATATAATTTGTATAATGGAATTAATATCCAAAGCTTTTTTCATATATTCAAGTTTTAGTGCGATTGTGTGATTTCAGGCCGTACTCATATTAAAATAATGATATCTCATAAATTACCGTATCAAAATTAGTGATATTTATTACTCGTTCTGAATGATTAATTGCTATTACATATCTATAATTTAATTAATATCCAATGCATGATATTTAAGATATTCGATTCGTTGATATAAACGTGGATTTTAAAAGTATCTACAATTGTGAGCAAAATTGGTTCATACTTAATTGATGATATCTCAAGAAATAGCGTATCAATATTAAAGATACTCATTACTGATATTCAGTGATATATTAGTATTATATGTGTTGAATATAATTTATTTTCAATGCGTGATTTTTGAGATATTCAGTTTTTTTTAAATTTGAGAGTGTGAATTCACGTGTTATTGAAAGTGGCTCATAATTAAATAATTATATCTTAAAAACTGGCGTACCAATACAAATGAAATTAATTTCTAATATTTAGTTATATATCGTTATTTAATTTGTATAATTGAATTAATATCCAATGCATATTTTTTTATATATTCAATTTTTAATGCGATTGTCTGATTTCAGGACATACTCATTATTAAATAGTGATATCTCATAAATGACCGTATCAAAATTTGTGATATTTATTGCTAGTGCTGAACGATTAATTAATATTAAATATCTAAAATTGAATTAATATCCAATGCATGATTTTTGAGATATTCGATTCGTTGATATAAACGTGGATTTTAAAAGTTACTACAATTGTGAACAAAAGTGGCTCATACTTAATTGATGATATCTCAAGAAATAGCGTATCAATATTATTGATATTTATTGCTGATATTCAGTTATATAGTAGTATTATATGTGTTTAAAATAATTTGTTTCCAATGCGTAATTTTTAAGATATTCAATTTTTAATGTGAGCGTGTGAATTCACGTGTTATCAAAAGTGACTCATAATTAAATAATTATATCTTAAACACTGGCGTACCAATACAAATGAAATTAATTTCTAATACTTAGTAATATATCGTTATTTAATTTGTGCAATTGAATTAATATCCAATGCATATTTTTTTATATATTCAATTTTTAATGCGATTGTCTGATTTCAGGACATACTCATTATTAAATAGTGATATCTCATAAATGACCGTATCAAAATTTGTGATATTTATTGCTAGTGCTGAGCGATTAATTAGTATTAAATATCTAAAATTGAATTAATATCCAATGCATGATTTTTGAGATATTCGATTCGTTGATATAAACGTGGATTTTAAAAGTTACTACAATTGTGAGCAAAAGTGACTCATACTTAATTGATGATATCTCAAGAAATAGCGTATCAATATTAATGATATTTATTACTGATATTCAGTGATATATTAGTATTATATGTGTTGAAAATAATTTGTTTCCAATGCGTAATTTTTAAGATATTCTATTTTTAATGTGAGCGTGTGAATTCACGTGTTATCAAAAGTGGCTCATAATTAAATAATTATATCTTAAAAACTGGCGTACCAATACAAATGAAATTAATTTCTAATATTTAGTTATATATCGTTATTTAATTTGTATAATTGAATTAATATCCAATGCATATTTTTTTATATATTCAATTTTTAATGCGATTGTCTGATTTCAGGACATACTCATTATTAAATAGTGATATCTCATAAATGACCGTATCAAAATTTGTGATATTTATTGCTAGTGCTGAACGATTAATTAGTATTAAATATCTAAAATTGAATTAATATCCAATGCATGATTTTTGAGATATTCGATTCGTTGATATAAACGTGGATTTTAAAAGTTACTACAATTGTGAACAAAAGTGGCTCATACTTAATTGATGATATCTCAAGAAATAGCGTATCAATATTATTGATATTTATTGCTGATATTCAGTTATATAGTAGTATTATATGTGTTTAAAATAATTTGTTTCCAATGCGTAATTTTTAAGATATTCAATTTTTAATGTGAGCGTGTGAATTCACGTGTTATCAAAAGTGACTCATAATTAAATAATTATATCTTAAACACTGGCGTACCAATACAAATGAAATTAATTTCTAATACTTAGTAATATATCGTTATTTAATTTGTGCAATTGAATTAATATCCAATGCATATTTTTTTATATATTCAATTTTTAATGCGATTGTCTGATTTCAGGACATACTCATTATTAAATAGTGATATCTCATAAATGACCGTATCAAAATTTGTGATATTTATTGCTAGTGCTGAGCGATTAATTAGTATTAAATATCTAAAATTGAATTAATATCCAATGCATGATTTTTGAGATATTCGATTCGTTGATATAAACGTGGATTTTAAAAGTTACTACAATTGTGAGCAAAAGTGACTCATACTTAATTGATGATATCTCAAGAAATAGCGTATCAATATTAATGATATTTATTACTGATATTCAGTGATATATTAGTATTATATGTGTTGAAAATAATTTGTTTCCAATGCGTAATTTTTAAGATATTCTATTTTTAATGTGAGCGTGTGAATTCACGTGTTATCAAAAGTGGCTCATAATTAAATAATTATATCTTAAAAACTGGCGTACCAATACAAATGAAATTAATTTCTAATATTTAGTTATATATCGTTGTTTAATTTGTGCAATTGAATTAATATCCAATGAATATTTTTTAAATATTCAATTTTTAATGCGATTGTGTGATTTCAGGACATACTCATTTTTAAATAGTGATATCTCATAAATGACCGTATCAAAATTAGCGATATCTATTACTCGTTCTGAGCGATTAATTGGTATTAAATATTTATAATTTAATTAATATCCAATGCATGATTTTTGAAATTTTCGATTCGTTGATGTAAACGTGAATTTTAAAAGTTACTACAATTGTGAGCAAAAGTGACTCATACTTAAATGATGATATCTCAAGAAATAGCGTATCAATATTATTGATATTTATTGCTGATATTCAGTTATATAGTAGTATTATATGTGTTTAAAATAATTTGTTTCCAATGCGTAATTTTTAAGATATTCAATTTTTAATGTGAGCGTGTGAATTCACGTGTTATCAAAAGTGGCTCATAATTAAATAATTATATCTTAAAAACTGGCGTACCCATACAAATGAAATTAATTTCTAATACTTACTTATATATCGTTATTTAATTTGTGCAATTGATTTAATATCCAATGCATATTTTTTCATGAATTCAATTTTTAGTGCGATTGTGTGATTTCAGGACATACTCATTTTAAAATAGTGATATCTCATAAATGACCGTATCAAAATTAGCGATATTTATTACTCGTTCTGAGCGATTAATTGGTTTTAAATATCTATAATTTAATTAATATCCAATGCATGATTTTTGAGATATTCGATTCATTGATATAAACGTGGATTTTAAAAGTTACTACAATTGTGAGCAAAAGTGGCTCATACTTAAATAATGATATCCCAAGATATAGCGTATCAATATTAATGATTTTGAGGTAGACTTGCTTCACGGCAATATACAGAACTGAAGACATTTAAGTTGCCTAGCTCATATATTATATGAAAGCCTAAAAGTATCCGTAAAGTAAAGAATAATATTTATTAAACTAACGAACATTACTATACTGTGTTATCAAGTATTAAGCATGTAAAAAATATTATAAAAATAAATATTAATATGTAAATATCTCGAAAACATTCATAGTATAAAAAATCCATAGGTTCTATAATATTCAGAAATTTTCGATAGAAGATTTTGAAAAGCTGATGAAAATTGGGCACCATAATTTATACTTTTTTAGCAAATTTTATGGTTTTTATTGCTGGTGAAATATTATCAATTTCTGCCAACTATCACTGATTCTTTATTACTCATTTATTAATCAAATGTCACTGATTAATCTGTCAATTGTTATTTGAAAATTCTTTTAATTGAGAGGATGAAAACTGAGCACCATAATTTATACTTTTCTGGCAAATTTGATCGTTTTTATTGCTGGTGAAATATTAGAAATTTCTGTCAACTGTCACTGATTTTTGTTACTCGTTCATCTATCAAATATCACTGATTAATCTGTCAATTGTTTTTTGATAATTTGTTGAATTGAGCTGATGAAAATTGGGCCACATAATTTATAGTTCTCTGGCAAATTCGATGATTTTTATTGCTGGTGAAATATTAGAAATTTCTGTCAACTATCACTAATTCTTTGTTTCTCATTCATCTATCAAATGTCACTGATTAATCTGTGCATCAAATATTCTGTACTTTTGATCTGATTAAGAATTTTTCTGTAATACTACTATTTAACATTGTGTCAAATTATAATGAAAGCCTTAGCTTCTACAATATTCTACAATATAAAAAAGTATAATATAGACATTAATGAAAAACAGTAGAAAATGCAGTAGAATCAAAGCACCAAAAATTCCGTACTTTTTAGCAGATTAAGAAATTTTCTGTAATATTTAACATTGTATCAAATTATAACGAAATTCTTAGCTTCTATAATATTAAAAAAATCTTTAATATATGAATAAAAAAAAAAAAATAGTTTCTATAACATTAAAAATTAAAAAAAACTTAAATATAGTAGTAGAAAATGCTATCAGGTTTCAAAAATTCTGTACTTTATGTAAGATTATGGAAATTTTCTGTAATAATATAATCTACCAAATAATTGTATAGGCTTCAGATTTATGTTAAATTGGTAATAATCGAGCAATTTTCAGTGTTTAAATTTTGTTTAAATTATAAGGGTCGCTGGTTAGCCCTTAATGAAACATACTTGAATTTAAGGAATTAAATTAAACTCTTGGTTGAGTTTCACTGATTTTGATAGATTTCTCTACTATTTTTTCGGCCTCACACCATTTTCAAGCGTTATACATATAAAAAAATTAAGCTGAAACAATTGTAGAGAAATCTATGAAAATCAATAAAACTCAACCAAGTGTTTTATTTTTGCTTTAATTTAGTTTAAATTTTGTATAAATTATAAATTAAAAATTAGGAGTCCATTGCCATTTGCTTATTAACGTGTCCACTTCCGATATTAACCCGGTGATCGCGAGCCTCCTCGTGACGAGGGTTCCTCTTAAGCCTCGGGGGCGGCTCACTTTCCACCCCTTCGCATGCACAAAGCATAACACCCCCAGTTTGGGGGCGGCGTGACCGTCGGGCAAACACAACCGATATGAGCCACGTCCGGCGACAGCCTGGCCCACATAACTAAGCGCCTGGTACCAGTTGCACATGCCACCCCCGCTAATCCGCAACAAAAGCGCAACGATCGACAAACAGGCCGCAACCACAACACCGACACAGAAAGGGTGTGAAGAGATAATTACAATTGACCATACTATATTTAATAATTATTAACTCTCTGGAAATCCAGAGGCAAAGGGATTAGTTTATTGCAAGCATCTGATTTATGGTGTCGCCCTAATGCTTTATTGTATTGACATTTGACTTGAAGAAGATGAAGTTGTAAATCATGATCTATATGCGTTGTACTAAAAAAGTGGCTTTAATTTGTCTTCTAATCGATCTTTTAATTATTTCATACATGTTTTTTTAATAATGGATTTGGGCATAAGAATTAAAAAAAAACTTTTTCGCAAGTTTTTTTTTAATTTTACAGTCTTGTTTAAAATGATTTGAAAAATTTTAGACTGGTTTCTGCAAGATTGAAGATTGGCATCGTATATACATACTAGCAAATTTGAATTTTCTTTAGCTGCTGTAAACGGCTAAAAATGAAAAAAAACTGGTACAAGGGTGATGCCCAATTCGCTAATAATTTCCTTTTATGTTTCTTACGTTTTGCTGCTTCTACTGCAGCCGTTTGCTTGCCGCCACTTCAATTACAGTTTTACTGCCCCCTTTTTTTGTGGGGCGAATTAGTGCAGAGTGCACGAGAAGCCCCAATTTTTTCGTCGCTCGTAAAATGATGAATCCGAGCGCAACGATCAATCAATTGGCGGCGATGGATTTGCGCCGATATAAATCGGGTCCGTCATTGTTTGTCTGCACGCGCGGATCCGTCGTTTATCCCTTCATCGAGGGTCAATTGTGCGCCCGGGGGGCCTTCGCCCTTTGCCCCCGCAATGGCGATGATTCCGAAGGGCTCCGGGGCGGAATAGCCCTGACCGCCGCCGCCCCCCAGTACGCTCCGGCTGATTGGGGGGCTAAAGTGGATTTAGAAATATCGATTCTGTTGCACTGCAGTTGTGCGAGAAGTTTTAATACGGTTTTCCAAGAACATTGGTTTCTAAGATGTTGGAGATTTAAGGAATACAGATTGCAGCAAACTGCTGAACAGAGTATTAACCAAAATGCAAATATCTCAACAATCAGCCATTGAACATTAAGCCATTTATATGTATGATATACCAATATATGATTCAATATCGGAGTCAAATTTCATTGAAATTGATAGGCCAGTTTTAGAGATATCGCCAAATAAACTATCAGTAATATTTGAGAATATCATCCTAATACAATCAAATTTCTGAAAATTTATTATTTATATATTTAATATTAAATTTGTATTTAGTACGCCTAAAGCTAATTCTCCTAAAAATTTGACAAAGTTTCGGTATTAAATAAGTGAGACAATCGACGATATAACTTTCTGCATTTACAAGTACTAGTTAGCTATTACTGAAATTTCTGAAAATTTATTAATTACTTATTTAATATCAGATTTGTATTTAGTTCACTTAAAGCTAATTCTCCTGAAAATATGACAAAGTTTTACTAATAAATAAGGGAGAAAATCGAGGATATAACTTTCTGAATTGACAAGTACAAGTTAGCTATTACTGAAATTTCTGAAAATTTATTTATTGCATATTTATTATGAGATTTGTGTATAGTACACCTTAAATTAATTCTCCTGAAAATTTGACAAAGTTTCAGTTTTAAATAAGTAAGACAATCGAGGATATAACTTTCTGAATTGACAAGTACTAGTTAGCTATTACTGAAATTTCTGAAAATTTATTTATTGCATATTTATTATGAGATTTGTGTATAGTACACCTTAAATTAATTCTCCTGAAAATTTGACAAAGTTTCAGTTTTAAATAAGTAAGACAATCGAGGATATAACTTTCTGAATTGACAAGTACTAGTTAGCTATTACTGAAATTTCTGAAAATTTATTTATTGCATATTTATTATGAGATTTGTGTATAGTACACCTTAAATTAATTCTCCTGAAAATTTGACAAAGTTTCAGTTTTAAATAAGTAAGACAATCGAGGATATAACTTTCTGCATTGACAAGTACTAGTTAGCTATCACTGAAATTTCTGAAAATTTATTTATTGCATATTTAATATTAGATTTGTGTTTAGTACACCTGAAGCTAATTATCCTGAAAATTTGACAAAGTTTCAGTAGTAAATAAGTGAGAAAGTCGAGGATATAACTTTCTGCATTGACAAGTACTAGTTAGCTATTACTGAAATTTCTGAAAATTTATTTATTGCATATTCAAATTTAGATTTGTGTTTAGTACACCTGACGCTAATTCTCCTGAAAATTTGACAAAGTTTCAGTATTAAATAAGTGAGAAAATCAAACACTTAACTTTCTGCAATGACAAGGATCGGTTAGCTACTACTGAAATATCTGAAAATTTATTTTTTGCATATTTATTATCAGATATCTGTTTAGTATACCTGAAGCTAATACTCCTGAAAATTTGACAAAATTTCAGTATTAAATAAGTGAGAAACTCAAACACTTATCTTTCAGCAATGACAAGTATCGATTAGCTACTACTGAAATTTCTGAAAATTTATTTGTGGCATATTTATTATCAGATATCTGTTTAGTATATCTGAAGATAATACTGCTGAAAATTTGACAAAGTTTCAGTATTAAATAAGTGAGAAAATCAAACACTTATCTTTCTGCAATGACAAGTATCGGTTAGCTACTACTGAAATTTCCGAAAATTTATATTTTGCTTATTTAATATCAGATATCTGTTTAGTATACCAGAAGCTAATACTCCTGAAAATTTGACAAAGTTTCAGTATTAAATAAGTGAGAAAATCAAACACTTATCTTTCAGCAATGACAAGTATCGGTTAGCTACTACTGAAATTTCTGAAAATTTCGTTTTTGGCTTATTTATTATCAGATATCTGTTTAGTATACCAGAAGCTAATACTACTGAAAATTTGACAAAGTTTCAGTATTAAATAAGTGAGAAAATCAAACACTTAACTTTCTGCAATGACAAGTATCGGTTAGCTACTACTGAAATTTCTGAAAATTTCGTTTTTGGCTTATTTATTATCAGATATCTGTTTAGTATACCAGAAGCTAATACTACTGAAAATTTGACAACGTTTCAGTATTAAATATGTGAGAAAATCAACACTGAACTTTCTGCAATGACAAGTATCGGTTAGCTACTACTGAAATATCTGAAAATTTATTTTTTGCATATTTATTATCAGATATCTTTTTAGTATACCTGAAGCTAATACTCCTGAAAATTTGACAAAGTTTCAGTATTAAATAAGTGAGAAAATCAGACACTTAACTTTCTGCAATGACAAGTATCGGTTACCTACTACTGAAATTTCTGAAAATTTCTTTTTTGGCTTATTTATTATCAGATATCTTTTTAGTATACCAGAAGCTAATACTCCTGAAAATTTGACAAAGTTTCAGTATTAAATAAGTGAGAAAATGAAACACTTAACTTTCAGCAATGACAAGTATCGGTTAGCTACTACTGAAATTTCTGAAATTTTTTTTTTTTGCATATTTATTATCAGATATCTGTTTTGTATACCTGAAGCTAATACTCCTGAAAATTTGACAAAGTTTCAGTATTAAATAAGTGAGAAAATCAAACACTTAACTTTCTGCAATGACAAGTATCGGTTAGCTACTACTGAAATTTCTGAAAATTTCTTTTTTGGCTTATTTATTATCAGATATCTTTTTAGTATACCAGAAGCTAATACTCCTGAAAATTTGACAAAGTTTCAGTATTAAATAAGTGAGAAAATCAAACACTTAACTTTCTGCAATGACAAGTATCTTTTAGCTACTACTGAAATATCTGAAAATTTATTTTTTGCATATTTATTATCAGATATCTTTTTAGTATACCTGAAGCTAACACTCCTGAAAATTTGACAAAGTTTTAGTATTAAATAAGTGAGAAAATCAAAAGTATAACTTTCTGCATTTACAAGTATGGGTTAGCTATTACTGAAATTTCTGAAAATTTATTATTTACAAATTTAATATTAGATTTGTATTTAGTACACTTGGAACTAATTCCCCAGAAAATTTGACATAGTTTTATTAATAAATAAGTGAAAAATTCGAGGATATAACTTTCTGCATTAACAAGTACTAGTTAGCTATTACTGAAATTTCTGAAAATTTCTGATTTACATCTTTAATGTTAGATTTGTGTTTAGCACACCTGAAGCTAATTCTCCTGAAAATTTGACAACGTTTCAGTAGTAAATAAGTGAGAAAATTGAGGATATAACTTTCTGCATTGACAAGTACTAGTTAGCTATTACTGAAATTTCTGAAAAGTTATTATTTACAAATTTAATATTAGATTTGCATTTAGTAGACCTGAAACTAATTCTGCTGAAAATTTGACAAAGTTTCAATAGTAAATAAATGAGAAAATCGAGATATAATTTTCTGCATTAACAAGTATGGGTTAGCTAGTACAGAAATTTCTGAAAATTTATTATTTACATATTTAATATTAAATTTGGGTTTAGTACACCTGAAACTAATTATCCTGAAAATTTGACAAAGTTTCAGTATTTAATAAGTGAGAAGATCACAAGTACAACTTTCTGCAGTGACAAGTATGGATTAGCTATTACTGAAATTCCTGAAATTTATTAATTGCATATTTCATATTAGATTTGTGTTTAGTATACCTGAAGCTTGTTCTCCTGACATTTGTTCCTAGAGAGATAATAATTTGGCCTTTTCGCTATTGGTAATCAAATTATAGACAATTGTATAAAATTCAATACAAAATCTCTTCTTCTGTAAGTTCTAGTAACTTTGTTGAAATGGTCTATAGAACTGTTAGAATCAAAATATTCTAAATTTGTTTTTGTTATTATTTTCTATTTTCAGAAAATTTCTAAAAATGGCAATCAAATAATAGAAAATTCTATGGCGAAAATTATCAATTTTTCTGTAAGTTTCAGTAATTTTGCTGGAAGGTACTATAAAACTTCTAAAATCAAAATATTCTAAAAATTTCTTTGTTATTATTTTCTATTATCAGAAAATTTCTAAAAATGGTAACCTAATAATAGAAAAATCCATTCGAAACAAAATCATGTTTTCTGTAAGTTTCAGTAACTTTGATGAAATGTTCTATACAACTTCTAAAAACAAAATATTCTAAAAATGTATATGTTATTATTTTCTGATAATCTATTCTTCTGTAAGTGTCAGTAATTTTGATGAAATTGTTCTATACAACTTCAAAAATCAAAATATTCTTAAAATGTCTTTGTTGTTATTTTCTATTATCAGAAGATTTCTAAAAATGGTAATCTAATAATGGAAAAATCCATTCTAAACAAAATCATTTTTTCTGTAAGTTTCAGTTACTTTAATGAAATGTTCAATACAACTTCTAAAACCAAAATATTCTAAAAATGTATTTGTTATTATATTCAGAAAATCTATTCTTCTGTAAGTTTCAGTAATTTTGATGAAATGTTCTATGCAACTTCTAAAACCAAAATATTCTAAAAATGTATTTGTTATTATTTTCAGAAAATCTATTCTGTAAGTTCCAGTAATTTTGATGATATGTACTATACAACTTCTAAAATCAAAATATTCTTAAAATGTCTTTGTTGTTATTTTCTATTATCAGAAGATTTCTAAAAATGGTAATCTAATAATAGAAAAATCCATTCGAAACAAAATCAATTTTTCTGTAAGTTTCAGTAACTTTGATGAAATGTTCTATACAACTTCTAAAAACAAAATATTCTAAAAATGTATTTGTTATTATTTTCTGATAATCTATTCTTCTGTAAGTTTCAGTAATTTTGATAAAATGTACTATAAAACTTCTAAGTTCAAAATATTCTAAAAAGTTTTTAGTTTTTATTTTCTATTATCAGAAAATTTCTAAAACTGGTAATCTAATAATAGAAAAATCCATTCGAAACAAAATCAATTTTTCTATAAGTTTCAGTAACTTTGATGAAATGTTCTATACAACTTCTAAAATCAAAATATTCTAAAAATATATTTGTTATTATTTTCAGAAAATCTATTCTTCTGTAAGTTCCAGTAATTTTGATGATATGTACTATAAAACTTCTAAAATCAAAATGTTCCATAAATTTCTTCTAAGAACAATTCTAAGAATGGTAATTTAATGATAGAAAATATTATCAGAAACAAGATCAATTTTTCTGTAAGTTTTAGTTACTTTAATGACATGTTCTATAAAACTTCAGCAAAAAAAAAAACACAGAAAACCGATTAAACTCAGTCATTCTCAGTTTGCTTGTAAACACCGTTATGTGCTAAACTCCCAACTAAACTCACAGGCGTGCAAAAGGTCCACTATCTATGCCATGAGACTACGGCTTGCACGAGCTAATTAATTAATTACTGCGGTCGTGACGTGGACGAAAGATGATTAATTAAGCCGAGTGTACATTTCATGGGCTGGGCACTGTGTATCTGCGAGGAAATCCGCCGCCCCCAGGACATGTCACCCATGCATGAGCCCCGACGAGGGTGGCGTCAGCTGCCCAAGGCCATGGTGTCCACCATAATTAACATCTGCAATGCCTCATTCTAGGCAGTGCACAGATTTCATGGCAATGGCCATACATTTATTTTAATCATCGAATGAGTGAGTTGAAAAACTGACATATTACAAAAAATATTCTACAATTTTTTTTACTTGAGCGTGTTAAAAAACGCACGAAAATATTCCAAAAAGTTTCCACCATAACTGAGTTATATTAAACAAAAATATCAGTGAATGTATCAACTATAGCTAGAAATTGTAACTGTTCTTGTAATAGGATCCGTTTGCCCAAAACAAGGTTTTTTTAATTCTTTCCCCAAAATCTTACTTTTCAGGAATCCCATTTTGAGTGAGTAAGTTGAAAAACAAACATGTTACAAACATATTCTACTGTTTTTTTACTTGAGTATGTTAAAAGACGCACGAAAATATTCAAAAAACTTTCCACCATAACTGAGTTATACTAAAAAAAAATATCAGTGAATGTATCAACTAAAGCTACAAGTTGTAACTTTTCTTGTAATAGGATCTGTTTGCCCAAACGGTTTTTTTAATTCTTTCCCCAAAATCTTACTTTTTAGGAATCCCATTTTCAATTCACACATTTTAACTAAGTTTCCATATGGAAATGTAAGGTTGAAAATTAAACACCGAATAGTTATTTTTGCAACTAGGCATTATAAGTTTCATGTTTAACAGGAATGTGGAAATTAATGTCTGGGCGATTTTAGATTATCTAAATCGAATTGGATTCAGGTGTACTAAAAACAAATCTAATATGAAAAATGCCAAATTTAAAAAAAAATCAGTAATAGGTAACTAGTGTTTGTCAATGCAGAAAGTTATATCCTCGATTTTATTACTGATTTAATACTGAAACTTTGTAAAATTTTCAGGAGAATTAGTTTCAGGTGTACTAAACACAAATCTTATATAAAATCTGCAATTAATAAATTTTCAGTACTTTCAGTAATAGGTAGCTTCTACTAGTCATACAGAAAGTTATACTTTTGATTTTCTTACTTATTGAATACTGAAACTTTGTCAAATTTTCAGGCTTTAGGTGAACTAAACACGCATATATCTGCTTGTGCGAATTGGTAACGTTCCTCGGTAATAACTTGCGCCGTTTCGCCGAATATCTGTGCGCTGTAATAAAAGCAGCCTGGACCCGTAGAATGCGCCTGGAAGGACCGGCGTCCCGCAGTAAATCCTGGAATAATTATCCTGCGGGATGAGGGACGGCAGGAACGGCCGTCCCAGGTCCGCGCCCTGCGGGCGTTATTAAATCCGCTGCGATGTATAAACGCTGCCCTGCAATAACCGCCCTGTCTTCATCCCGGAACGCGGCCCAGGCCATCCATCGTCGCTCCCCATCATCCCTCGGGAGCCCCGCGATGAACTATTTCCTGGCAGTAAAAATTATGCCCCATGCGAGGCCCTAATCCTGATTAAGTGGGCATCTATAAGGCTCATGTAAAACGCCAAGGGAGTTACAATTTACATAATACTGATAATATTTTATTATTATTTGAAGTGTTGCAAGTTACGTATTAACGCTTATAGCAAGAAAAGGTTATACGTTTTAATTGGAACCTTTTTCGTAGCCATGGTAACAGTGCGAAATCCGTGGGTAGTAACAGGTGCATTTCAAGTTTTGACGGAAGATGCCTGCATAAATCAACAACAATAATTGCCTATCAGGTGCGAAGTTATAAAAACGCCTGACGCCAGCCAGAGAGGATTATCGAGGGAGTATTCACAAGAGGAACTACAACCAACAGGCATAATACTTTGCCCGTTACTTATAAAAATATAACAAACAGGGAGAGATGAAACGTAGGAGACAATAATTACAGCGATTGGAGCAATTGCCAATTTCACAACTCCAGTTACCGTTTTGCAAAACGCGAACTACACTCTCCGCAGCACACAAAAAACTCCGGCCCTAAACTCCGGTCTTCCTCCGGCGGGTGTAATTATTCCGGAGCGTAAAAAGGGAACAGTCCGCAATTGCCGGCTCCGGGCAATGATCGGGGGCGGTTCGCGTGCAGCCCTTAATTGATACATACAAATCTCTTTAATTGCCAATTAGGGGGGTACCTCCCACGCGCAGCCCGCCCTTTGTTTACCTGCCATTGTCCTGGACGTGGCCTTTTTCTTCGAAGGGACGCAATAAATCAAGGCCGATAAAGCGAGAAATCGCTCCGGGGGCGGGTAATTACTCCCCCGCATCCGGAGCGCGGCTAATCCTCCGGGCACCGGAGCCGCGTCCAACCCTTAAGTGAAAATAATCGCGGATTAATAAACCCGAAATCCTGATATCTACTTGGCAAACTCATAGAGTAAAGCAGGTATTTTCCATCTAGATTATACAGGACGCACACGCTCGGTCCTGATAGTTAAATGTTAAAGTGAGAAAATCGAGTTATTAACCTTCCGAGTAGAACAGTACAAGTTATCTGTCACTGCAATTATTTTCTACTTATGCCAAAATTTCAAATAGTCTGACAAAACTTTAAAAATCGTTGTAAAATTTCGAATTCCTATTTCAATTCCAATGGTATTCCAAAGAAAAAATTTCGCCATTCTTGTTATTTGTACATCCGGACTAGATTATAAGGGTACCTTACGTGCAAATTTCTTGACTAAAACATATGTAGATAATAATCGATAGTCACTCAAAAACTATCAATTGCAAATGATAGTCTATAAACTATCAATTATTCAATGTATTAGTCCTAGTAAACCAATTAATTATATTACTTTTGATCATTTGTATAAAACACTTGCCTGTGTAATAACAAACAAATAATACTTTGTGAATTTGGCACGAAACTTTTCGCACTTTAATTTGAGCCGAGTTTTCCCCTGCGGGGGCAAACACCGGCGGAAAATCCACGGCTCAATTAAACCCGCTCCTTAATGAGAGTGTGCGAACTTTTCCGATAGCGGGAAATTAATGAACGCGGCGTTTCCTTCGGGTTTTCCTAATATTAAAAATATTAATTCGCAAAGTGCGGCGCGCAGAAACATGAATTTTTCAGCAGCTTTGAATTTCATTACTGCGGAAAGTCGCACTTTATTCATGCGGGTTTTATTATTTGGCCTAAGTAGATAGGCCTGGATAGTTCTGGGCCAATTTTCTCATAAGGTTTACATGGGGGGTGTAAATTCACATTTCTCGCCTCCTGTGGGCGTAGCCGAACTCGGTGAGCCGATTTTGCACCCCATCTAAAATATTAAATTCCCATTCCAATTCCAATGGTATACCAAAGAAGGAATTTCGTCATTCTTGTTCTTTGTATATCCCTTTTCCTTCGTTTAAATCAAAGTTTATCATCTAAGTTCACATTTCTCACCCCCCTGTGGACTTAGCCGAACTCGGTGAGCCGATTTTGCACCCCATCTAAAATTTTCAATTCCCATTCCAATTCCAATGGAACACTCACACTTTTTCACACTCCTTCTGCATGAAAGGTAACAATCTAACCTCTTCACACATTTAGCACCAGTCTGGTGCTAAAGGTAAACCCAAAGGGTTTAACACGTTATCATAGTTCCTGCAACTATTTGCGCTTAAATTTTGAGCAACTCGGGACGCAAATCCGCCGTATCTCTTCCTCCGCTAATCAGTTTCGAACAACAGAGTTGTCCATCATCCGGATTTGGCGTAATTGCACTGATTATTATATAATTAATAATCGATGCGATCGCGGCGTATAAATCACAGTGATTACGTCTGGCGTGGGCGTGTCGATATCGTGTTGTGCAGATGTACGTTTGATTAATGAGGATTTATGTGGCTCCGCACAGGTCCGGATTTATAGTCCCCCCCCCCCCCATGAGGGGGGCGCAAAAAGCGCAGGATACTCCGGTCACTGGCATGCATAAACTACCCTGCCATGGTGATATACATGGGGGGCAATAAAACATGCAAATTGATGCATGTGATAAGAAATGGTGGAAGCTTGCGGTTGGGAACATTAGTTTGCATTGAATGTCTTGTTGATCCAGGTTTTTACGACAACCCCAGAAAAGGGGTTCAGGCAATGAATATCTTACCAGAAGCATTTATAATAATAGTATTTGTGAGCAAAGTATTAAGTATAAAGTACTAAACATACAACTAATATTAAATATGCAATTAATAAATTTTCAGAAACTTCAGTCATAGATAACCCATTATTGTCAAAGCAGAAAGTTATTTCTTCGATTTTGTTACTTTTTTAATACTGAAACTTTGTTAAATATTCAAGAGAATTAGCTTCAGTTGTACTAAACACAAATCTAATAATAAATATGCAATCAATTGATGTTCAGAAATTTATCGTCTTTATATATATTTTGATATATTCTTAAATAGTACTGGTGAGCGATATCTCCAAACCTAGCGCATCAATTTTAGTAAAATTTGGTACCGATATTCAATGATATATTTGTGTATAGTATATTTAATTGATTTAATATCCAATGCGTAATTGTTGAGATATTTGTGTTTTAGTGAAATCGTCTGTTTTGGATGATATTCTTAAATACTACTGGTAACTTTTGAGTGATATCTCCAAAACCAGCGTATCAATTTTAATGACATTTGGCACCCATATTTAGTGATATCTTAATGTATAACATATGTAATTGATTTAATATCCAATGCTTAATTGTTGATATATTTGCGTTATAGTGAAATCATCTGTTTTTTGATGAGATTTTTAAATACTACTGGTACTTTATTTAGCGATATCTCTAAAACCAGCGTATATATATTTTTTAAATTTGGCACCGATATTTAGTAACATATTAGTGTATAGTATATTTAATTGATTCAATAGCCAATGTGTAATTGTTGAAATTTTTGCATTTTAGAGAGATCATCTGATTTTAGATAATATTTTTAAATACTACTGGTACTTTATTTAGCGATATCTCCAAAACTAGCGTATTAATTTTAGTGATATTTGGCATCGATATTTACTGATATATTTTTGTATAGTATATCTAATTGAGTTAATATGCAATGCTTAATTGTTGAGATATTTGTGTTTTTGTGAAATCGTCTGTTTTTGGATGATATTCTTAAATACTACTGCTAACTTTTTTAGTGATATCTCCAAAACTAGCGTATCAATGTTAGTGACATTTGGCACCAATATTTAGCGATATATTGATATATAACATATGTAATTGATGTAATATCCAATGCGTAATTGTTGAGATATTTGCGGTTTAGTGAAATCGTCTGTTTTTGGATGATATTTTTAAATACTACTGGTACTTTATTTAGCAATATCTCTAAACCCAGCGTATCAATTTTATTAAAATTTGGCACCGATATTTAGTAACATATTAGTGTATAGTATATTTAATTGATTTAATAGCTAATGTGTAATTGTTGAAATTTTTGCATTTTAGAGAGATCATCTGATTTTGGATGATATTTTTAAATACTACTGGTACTTTATTTAGCGATATCTCCAAAACTAGCGTATTAAGTTTAGTGATATTTGTCACCGATATTCACTGACATATTTTTGTGTAGTATATTTAATTGAGTTAATATTTAATGCTTAATTGCTGAGATATTTGCGTTTTAGTGTAATCGTCTGTTTTTGGATAATATTTACAAATACTAATGGTACTTTTTTTAGTGATATCTCCAAAACTAGCGTATCAATTTTAATGACATTTGGCACCCATATTTAGTGATATCTTGATGTATAACATATGTAATTGATTTAATATCCAATGCATAGTTGTTGATATATTTGCGTTTTAGTGAAATCGTCTGTTTTTGGATGATATTTTTAAATACTACTGGTACTTTATTTAGCGATATCTCTAAAACCAGTGTATCAATTTTATTAAAATTTGGCACTGATATTTAGTAACATATTAGTGTATAGTATATTTAATTTAAATCTTATCCAATGCGTAATTATTGAAATATTTGCGTTTTAGTGAAGTCGTCTGTTTTTGGATAATATTTACAAATACTAATAGTACTTTTTTTAGTGATATCTCTAAAACCAGCGCATCAATTTTATTAAAATTTGGCACCGATATTTAGTAACATATTTGTATATAGTATATTCAATTGTCTTAATATCCAATGCGGAATTGTTGAGATATTTGCGTTTTAGTGAGATCGTCTGTTTTTGAATGATATTCTCAAATACTACTGGTACTTTTTTAGTGATATCTCAAAAACTAGCGTATCTATTTTAGTGAAATTTGGCACCGATATTTAGTATTATATTAGTCTATACTATATTTAATTGATTTAATATCCAATGCGTAATTGTTGAGATATTTGCGTTTTAGTGAAATAGTCTATTTTTGGATGATATTTTTAAATACTACTGGTACTTTATTTAGCGATATCTCTAAAACCAGCGTATCAATTTTATTAAAATTTGGCACTGATATTTAGTAACATATTAGTGTATAGTATATTTAATTTAAATCTTATCCAATGCGTAATTATTGAAATATTTGCGTTTTAGTGTAATCGTCTGTTTTTGGATAATATTTACAAATACTAATAGTACTTTTTTTAGTGATATCTCTAAAACCAGCGCATCAATTTTATTAAAATTTGGCACCGATATTTAGTAACATATTTGTATATAGTATATTCAATTGTCTTAATATCCAATGCGGAATTGTTGAGATATTTGCGTTTTAGTGAGATCGTCTGTTTTTGAATGATATTCTCAAATACTACTGGTACTTTTTTAGTGATATCTCAAAAACTAGCGTATCTATTTTAGTGAAATTTGGCACCGATATTTAGTATTATATTAGTCTATACTATATTTAATTGATTTAATATCCAATGCGTAATTGTTGAGATATTTGCGTTTTAGTGAAATAGTCTATTTTTGGATGATATTCTTTAATACTACTAGTATATTTTTTAGCGATTTCTTAGAAACTAGCGTATCAATTTTAGTGAAATTTGGTACCGATATTCAGTGATATATTAGTGTATAGTATATTTAATTGATTTAATACCCAATGCGTAATTGTTGAGATATTTGTGTTTTAGCGAAATCTCCTGTTTTTGGATGATATTCTTAAATATTACTGGTAACTTTTTTAGTGATAACTCCAAAACTAGCGTATCAATTTTAGTGACATTTAGCACCCGTATTTAGTGATATCTTGATGTATAACATATCTAATTGATTTAATATCCAATGCGTAATTGTTGATATATTTGCGTTTTAGTGAAATCATCCGTTTTTGGATGATATTCTTAAATACTACTGGTACTTTATTTAGCGATATCTCTAAAACCAGCGTATCAATTTTATTAAAATTTGGCACCGATATTTAGTAACATATTAGTGTATAGTATATTTAATTGATTCAATAGCCAATGTGTAATTGTTGAAATTTTTGCATTTTAGAGAGATCATCTGATTTTAGATAATATTTTTAAATACTACTGGTACTTTATTTAGCGATATCTCCAAAACTAGCGTATTAATTTTAGTGATATTTGGCATCGATATTTACTGATATATTTTTGTATAGTATATCTAATTGAGTTAATATGCAATGCTTAATTGTTGAGATATTTGTGTTTTTGTGAAATCGTCTGTTTTTGGATGATATTCTTAAATACTACTGGTAACTTTTTTAGCGATATCTCCAAAACTAGCGTATCAGTTTTAGTGAAATTTGGTACCCATATTTAGTGATATCTTGGTGTATAACATATGTAATTGATTTTAAATCCAATGTGTAATTGTTGATATATTTGCATTTTAGTGAAATCATCCGGTTTTGGATGATACTCTTAAATACTACTGGTACTTTATTTAGCGATATCTCTAAAACCAGCGTATCAATTTTATTAAAATTTGGCACCGATATTTAGTAACATATTAGTGTATAGTACATTTAATTGATTTAATAGCCAATGTGTAATTGTTGAAATTTTTGCATTTTAGAGAGATCATTTGATTTTGGATGATATTTTTAGGTACTACTGGTACTTTATTTAACAATATATCTAAAACTAGCGTATCAATTTTAGTGATATTTGGCACCGATATTCACTGACATATTTTTTTATAGTATATCTAATTGAGTTAATATCCAATGCTTAATTGTTGAGATATTTGTGTTTTAGTGAAATCGTCTGTTTTTGGATAATATTCTCAAATACTACTGGTAACTTTTTTAGTGATATCTCCAAAACTAACGTATCAATTTTAGTGACATATGGCACCCATATTTAGTGATATATTGATGTATAACATATGTAATTGATTTTAAATCCAATGTGTAATTGTTGATATATTTGCGTTTTAGTGAAATGGTCTGTTTTTGGATGAGATTTTTAAATACTACTGGTACTTTATTTAGCGATATCTTGAAAACTAGCGTATCAAATTTAGTGATATTTGGCACCGATATGTAGTAACATATTTGTGTACAGTATATTCAATTGTCTTGATATCCAATGCGTAATTGTTAAGATATTTGCGTTTTAGTGAAATAGTTTATTTTTGGATGATATTCCTTAATACTACTAGTATATTTTTTAGCGACATCTTAGAAACTAGCGTATCAATTTTAGGGAAATTTGGTACCGATATTCGGTGATATATTAGTGTATAGTATATTTAATTGATGTAATATCCAATGCCTAATTATTGAGATATTTGTGTTTTAGTGATATCGTCTGTTTTTGGATGATATTTTGGTAACTTTTTTAGTGATGTCTCCAAAATCAGCGTATCAATTTTATTAAAATTTGGTACCGATATTCAGTGATATATTTGTGTATAATATATTTAATTGATTTAATACCCAATGCGTAATTGTTGAGATATTTGTGTTTTAGCGAAATATCCTGTTTTTGGATGATATTCTTAAATACTACCGGTAACTTTTTTAGCGATAACTCCAAAACTAGCGTATCAATTTTAGTGACATTTGGCACCCATATTTAGTGATATGTTGATGTATAATATATGCAATTTATTTAATATCCAATGCGTAATTGTTGATATATTTGCGTTTTAGTGAAATCGTCTGTTTTTGAATGATATTTACAAATACTAATGGTACTTTTCTTTAGTGATATCTCCAAAACTAGCGTATAAATTTTAGTGGCATTTGTCACCCATATTAAGTGATATCTTGATGTATAAGATATGTAATTGATTTAATATCCAATGCGTAGTTGTTGATATATTTCCGTTTTAGTGAAATCGTCTGTTGTTGGATGAGATTTTTAATTACTACTGGTACTTAATTTAGCGATATCTCTAAAACCAGCGTATCAATTTTATTAAAATTTGGCAACGATATTCAGTATTATATTAGTCTATACTATATTTAATTTATTTAATATCCAATGCGTAATTGTTGATATCTTTGTATTTTAGAGAGAACATCTATTTTTGGCTGATATTTTTAAATACTACTAGTAACTTTTTTAGTGATATCTCAAAAACTAGCGTATCAATTTTAATGCCATTTCGCACCGATATTACGTGATATATTAGTGTATAGTACATTTATTTGATTTAATATCCAATGCGTAATTATTGAGATATTTGCGTTTTAGTGAGAATGTCTGTTTTTGAATGATATTCTCAAATACTACTGGTACTTTTTTTAGTGATATCTCAAAAACTAGCGTATCAATTTTAGTGCCATTTCGCACCGATATTGAGTGACATATTAGTGTATAGTATATTAATTTGATTTAATATCCAATGCGTAATTGTTGAGATATTTGTGTTTTAGTGAGATCGTCTGTTTTTGAATGATATGCTGTTGAGTAATAGCTGACCCTTACTTGTTAATGCAGAAAGTTATACTTTTAATTTTCTCACTTATTTCATACTAAAACGCAATCAAATTTTCAGGAGATTTTTTTTACTGCATTAATATACTACAATATTCGTTTGCCTGCGCTTTCCTGAAACTCTTCACAATATCGTTGGTACATTCACCTGAGTCTAACGGTGCAAACAACGCGATTAAATCGTCGACGACCTGTATTTTTCCGCAGTTTAATTAAAATAATTCCAAGGGGTCGTGAAAAATAACACCTGGACGAGGACATGGCCTGGAATTGAATCGAGACGAAGACACTGCACCGAGCCTGCAGTTTTAATTAGTTTTGGAGCAGGCGCGGAAATCGATAAATATTGATGGGAATCTGAGCGCGGCTCTGCGAACTTTTAAGTGCATCCGAGATTTTGCAATTTCGCCCGGATTTATTTACTTTGAGCGAAAGGAAACTATTTGATTCAATTAAAATCTGCTCGGCTATAAAATCGGCGCGAGCGCGGAATTATAATTCCGGAAGTGATTGCCGGAGCGAAGTTTCCTAGGAAAATAATTGCAACGCTGGGAAATCTAAGACGCCGATTTTCCACCGGAATGAGAACGGCCTAGATCCGTTGTGATAAGCGTAATGCAAGTAAATATTGTAACAATCCTGGTCACGGCACCAATGTAACTCTTCCAAAAAAAGTATTTGTATCATCGTTGTTTCTATCATGAAATTATTTATAATACTGTATACTGTATTTTACAAAAATAATTTAGTTACTGCAGTTTCGACTACTTTATAGTTTACAATAGTTTGTATACATGTACACTTTACTTAGTTTGACAATGACTATAAAGTAGTCGAAACTGCAGTAACTAAATTATTTTTGTAAAATAAATGTGTTAGTGGAAGCAATAAAGTAAAATTGTTTTATTTAATTTATTTATAATTTCTCGAAGATTTGTCTATTAATATCATTAATATGTATGATCTGTGTAAAACTATATGTTCTGAGTACCATTAAACCATTATTATTATTATTAAGATTTTAATCGTAGTAGTACTAATACGTTGTGACACGTTTTAACACATAAATTATTACATCAAAAAGGCGTAACACGTAATATATCTCTGTTGTCCGGAAGGACATGATTGCGTTTGTGTCCCCAATCATGTCCTTATTGGGCCCAATTATCTAAGCTGATTGTAATCGTTTAATTATTCTACCTACAACCAAGAAAACAAATTGTTTTCGTTTTACTTTTCAGTATTTCAGCCCTTACAACTAGAATAGTGTATGCAGAACACATACACATGTCACACAGTAATTACGGCAGGCACCCTCATTACTTTTTCGTATTATTTCGCACCTGTAAATGTGCTATAAAAAAACTCGGATTGCTGACCTCTTTTCGCATTTAATTACGACGTCGGCGGCGCACCTGGGGGCGGCGAAGGGGGTGGGGGGCGCGCGCGACTCCGGGCCGATTGCCGCCGCCCGGAACCGCGCTCCAGGCGTGTTTTTTTTTCGGGATTCAATTTTTCCTTCGACCTGTAAATTTTTGACTGTAAAGCAATTTACCTCTTTCCCGCGCCGCGGGAAACTCGATTACCGCCCCCGCCGCTTCGATTTTGTTTTACCCCCGGCGGAACTGTGTCGCAATTAAATTTCCACACCCCCGGGCGGGGGGCGGCCGTGGGACCGCCCCCGATGGGAAATGCCCGAGTGATTTTCTTTTGACGGTTTCACACTTATAACTACATATAACACTCCGCATAACTATAACACGAAAGCTGCAGAAGATTGTTAAACATTTGGTTTGGATTGATTTTGTGCTTAATTAAGTTTTTAATCAAAAATTGTGAAACTTCCTGCAGAGTTTCATATGTATCAATAATAATTCAGAAAATAATTATTGAATTAAAGATTCAAATCACAGAAATTTTCATGAAATTTTTATAGAATTCAGGAACTTAGAGATTTGAAAACAGCAAACCATGTTTGTGTTATTTTTACGCAAAAGTGTCACATCTTGTTAGATATTGCCCTATATTGGCATTCATTTTTATGTTTCTATTGTTTGCCGTTGTTCTCCGGAAAACTGCCGGAAAATTCGTTTAAACCTTAGCCCACTCCCGCATCTCGCGCCTGAATAATACATGGGGCCGACTTCTTGCGGTGCTCCGGAGTCCGACCCTGAGGAATCCGGGTCGTTGCGTGCGCCCGGAGTCCTTCCGGAGCACGCCCGGAGTCCGGCGCCACGCCGACTGGAGCCGGGCATCGATTTTCCGGCGGCGCGGTTCCGGAGTCTCGCTCGGACTTTCCGTGGAAAGTCCGGCGAGAAAAACCGCGGGGCCCGCATTAGCGCTGATGTAAATATCCCCGGAGCCGAGCGCAAGAAACTCCGGGACACATTTACTGCCGGCGGCGGAAAACTCCGGGCAGGCGATAATCGAATGAGAGCAGCCCGGAATAACTGCCGCGGGAACTGGATTAGTCTGAAGGTTGCTGTGTTTTCCGGAAAATGTATTTAAGTGATGGCCACAAATTATCACAAACATTCGTGGAAAACATGGCTTTTCAGTTGCTGATTGCCATTTTCATTTCCTGACAATATCTCTTACAGTTATGAATATTTTCATAAGGGTGAATTCATACGCTTATAGTAAAAACTGTATATCTCAAAAGTCACGCATTGGAAATAAATTATATTTAACACATATAATACTAATATATCAATGAATATCAGTAATAAATATCATTAATATTGATACGCTATTTCTTGAGATATCATTATTTAAGTATGAGCCATTTTTACCCACAATTGAAGTAACTTTCAAAATCCACGTTTATATCAACGAATCGAATATCTCAAAAATCATGCATTGGATATTAATTAAATTATACATAATTAATACCAATTAATTGCTTAGCACCAGTAATAAATATCACTAATTTTGATACGGACAATTATGAAATATCACTATTTAAAAATGAACATGTCCTGAAATCTCACAATCGCAGTAAAAATTGAATATATGAAAAAATATGCATTGGATATTAATTCATCTGCACAAATTAAATAATGATATATCACTAAGTATTAGAAATTAATTTCATTTGTATTGATACGCCAGTTTTTGAGATACAATTATTTAATTATGAGCCACATTTGATAACACGTGAATTCACACGCTCGCATTAAAAACTGAATATCTCAAAAATCACGCATTGGAGATAAATTATATTTAACACATATAATACTAATATATCACTGAATATCAGTAATAAATATCATTAATATTGATACGCTATTTCTTGAGATATCATTATTTAAGTATGAGCCAATTTTGCTCACAATTGAAGTAACTTTTAAAATCCACGTTTATATAAAAAATCGAATATCTCAAAAATCATGCATTGGATATTAATTAAATTATAGGTATTTGATACCAATTAATCACTCACTACCAGTAATAAATTTCACTAATTTTGATACGGTCATTTATGAGATATCTTCATTTAAAAATGAGTATGTTCTGAAATCCCACTAAAAATGGAATATACAAAAAAGGCAAACTTTTGCACAATTTTCACTGGAACTGAATAATTTTTATTGTGAACTACTCATGATATAACTTTCTGTTATATGTGAAAAGTGGCATCTTATCTGGAATGTATTATATCTACTGTAATCCTGCGACATTCTACGAAAGAGATTTATAATTTACATGTTTCAGCTGGCGAGTTTGTTGTTACAGTAACAAAGTTAGTGCATGTATGAGCAAGTAGTTGAATTGAGGCTCTGAAGCAGAGGCGAAGATGTGAATATGTGAGCAAATAAACTCGTGAATAAATGAGCAAGCGGAAAAATCAATAGGCAAACAGAGAGAACTCTGATTAACCCACATCAACCCCGTGTTTTGCGAACTCCCTCAGGACTTCGCAGTCGATCGGCTGTCTGCCGCCCCCACGTACAATCAACACCCCACAAAGTCGCACCTTCCCCGAGACCCCCCAATAAATTAAAAAATGAAAAAATAACCACCCCCGGAGCAATCCGCAGCCGCCAGATATGTAAGTAGATTTGGGGCACGCGAATACAGCCCCCAAGGCGCCTGCAGGCCTGCAGGAATAACAATGAGGTCAGGCGGCTGGGGGGGCGGCTTGGGGGCGGCTCGGGGGCGGCCAGGTGCAATCGCACAAGGGGGCGCCGATAAAAAGGGAATGACATCGATACGTCACCGGAAATTGCCAATTGAAGAGGGAAGTGATGTATTGCCAATGCAACAGGGGTATGCTGAATCGGGGGAGGAAGGGGGAAGTGCCAGAGCCAAAGGGGATTGTATGGGGAAGAGGGGAAGAGGATTGATGGCCGGGAGAGGCATCCTTATTGGGGATGAACGGGAGACGAATTAAAAACTGATTCCCAGTTTTGGGGACACACAGGGTCCATTTGCAAGACCCCATCTTTGTTCGTCACTTTTCTTTCTCTTCCTTCAGAACAATGAAAGAAAGAAGACTGAAAAACTGAAGAATGAAAGAAAGAAGAATAAAAGAAGATACATGAAAGATAGAAGAACGAAAGCCACAAGAACGAAAGACAGAAGAATTAAAGAAAGTAGAATTAAAGAAGAACGAAATCAAGAAGAATGAAAGACAGAAGAACGAAAGACGGAAGAACGAAAGCCAGAAGAATTCAAGAAAGTAGAATGAAACAAGAATAACGAAAGCAAGAAGAATGAAAGGCAGAAGAACGAAAGACAGAGGAACGAAAGCCAGAAGAACGAAAGCCAGAAGAATCCAAGAAAGTAGAATTAAACAAGAATAACGAAAGCAAGAAGAATGACAGACAGAAGAACGAAAGAAGGAAGAACGAAAGCCAGAAGAATTCAAGAAAGTACAATGAAACAAGAATAACGAAAGCAAGAAGAATGAAAGACAGAAGAACGAAAGCCAGAAGAACGAAAGACAGAAGAATGAAAGAAAGTAGAATTAAAGAAGAACGAAATCAAGAAGAATGAAAGACAGAAGAACGAAAGAAGGTAGAACGAAAGCCAGAAGAATTCAAGAAAGTAAAATGAAACAAGAATAACGAAAGCAAGAAGAATGAAAGACAGAAGAACGAAAGACGGAAGAACGAAAGCCAGAAGAATTCAAGAAAGTAGAATGAAAGAAGAATAACGAAAGCAAGAAGAATGATAGACAGAAGAACGAAAGACAGAAGAACGAAAGCCAGAAGAACGAAAGACAGAAGAATGAAAGAAAGTAGAATTAAAGAAGAACGAAATCAAGAAGAATGAAAGACAGAAGAACGAAAGATGGAAGAACGAAAGCCAGAAGAATTCAAGAAAGTAGAACGAAACAAGAATAACGAAAGCAAGAAGAATGAAAGACAGAAGAACGAAAGACATAATAATGAAAAAAAATAATGAAAGAAGAAGGAAAGATCGACGAATTAAAGACATAAGAACGAAAGACAGAAGAACGAAAGGCAGAAGAACGAAAGACAGAATAATGAAAAAAATGGAATGAAAGATAGAAGAATGAAAGACAGAAGAACGAAAGACAAAAGATCGAAAGACAGAAGAATTCAAGAAAGTAGAACAACAGAAGAAGAACAAAATCAAGAAGAATGAAACAAGAAGAACGAAAGAAAGAAGAATGACAAACTTATACTGCAGTTTACTTATAGCTGAAAGCATTACAAAACCAGCAACAATTTCTTCTCATCACCCTTTAAAAACGCTGGCAAATCATATAACTTCATCGCATCCCCCTTTTATCATGTACATCAAAGGGCCCAGGCCCCATTATACGCTGCCACTACTTCCGGGGTCTTCAGGGTCTTTCGTTTAACGTTAAAATTTCAAGACTAGGTGTAAGGGCTCTCGGATCAAAGCCCCCCTATATCGTAATTTCGGTCTTAATGAAAAGTAATGAGTTCGGAGCTGTTCGAAGATTATGCTCTTAAATTAATTTACAGAAGCTTCTTGGTCCTGAGGAGAGGCTGCAGTTGGTGGGCATCCCTTAATCCTAACTTAATCCCATAGATAAAACGAATATAAAAATACGCACTTTTAGTCTAATTGAGATGCCCTAAAATTTTGAAACGATAATTTTCTTAGCTGAAAATTTCAATGAAAACTGTTAGATTTTCAGTTTTTTATTATTATTATTAAAAATACTATTATTTTCACAAAGAATTTAGTTGTTCTGTAAATATTTCAACGATAGATGTTTGCTTTTTAATTATTTTTTGTTAAAAATAGTTATTTTTGTTAAAAAGACAATTATTTTTGCAAAAATGTCACTTTTTGTTTCACAATTTCAGTTGCTCTGTAAAAATATCAATTATTGATGTTCAATTTTTAATTGTTTTGCCATAATGTAAATGATTAATATGAAAGTTTGGATTTATCAATATTTCAATGATTACTATCAAATTTTCAACAATTTCTTTTTAAATTTTGATGACAATCAAAATTTCAATTTTACAAAATAATCACTGCCAAATTTTTAATAGTTGCTATCAAAATTTCAATTTTACAAAACAATCACTACCAAATTTTTAATGATTACTGCCAAAATTTCAAAGAAAATTGTTTGATTTTCAGTTATTTTTGTTAAAATAACTATTGTTTCTGCAAAAATTTCAGTATTTTTGTCTCAATTTCAGTTGTTCTGTAAACATTTGAATAATTGCTGTACAATTTTTAATTGTTTTGTCATAATGTAAATTATTAGTATGAAAGTTTGGATTTATCAATATTTCAATTATTACTATCAAATTTTCAACAATTTCTTTTCAAATTTTGATTACTCTAAAAATTTCAATCTTACAAAATGATCACTACCAAATATTTAATGATTACTGCCAAAATTTCAATGAAAAATGTTGGTTTTCAGTTATTTTGGTTCAAAAATTTGCAAAATGGTACTATTTTTGGCACAATTTCAGTTGTTCTGAAAAAATTTCAATGGTTGATGTTCAATTTTTAATTGTTTTACCATAATGTAAATAATTACTATAAAAGTTTGTATTTATCAATATTACAATGATAACTATCAAATTTTCAACAATTTCTTTTCAAATTTTGATTACTAACAAAATTTTAATCTCAAAAAATGATCACTGCCAAATTTTTAACAGTTGCTATCAAAATTTCAAATTTTTCAAAACGATTACTACCAAATTTTTACTAATAGCTGCCAAATTTTTAATAATTACTGCCCAATTTTTAATGATTACTGCCAAAATTTTAATGATTACTGCCAAAATTTCAATAAAAACTGTTAGATTTTCAGTTATTTTTGGTAAAAACACTATTATTTTTACATAAATGTTAGTATTTTTTATATAATTTCATTTGCTGTACAGATTGCTGTACAATTTTTAATTGTTTTATTATAATGTAAATGATTACTATAAAAGTTTGGATTAATCAATATTTCAATGATTACTGTCACATTTTCAACAAATTTCTTTTCAAATTTTGTTTACTAACTAAAGTTCAATCTCACAAAATGATCACTGCCAAATTTTTAATAGTTGCTATCAAAATTTCAAATATTTCAAAACGATTACTACCAAATTTTTAATGATTACTGCCAAATTTTTAATGATTACTGCCAAAATTTCAATGAAAACTGTTGGGTTTTTAGTTATTTTCGGTAAAAAGATTATGATTAACTAAGACTATGACTATGATTAACAATGTCTTTTTAAATTTTAATTACTATCACAATTTCAATTTTACAAAATGATCACTACAATTTTTTTAATAATTGCTATCAAAATTCAATTTTATATAATTATCACTACCAAATTTTTAATGATTACTGCCAAAATTTCCATGAAAACTGTTGGGTTTTCAGTTATTCTTGTTCAAAATTTCGCAAAAATTACAGTATTTATGGCACAATTTCAGTCGTTCTTTAAAAATTTCAACGATTGCTGTACAATTTTTTAATGTTTTGTCTTAATGTAAATGATTACTATGAATGTTTGGATTTATCAATATTTCAATGATTTCTGTCAAATTTTCAACAATTTATTTTTAAAGTTTGATTACTATCGAAATTTCAATATTTCATAATGATCACTACAAAATTTTTAATGATTGCTATCAAAATTTCAATTTTACATAACGTTCACTGCCAAATTTTTAATGATTACTGCCCAAATTTTAATGAAAACTGTTGGTTTTTCAGTTATTTTTATTACAAATACTATTGTTTTTGCAAAAATGTCAGTATTTTCATCACAATTTCAGTTGTTCTGCAAACATTTACATGATTGCTGTTAAATTTGTAATTGATTTGTTATAATGTAAATGATTACTATAAAAGTTTGGTTTAATCAATATTTCAATGATTACTGTCAAATTTTCAACAATTTATTTTCAATGTTTGAAATTTAGATTCTAGAAAACGATCACTGCCAAAATTTTAATGATTACTGCCAAAATTTCAATGAAAACTGTTAGGTTTTCATTTATTTTTGTTAAAAAGACTATTATATTTGCAAAAATGTCAGAATTTTGGTCTCCATTTCAGTTGTTCTATAAGAGTTTGTATTTATCAATATTTAAATGATTACCGGCAAATTTACTAAATATTCTTTTCAAATTTCAATATTACAAAATGATCACTGCCAAATTTTTATTGATTGCTATCGAAATTTCAATTCTACAAAACAATCACTGCCAAATGTTTAATGATTACTGCCAAAATATTAATAAAAACTGCAAAAATTTGAACAATTTCTTTTCAAATTTTAGTTACTGTCAATATTTCAGTATTACAAAATGAGCACTGCCAAACTTTTAATTATTACTATCAAAATTTAGATTCTAGAAAAAGATCACTGCCAAAATTTCAATGAAAACTGTTAGGTTTTCAGTTATTTTAGTTAAAAAGACCATTATTTTTGCAAAAATGTGAGAATTTTTGTCTCCATGTCAGTTGTTCTATAAAAGTTTGGATTTATCAATATTTCAATGATTACAGGAAAATTTACAACAATTTCTTTTCAAAATTTGATTTGTATCAAAATTTCAATTTACAAAATAATCACTGCCAAATTTGTATAGATTGCTAACGAAATTTAAATTCTACAAAACAATCACTGCCAAATTTTTAATGATTACTGCCAAAATATTTAATGAAACTGTCAAATTTTGAACAATTTCTTTTCAAATTTTGGTTACTAATTATTACTATCAAAATTTCGATTTTAGAAAACGATCACTGCTAAAATTGTAATGATTACTGCCAAAACTTAAATGAAAACTATTAGCTTTTCTAACAATTGTTGTTACAATTTCAGTGAATCTGCAAAAATGTCATTGATTGCTGTTCAATTTTTAATTGTTTTGTTACAATCTAAATGATTACTATGAAAGTTTGGTTTTATCAATATTTCAATGATTACTGTCAAATTTTTAACTACATCTTTTAAAACTTTGGTTACTATTAAAATTTCAAATTTTACAAAATGATCACTGGCAAATTTTTAATGATTGCTATAAAAGTTTCAAATTTACAACACAAGCACTGCCAAATTTTTAATGATTACTGCCAAAATTTTAATGAAAACTATCAAATTTTGAACAATTTCTTTTAAAATTTTGGTTACTATCAATATTTTAGAATTATTACAAAGTGATCGCTGCCAACTTTTTAATTATTACTATCAAAATTTCGATTTTAGAAAACGATCACTGCCAAACTTTTAATAATTATTGCCAAAATTTCAATGGAAACTGTTAGCTTTTCTAACAATTGTTGTTACAATTTTAGTTATTCTGTAAAAATATCGCTGATTGCTGTTCAATTTTTAATTGTTTTGTTACAATCTAAATGATTACTATGAAAGTTTGGTTTTATCAATATTTCAATGATTACTGTCAAATTTACAACAATTTCTTTTGAAGTTTTGGTTACCATCAAAATTTTAGTATTACAAAATTATCATTGCCAAATTATTAATGATTGTTATCAAAATTTCAATATTACAAAACGATCACTGCCAAATTTTTAATGATTACTGCCAAAATTTCAAAGAAAACTGTTGGGTTTTCAGTTAGTTTTGTTAAAAAGACTATTGTTTTTACAAAAATGTCAGTAAGTGCCAAAATTTGAATGATTACTGCCAAAATTTCAATGAAAACTGTTGGGTTTTTAGTTATTTGCGTTAAAAAGACTATTATTTTTACAAAAATGTCAGTTTTTATGTCACAATTTTATTGTGACATAATAACTGACAAAATGTTTTGTCATAATGTAAATGATAACTATAAAATTTTCAACAATTTCTTTTCAAATTTTGATTACTATCAAAATTTCAATTTTACAAATAATAATAATGTCTTTATTGGTGCTATTGACAAACAAATCTTACACAGGTCATCAAATAGGTACAAAAGTATAAAATACAAAATCCAATACATATATGAAGAACACAAAATCACAAAACAATATCTAAAAATTGCTGGGGATAATTACTTAATTACTTAAAAATGATTACTGCCAAATTTTTAATGGCTGCTATCAAAATTTCAATTTTACAAAACGATCAGTGCCTCATTTTTAATGATTACTGCCAAAATTTCAATGAAAACTGTTAGGTTTTCAGTTATATTTGTTAAAAAGGCTATTATTTTTACATAAACGTTATTTTTGTAACAATTTCAGTTGTTCTGTTAAAATTGTAATGATTGATGTACAATTTTTAATTGTTTTGTCACAAAGTAAATAATTACTATGAAAGTTTTGATTTATCAATATTTCAATGATTAGTGTCCAATATTCAACAATTTATTTTCAAAGTTTGATTACTATCAAAATTTCAATTTTACAAAATGATCACTGCCAAATTTTTAAACAATACTGAGAAAATTTTAAACTGTTAGATTTTTAGTTATTTGTGTTTAAAAGACTGTTATTTTTACAAAAATGTCGGTGTAAATATCACAATTTCAGTTATTCTCTAAAAATTTCAATGATTGCTGTACTATTTTTAATTGTTTTGTCACAAAGTAAATGATAATTATAAAAGTTTGAATTTATTAATATTTCCATTACTGTCAAATATTCAATAATTTCTTTTCAAATTTTGATTACTATCAAAATTCAATTTCACAAAATGATCACTGCCAAATTTTTGATGATTGCTATCGAAATTTCGATTTTACAAAACGATCACTGCCAAATTTTTTAAGATTACTGTCAAAATTTTAATGTAAACTCTTAGATTTTAAGTTACTTGTGTTAAAAAGACTATTATTTTTACAAAAATGTCAGTTTTGATGTACCAATTTCAGTTGTTCTGTAAAAATTGCAATGATTGCTGTACACTTTTTAATTGTTTAGGCATAATGTAAATGATTACTATAAAAGTGAGAATTTATCAATATTTCAATAATTACTGTCAAATTTTCAACAAGTTATTTTCAAACTTTGCTTACTATCAAAATTTTACAAAACTATCACTGCTAAATTTTTAATGATTAATAATTTTTTAATGATAATGATGATATAGTTTTTAATGGATTTATCAATATTTCAATGTCAGATTTTCAACATTTATTTTCAAATTTTGGTTACTATCAAAATTTCAATTACACAAGATGATTACTGCCAAGTTTTTGATGATTGTTATTGAAATTTCGATTTTACAAAACGAAATTTTTACTGATTACTGCAAAATTTTCAATGAAAACGATGTAAAAATAGGTAAAATCATTGCTTACATTTCAAACTGCTCGTGAAGGCACAGCAAACCACAAAACGCAAAGTTATTGACGAAATCTCAAACTATTGTATCCAAATCACTGGAGACACATGTAACACGCCTCGAGCACTTCACACAGTGAATCTGCGACGTGGACATATCGACCGAGAGCATGGCTAACATTTTTCAGCCGCTTTTGTAAGTTTTTTGCTACATAGACGAGCGCAGCGATTTGCATTAATTGGAGATTGATGTCGAGCACGTGGCCAGCAAAAAGGCAGATGCCCGACAGATTACAATGGAACGTTTTGCTTTGTCACCTCTTATCTTAATTTATGCACATTTCAATAATGCACGAGCCAACGCAGAAGAAGCGCTTTGATAGACATTGGGTTTGGCATTGAATCCAGTTCGAAGGATACGTACAAAAGAAAATTTTAATTTTGCGCAGATTAAGTTGCAAACATGAGGCAGGTTTCGGGATTAATTAACCGACAGTTTGATACTATAGTGCCTAATTAATGAAAACTAAATATCTATACAAAACTTTGCATTTTATAAAATTTTTGAATATATGAAATTTTGCGTATAAAACTACGATTTTGGATATCCTTGAATATAATTACATCTCAATTAGCGTGGCAATCTAAATGCTATTTATTACTTATATTATTTGATGTACTTATATTTAATGTGTGTAATTAAATTAATATCTAATGAGCCGTTCTTCAGATATTTTAATCTTTGTTAAAACATGCGATATTTTTAGCACTATTTTAATTGTATCTCCAGTTAGTGTCATATTCAAGTAACGATATCTGAAGAACCAGCGTATGAATATGAATTTATTTTCCCACCACTATTACGTGATATACTAGTAATAAGTCTGTCTAATTTAAGTAATTTATAATGAGTGATTCTCAGGATATTTTAATTTTAGTGAACACACCAATTTTGAAGCTTTTTTAATTTTCTCGTTTTTTGAATAATCACATCTCGAGAACTAGCGTGTCAATCTAATTGAAATTTATTACTGATATTGATTGATATACTGATATTTGGTGTGTGCAATCAAATTAATATCTAATGAGCCGTTCTTCAGATATTTTTATCTTTGCTGAAACATGCGATATTTTAGTACTATTTTAATTGTATCTAATTTTTTGAGGGATTCCCTTCAGGCATAACAACTTGCATAACAAAATATACTTCTCTACTTCATGAGGTACATGGTAGATATTGTATGTACATGTATATGGTACATGAGGTAGAGTGACATGACTAAATAAATGAATAACAAAATAAATAAACATAACAAAATATGCTTCTCTACTTCATGAATTGTGTTGTGCACATTTTAGCGAATTTGCGGAAAGAATTTATTTGGAAATGCTGTTGTCGACACACACTTTGCCGCCCCCATCGCGGCACGTTCCTCGTGCCCTGCAGGGCACATTTTAAGACAATTTATTCAGTTGCAAACTCTCAACCGCCCCCGCAATGTTTCACCCAAATGGGTTTTATTCACTCCGAGCTCGCTCCTTATTTGCGTTTTATAAATTCCTCTATATTTACAGTTCGCAACGTAAATTTCCCGTGCCTTCACTTACCGTGAGCATAAACATTATTGCGAGAGCCGAACATATACAGGAGTACATATAAGTCTGTCTCTACTGCGACATGCAAATAAACGAGAAAGTCGCTCGAAAATCAGCAGAAAAAAAACCCGTAGAATTAAAAGCACAATCTTTAGGTATAAGAAGATATGCAACCAAATGTACTTATCACGATACTTTTATAAATCCTTTGTTATTGTTATTATTATTGGATATTAACCAAATGAAATACGCTCAGTAAAGCAATATCAATAAGTATACAATCTAAATTGTACTGATATTGATAGGCTATATTTTGAGATACAATTTGATACCACTTGAAATATTACCCAAACCATCATATAATTACACTAAAACGGAAATATATCAATAAACATGCATTGCATCATGACTCAATTTACTAAAATGAATATCAGAATATCACTTAATATCAGCAATAAATTTAATTAGTATTGACACGCTATTTTTTGAGATATCATACTTCAACTATGAGCAATCATGTAGAAAACGTGAATAAAATAATGTGATCAAATTAAATTAAGTATATCTCAAGAATTACACGTTGGATATTAATTGTATTAAATACACTTATTACTAATATATCACTGAATATCAAAACTAAATTGGGTTGATATTGCTGCGCTTGTTTTTGAGATATAATTAAAACAATATTAAAGTTTACCAAAAATCACATTATCACACTATGAAACATATCTTAAGAATTATGCATTGGATATTGACTCAATTAAACCAGATGTATGACAACATATCACTTAATATCAGTATTAAATTGTATTGGGATTTACACGTTACTTTTAAAGTTATCATAATTTATCTAAGGGCAATTTTGCAGATAACTTGAATAGACATCTAAAATCATACGATCAAATTAAATATTGAATATCTCAAGAACTACGCATTGGATATTAACGATATTACATACGTTTAATACTAATATATCACTCAATATCAACAATAAATTTCATTAGTATTGACAACTATTTAAAGCAGCAGTAAATAAGATCCAGATTGTCATGATGGTCGCCAACCTTCGTTGAAGACGGCACCCTAAGAAGAAGAAGTATTGACACGCAATTTTTTGAGATATCATTCTTCAACTATGAGCAATCATGTAGAAATCTTGACTAAAATATTGTGATCAAATTAAACTAAGATTATCTCAATAAATATGCATTGCATCATGACTCAATTTATTCAAATGAATAATCGAATATCACTTAATATCATCAATAAATTTCATTAGTATTGACACGCTATTTTTTGAGATATCATTCTTCAACTATGAGCAATCATGTAGAAATCTTGAATAAAATATTGTGATCAAATTAAACTAAGATTATCTCAATAAATATGCATTGCATCATGACTCAATTTATTCAAATGAATAATCGAATATCACTTAATATCAACAATAAATTTCATTAGTATTGACACGCTATTTTTTGAATATCATACTTCAACTATGAGCAATCATGTAGAAATCTTGAATAAAATATTGTGATCAAATTAAACTAAGATTATCTCAATAAATATGCATTGCATCATGACTCAATTAATTCAAATGAATAATCGAATATCACTTAATATCAACAATAAATTTCATTAGTATTGACACGCTATTTTTTGAGATATCATACTTCAACTATGAGCTAACATATAGAAATATTGAGTTCCTGCGGAGTCAGTTTTCCTGCGGGGTCAATTTTCCTGAGGGGTCAGTTTCCTGAGGGGTCAGTTTTCCGACCGTGGGCGGCTGCAGCAAGTACCCCCAGCCCTGCATGCGCGTAAATCTCGCCCCCGGAGATAAGCGCGAATCTGCGCCCCTAAATTGCCACGCGGTACATTAAATCCGCCGCCCCTCGTGCCCCCCGTGCTCACCAAGGCCCCCCAAAGCCCCCCATGGCCCCATAAGCCCCCCAACGTTTCGGGTATTCATTCTGCAGGATATGCAAGTCCGTCGTGCGTAAACCTGCTGAGGATAAATATTATAATCCTGCTGTTAATGCGCGTCTTCGTGATTTCCTGGGGAAGATTTGTTAATGTGCTCGGTTATGATTATTTGTCGCAATTTTTGTAGAATAATGTTATAAGAAAATATTTTTTCCTTTTTCCAAATATTTTGATTATGATTATTATACGCAAATTTTCGTTTGTTCATAAACATGTTTTGACAGAAAACTTGTTTCTGTATTCAGTTATTATGATTATTATTCACATTTTTCGTTTGTTAGTAGTAATGCTATGAGAGTACGGAGTCAAAGCTTCCATAAGAAATACGTACAATTAATGTTTATCATTATTATATGCAATTTTCGTTTGTTCATAAAAATGTTATGAGAGAAAATTTGTTCCTGAATTCAATTATTACGATTATTATTCGCATTTTTCATTTGTTAGTAGTGATGCTATGAGAGTACGGGATCAAAACTCCCATAACAAATGAGCACAATTAATGATTGTCATTATTATTCGCAATTTTCGTTTGTTCATAAAAATGTTTTGAGAGACAACTTGTTCCTGAATTTAATTATTACAGTTAATATTCGCATTTTCGGTTGTTAGTAGTGATGCTAGGAGAGTACGGGATCAAAACTCCTATAAGAAATACGCACAATTAATGATTAACATTAATATTCGCAATTTTCGTTTGTTCATAAAAAAGTTTTGAGCGACAACTTGTTCCTCTATTCATTTGTTATTGTTATGATTATTATTCGCATTTTTCATTTCTTAGTAGTGATGCCATGAGAGTACGGAGTCAAAGCTCCCATAAGAAATACCTACAATTAATGATTATCATTATTATTCGCAATTTTCGTTTGTTCATAAAAATGTTTTGAGAGAAAATTTATTTCTCCCTTCATTTGTTATGATTATGATTATTATACGTAATTTTGAGAGACAATTTGTTTCTCTCTTCATTTGTTATGATTATGATTATTATACACAAGTTTCATTTGTTAGTAGTGATGCTATGAGAGTACGGAGTCAAAACTCCAATAAGAAATACGCACAATTAATGATTATCATTATTACTCGCAATTTTCGTTTGTTCATAAAAATGTTTTGAGAGAAAATTTGTTTCTCCCTTCATTTGTTATGATTATGATTATTATACGCAATTTTCGCTTGTTAGTAGTGATGCTATGAGAGTACGGAGTCAAAACTCCCATAAGAAATAAGTACAATTAATGATTATCATTACTATTCGCAATTTTCGTTTGTTCATAAAAATATTTCGAGGGAAAATTTGTTCTTGTATTCAAGTGTTATGAAAATGATTATTGTATTCCTTGGGCTTTAGGGAACCTACCCAAGGAAAAAAAAAACTGAAAAACATCTACTTTGGTAGTAATCTCGAAAACGATCATTGTACTTATAAAATTTTTGTAATAATTAATGATTTTTTTTTTCTATGGACAAAAATCTTATCTGTTTTTGTTAATTTTCAGAGGCCCATAGGGCCTTGGAGCTTCTGGAAGACTACCACTCGAAGCTGGTGAAGCCTCAGGACAAGCAACTGCGGCTAGCCATTGAAAGAGTCATCAGGATCTTCAAGAGCCGACTGTTCCAAGCTCTACTAGGTAAGTCAATTATTTCTTAAGCTCCATTTTAACTCATCAGTACTACAATTTAACATAACAAATGTTATTGTGAAGGATTGATGTAAACATTAAATCCACTCTTCTTCACAAATTTGAATCGTCCATCTTCAATAGAATGCAGAATTCTATTGAAGGTGGCCACTTGGTGACCTTAATATATTAATTTCCGACGTATAATCACTTAACTTTCTGCAATGACAAGTATCGCTTAGCTATTACTAAAATTTCTGAAAATTTATTTATTGCATATTTATTATCAGATATCTGTTTGGTATACTTGAAGCTAATATTCCTGAAAATTTGACAAAGTTTCAGTATTAAAGAAGTAAGAAAATCAACACTTAACTTTCTGCAATGACAAGTATCGGTTAGCTACAACTGAAATTTCTGAAAATTTATTTATTGCAAATTTATTATCAGATATCTATTTGGTATACTTGAAGCTAATACTCCTGAAAATTTGACAAAGTTTCAGTATTAAATAAGTGAAAAATCAATGACTTAACTTTCTGCAATGACAAGTATCGGTTAGCTACAACTGAAATTTCTGAAAATTTATTTATTGCATATTTGTTATCAGATATCTGTTTGGTATACTTGAAGTTAATACTCCTGAAAATTTGACAAAGTTTCAGTATTAAATAAGTGAGTAATCACACACTTAACTTTTTGCAATGACATGTATCGGTTAGCTACTACTGAAATTTCTGAAAATTTATTTATTGCCTATTTATTATCAGATATCTGTTTAGTATACTTGAAGCTAATCCTCCTGAAAATTTGACAAAGTTTCAGTATTAAATAAGTGAGAAAATCAAACACTTAACTTTCTGCAATGACAAGTATCGGTTAGCTACTACTGAAATTTCTGAAAATTTATTTATTGCATATTTATTAATCAGATATCTGTTTGGTATACTTAAAGCTAATACTCCTGAAAATTTAACAAAGTTTCAGTATTAAATAAGTGAGAAAATCAAACACTTAACTTTCTGCAATGACAAGTATCGGTTAGCTACTACTGAATTTTCTGAAAATTTATTTATTGCATATTTATTATCAGATATCTGTTTGGTATACTTGAAGCTAATACTCCTGAAAATTTAACAAAGTTTCAGTATTAAATAAGTGAGAAAATCAAACACTTAACTTTCTGCAATGACAAGTATCGGTTAGCTACTACTGAAATTTCTGAATTTTTTTTTATTGCATATTTATTATCAGATATCTGTTTGGTATACTTGAAACTAATACTCCTGAAAGTTTGACAAAGTTTTAGTATTAAATAAGTGAGAAAATGAAACACTTAACTTTCTGCAATGACAAGTATCGGTTAGCTACTACTGAAATTTCTGAAAATTCATTTATTGAATATTTATTAATCAGATATCTGTTTGGTGTACTTGAAGCTAATACTCCTGAAAATTTGACAAAGTTTCAGTACTAAAGAAGTGAGAAAATCAATCACTTAACTTTCTGCAATGACAAGTATCGGTTAGCTACTACTGAAATTTTTGAAAATTTATTTATTGCATATTTAATATCAGATATCTGTTAAGTATACTTGAAGCTAATACTCCTGAAAATTTGACAAAGTTTCAGTATTAAATAAGTGAGAAAACCAAACACTTAACTTTCTGTATATAAGTATCGGTTAGCTACTACTGAAATTTCTGAAAAATTATTTATTGCTTATTTATTATCAGATATCTATTTGGTATACCTGAAGCTAATACTCCTGAAAATTTGACAAAGTTTCAGTATTAAATAAGTGAGAAAATCAAACACTCAACTTTCTGCAATTACAAGTATCGGTTAGCTACTACTGAAATTTCTGAAAATTTATTTATTGCATATTTATTATCAGATATCTGTTTGGTATACCTGAAGCTAATACTCCTGAAAATTTGACAAAGTTTCAGTATTAAATACGTGAGAAAATCAAACACTTAACTTTCTGCAGTGATATGTATCGGTTAGCTACTTCTGAAATTTCTGAAAATTTATTTATTGCATATTTATTATCAGATATCTATTTGGTATACTTAAAGCTAATACTCCTGAAAATTTGACAAAGTTTCAGTAGTAAATAAGTGAGATATAAAACACTTAACTCTCTGCAATGACAAGTATCGGTTAGCTACTACTGAAATTTCTGTAAATTTATTTATTGCATATTTATTAATCAGGTATCTATTTGGTATACTTGAAGCTAATACTCCTGAAAATTTGACAAAGTTTCAGTAGTAAATAAGTGAGATATCAAACACTTAACTCTCTGCAATGACAAGTATCGGTTAGCTACTACTGAAATTTCTGAAAATTTATTTATTGCATATTTATTAATCAGATATCTATTTGGTATACTTGAAGCTAATACTCCTGAAAATTTGACAAAGTTTCAGTAGTAAATAAGTGAGATATAAAACACTTAACTCTCTGCAATGACAAGTATCGGTTAGCTACTACTGAAATTTATGAAAATTTATTTATTGCATATTTATTATCAGATATCTGTTTAGTATACCTCAAGCTAATACTCCTGAAAAGTTGACAACATTTCAGTATTAAATAAGTGAGAAAATCAAACACTTAACTTTCTGCAATGATATGCATCGGTTAGCTACTACTGAAATTTCTGAAAATTTATTTGTTGCATTTTTATTATCAGATATCTATTTGGTATACTTGAAGCTAATACTCCTGAAAATTTGACAAAGTTTCAGTATTAAATAAGAGAGAGAATCAAACACTTAACTTTCTGCAATGACAAGTATCGGTTAGCTACTACTGAAATTTCAGAAAATGTATTTATTGCATATTTATTAATCAGATATCTATTTGGTATACTTGAAGCTAATACTCCTGAAAATTTGACAAAGTTTCAGTAGTAAATAAGTGAGATATAAAACACTTAACTCTCTGCAATGACAAGTATCGGTTAGCTACTACTGAAATTTATGAAAATTTATTTATTGCATATTTATTATCAGATATCTGTTTAGTATACCTCAAGCTAATACTCCTGAAAAGTTGACAACATTTCAGTATTAAATAAGTGAGAAAATCAAACACTTAACTTTCTGCAATGATATGCATCGGTTAGCTACTACTGAAATTTCTGAAAATTTATTTGTTGCATTTTTATTATCAGATATCTATTTGGTATACTTGAAGCTAATACTCCTGAAAACTTGACAAAGTTTCAGTATTAAATAAGTGAGAGAATCAAACACTTAACTTTCTGCAATGACAAGTATCGGTTAGCTACTACTGAAATTTCTGAAAATTTATTTATTGCATATCTATTATTAAATATCTGTTTGGTATACCTAAAGCTAATACTCGTAAAAGAATTGACAAACTTTCAGTATTAAATAAGTGAGAAAATCAAACACTTAACTTTCTGCAATGACAAGTATCGGTTAGCTACTACTGAAATTTCAGAAAATTTATTTATTGCATATTTATTAATCAGATATCTGTTTGGTATACTTGAAGCTAATACTCCTGAAAATTTGACAAAGTTTCAGAATTAAATAAGTGAGAAAATCAAACACTTAACTTTCTGCAACGACAAGTATCGGTTAGCTACTACTGATATTTCTGAAAATTTATTTATTGCATATTTATCTTCAGATATCTGTTTGGTATACTTGAAGCTAATACTCCTGAAAATTTGACAAAGTTTTAGTATTAAATAAGTGAGAAAATGAAACACTTAACTTTCTTCAATGACAAGTATCGGTTAGCTACTACTGAAATTTCTGAAAATTCATTTATTGAATATTTATTAATCAGATATCTGTTTGGTGTACTTGAAGCTAATACTCCTGAAAATTTGACAAAGTTTCAGTATTAAATAAGTGAGAGAATCAAACACTTAACTTTCTGCAATGACAAGTATCGGTTAGCTACTACTGAAATTTCAGAAAATTTATTTATTGCATATTTATTAATCAGATATCTGTTTGGTATACTTGAAGCTAATACTCCTGAAAATTTGACAAAGTTTCAGTATTAAATAAGTGAGAAAACCAAACACTTAACTTTCTGTATATAAGTATCGGTTAGCTACTACTGAAATTTCTGAAAAATTATTTATTGCTTATTTATTATCAGATATCTATTTGGTATACCTGAAGCTAATACTCCTGAAAATTTGACAAAGTTTCAGTATTAAATAAGTGAGAAAATCAAACACTCAACTTTCTGCAATTACAAGTATCGGTTAGCTACTACTGAAATTTCTGAAAATTTATTTATTGCATATTTATTATCAGATATCTGTTTGGTATACCTGAAGCTAATACTCCTGAAAATTTGACAAAGTTTCAGTATTAAATACGTGAGAAAATCAAACACTTAACTTTCTGCAGTGACATGTATCGGTTAGCTACTACTGAAATTTCTGAAAATTTATTTATTGCATATTTATTATCAGATATCTATTTGGTATACTTAAAGCTAATACTCCTGAAAATTTGACAAAGTTTCAGTAGTAAATAAGTGAGATATAAAACACTTAACTCTCTGCAATGACAAGTATCGGTTAGCTACTACTGAAATTTCTGTAAATTTATTTATTGCATATTTATTAATCAGGTATCTATTTGGTATACTTGAAGCTAATACTCCTGAAAATTTGACAAAGTTTCAGTAGTAAATAAGTGAGATATCAAACACTTAACTCTCTGCAATGACAAGTATCGGTTAGCTACTACTGAAATTTCTGAAAATTTATTTATTGCATATTTATTAATCAGATATCTATTTGGTATACTTGAAGCTAATACTCCTGAAAATTTGACAAAGTTTCAGTAGTAAATAAGTGAGATATAAAACACTTAACTCTCTGCAATGACAAGTATCGGTTAGCTACTACTGAAATTTATGAAAATTTATTTATTGCATATTTATTATCAGATATCTGTTTAGTATACCTCAAGCTAATACTCCTGAAAAGTTGACAACATTTCAGTATTAAATAAGTGAGAAAATCAAACACTTAACTTTCTGCAATGATATGCATCGGTTAGCTACTACTGAAATTTCTGAAAATTTATTTGTTGCATTTTTATTATCAGATATCTATTTGGTATACTTGAAGCTAATACTCCTGAAAATTTGACAAAGTTTCAGTATTAAATAAGTGAGAGAATCAAACACTTAACTTTCTGCAATGACAAGTATCGGTTAGCTACTACTGAAATTTCAGAAAATGTATTTATTGCATATTTATTAATCAGATATCTATTTGGTATACTTGAAGCTAATACTCCTGAAAATTTGACAAAGTTTCAGTAGTAAATAAGTGAGATATAAAACACTTAACTCTCTGCAATGACAAGTATCGGTTAGCTACTACTGAAATTTATGAAAATATATTTATTGCATATTTATTATCAGATATCTGTTTAGTATACCTCAAGCTAATACTCCTGAAAAGTTGACAACATTTCAGTATTAAATAAGTGAGAAAATCAAACACTTAACTTTCTGCAATGATATGCATCGGTTAGCTACTACTGAAATTTCTGAAAATTTATTTGTTGCATTTTTATTATCAGATATCTATTTGGTATACTTGAAGCTAATACTCCTGAAAACTTGACAAAGTTTCAGTATTAAATAAGTGAGAGAATCAAACACTTAACTTTCTGCAATGACAAGTATCGGTTAGCTACTACTGAAATTTCTGAAAATTTATTTATTGCATATCTATTATTAAATATCTGTTTGGTATACCTAAAGCTAATACTCGTAAAAAAATTGACAAACTTTCAGTATTAAATAAGTGAGAAAATCAAACACTTAACTTTCTGCAATGACAAGTATCGGTTAGCTACTACTGAAATTTCAGAAAATTTATTTATTGCATATTTATTAATCAGATATCTGTTTGGTATACTTGAAGCTAATACTCCTGAAAATTTGACAAAGTTTCAGAATTAAATAAGTGAGAAAATCAAACACTTAACTTTCTGCAACGACAAGTATCGGTTAGCTACTACTGATATTTCTGAAAATTTATTTATTGCATATTTATCTTCAGATATCTGTTTGGTATACTTGAAGCTAATACTCCTGAAAATTTGACAAAGTTTCAGTATTAAATAAGTGAGAAAATCAAACACTTAACTTTCTGCAATGACAAGTATCGGTTAGCTACTACTGAAATTTCTGAATTTTTTTTTATTGCATATTTATTATCAGATATCTGTTTGGTATACTTGAAACTAATACTCCTGAAAGTTTGACAAAGTTTTAGTATTAAATAAGTGAGAAAATGAAACACTTAACTTTCTGCAATGACAAGTATCGGTTAGCTACTACTGAAATTCCTGAAAATTCATTTATTGAATATTTATTAATCAGATATCTGTTTGGTGTACTTGAAGCTAATACTCCTGAAAATTTGACAAAGTTTCAGTACTAAAGAAGTGAGAAAATCAATCACTTAACTTTCTGCAATGACAAGTATCGGTTAGCTACTACTGAAATTTTTGAAAATTTATTTATTGCATATTTAATATCAGATATCTGTTAAGTATACTTGAAGCTAATACTCCTGAAAATTTGACAAAGTTTCAGTATTAAATAAGTGAGAAAACCAAACACTTAACTATCTACAGTGACAAGTATCAGTTAGCTACTACTGAAATTTCTGAAAATTTATTTATTGCATATTTATTATCAGATATTTTGTTGCTATACTTGAAACTAATACTCCTGAAAATTTGACAAAGTTTCAGTATTAACTAAGAGAGAAAATCAAACACTTAACTTTCTGCAATGACAAGTATCGGTTAGCTACTACTGAAATTTCTGAAAATTTATTTATTGCATATTTATTATCAGATATCTGTTTGGTATACTTGAAGCTAATACTCCTGAAAATTTGACAAAGTTTCAGTACTAAATAAGTGAGAAAATGAAACACATAACTCTCTGCAATGACAAGTATCGGTTAGCTACTACTGAAATTTCTGAAAATTTATTTATTGCATATTTATTAATCAGATATATGTTTGGTATACTTAAAGCTAATACTTCTGAAAATTTGACAAAGTTTCAGTATTAAATAAGTGAGAATATGCGTATATTTAATTAACATTTTTTTGCACAACCGAGTCTCGATATATTCTTGATAAAGTTCCACGTCTCTGGGGTTAATTAAAATCCGAATCGACGAGGCTTTTGCATCGCAAATGAACGTTCTAATTATGCACAAAGGGTAATGAAATAATTGAATATTCATATGCGCACATATTTTTTTGTATAGCACCTCAGGGTTGAGTTTATATTTAACAAAAACTTTTTCAATCCTATAGAATTTTGATGATGAATACTATTTGTTAAACATTTCATAAACGCGCAACAAAAGTTTTTCAATTTTACACTCACATTTAAAATTTTGAGGGAGAATCATATTTTTACGCATTTAATAAATATCCAAATCATGGAGTTTCATGAAAAAATCTTTAAATAGAAAAATATTATTTCTTAAACATTTAAGAAACAGGCAACGAAACTCGATATATTCAATTTTACACACAGATAAAATTTTGAGAAAGAATAATATTTTTAAGCATTTAATAAATATCCAAATCGTAGTTTCATGAAAAAATCTTTAAATTGGAATATATTATTTATTTAACATTTAAGAAACTGTTTCAAATGTAACTGGAAAAATACTTTGAACAATTTGAATAATTTGATATTTTCATACGAAATACAAATATAAAATTATTGATCTTACAAATGTTCAGATAATACAAATCACGGAATTTTACAACAGTACCAGTGAAGTATTTCAGTTTTCTGTATTAATTTCCTGTTTTTCTTGTTTGGAATTTAAACTTTCAGTGCTCACATTTCGCATTTTCTTTCGTTTTTTTTTAATAATTATGCTTCCTTATTATGCATCTCCTTAACTTCCGGAAATTATTCCTGCTTGTGCTCCCCACTTAATCTATAGCCTGTTACATTACTCCTGCAGCTCGTTTGCTTGTTACAGAATTACGCCTGTTTCCTTGCTCGTTTGCATTTATGAATCATTAAGCACGCTTTTTTTACAATTAAACGTGCATTAGCACCTATTTTCCTTCCCATTCGCATTCACCTTCTCGTCCCACACTCCAGTTTAATTGCGGCTTTCCTCTTTAGGGAGCTTAGGAAATTAGGATAATTTAGGGAGATTGGGTTAAAGTAAAAATGTTCATCAATTAAAAATAATATTAGATTTAGTAAATCTAAAGCAGATTTTTAAGCAGATTGGGTTCAAATGCAAATTTTAAATGGTGGATAAATTTTACAGAAAATTTTGAATCTTCAATTTTCAACCAACAATTTCTTAAAAATTAAATATCAAATGACTTCAAGTTGTGAAAGCGAAATATACATGTTCGAGATTTAACAGAATGTTTCCAAAATTGTCATTGTATGGGCTATAAATTTTGTAAAGATATTTTAAGTCAATTCTACAAGACTATTAATAAAAATTAAAAAAATATTTACGAAATTTTGTAAAGATATTTTAAGTCAATTCTACAAGAATATTAATAAAAATTAAAAAAATATTTACGAAATTTTGTAAAGATCAAACTAAATTTTGCAATATCAGTCCAAGTTCGTGAAATTCATTATGATTGGGTCAATTTAAAATGGCCCGTAAATAAATTCACCCCATTTCATATCAAGTAATTGCGAACCCAAAGCGATTACGCCGTTTGGTCCTTCGAACCCTTTATGAATAAACAAGCGAAACTTGCGGGTTAACACGTGCTCTAACCCGTTCATTTATTACCGAAGCAAGATAGCACTTGTTTCGTTCGGGCGGACAAGCGTGAAACTTTAATCAGGCACGAAGTTTCCCCGCCAAATCGGCCATCCAATTCATCCAATTTGAATCCATCAAATATTAAGGCCGCGGCGGAAATTTATTTAGGACTCTTTCGCCGCTGGAAATTAGCCACCGGAAAAGTACATTTAACTTCCATAATGGCCACGGCCCTGGGGTGCCCGTTCACGGAACGGAGAGGGGGGGGGGGGGCTGAATAATTCACTGCCACCCCCCAGAGATGCGCCCTCCTTCGAGTAATTGGGGATGAAAAGTTGCTAATCATCTCGGCGAGAAATTTAAAATGCTGAAGAGATTGCGATGTCATCCAGTAACAATCACATTGCACAACAACAAAGATTTTCATTGCGTAACCATCAATTCACAATTGATGAATCAATTCACAAAACGTTCAATTGTTTCTGCATACAATGTGGTAAACTGTTGTGGTTGATGGAAAATATTGCGTTGAAGCATGTGACGATAAATGTAATGAATAAGGATGTAAATGTGATGAACGTGCATGTAAATGTGATGAACGTGCATGTAAATGTGTAAATGTGATGAACGTGCATGTAAATGTGATGAACGTGCTTGTAAATGTGATGAACGTGCTTGTAAATGTGATGAACGTGCTTGTAAATGTGATGAACGTGCTTGTATGTGATGAACGTGCTTGTATGTGATGAACGTGCATGTAAATGTGATGAACGTGCATGTAAATGTGTAAATGTGATGAACGTGCTTGTAAATGTGATGAACGTGCTTGTATGTGATGAACGTGCATGTAAATGTGATGAACGTGCATGTAAATGTGTAAATGTGATGAATGTGCATGTAAATGTGATGAACGTGCTTGTAAATGTGATGAACGTGCTTGTAAATGTGATGAACGTGCTTGTATGTGATGAATGTGCATGTAAATGTGATGAACGTGCATGTAAATGTGTAAATGTGATGAACGTGCATGTAAATGTGAATAACGTGCTTGTAAATGTGATGAACGTGCTTGTAAATGTGATGAACGTGCATGTAAATGTGATGAACGTGCATGTAAATGTGTAAATGTGATGAACGTGCATGTAAATGTGATGAACGTGCTTGTATGTGATGAACGTGCATGTAAATTGTTGTTGAGTTTGAGGATGTTGAGTGCGAAGAACAATACTGTTAAATTTGAGGCTCCTCAATTTTCTGTCGCTATTTGCGCATTTTCACATAATAATCCCTCCAAATCCATCCATTCGTGTTTGCCAAATCAGCCCTGATGGAGCTCTGCGTCGAACTTCCCATTTGCCGCCGCCCCCCTGCGGAGTGCCGAGTGCCCCCGGGGGTGGCCAGGGGGATGACCGATGCTGTAAAAAGTGGTTGATGGCCGGCGCCCTTAAACGTGAAAAATAACCGACTGATGGTGATTAATTGTTTTCGCCCTCGCGCCGGGGGTCGAATGAAAATGTGTGTTTTGCCGCCCCCCTGGCAGGTGCCCGGGGGTGGCTGATGGGGGTGGTGACTGGCGAGTTTCCGTTGCTGCCCCCGGACTATTTAACGCCCCGAGAACAACCGACGAGGGATAATTGACTTTAAATTGAAAGTAATGGATTAACGAGATCTTGACTGGTTTTGGAAGAAAGATGATTTGCACCGTAAAATCATCATTTTATGTAATATAAAAAAATATTTCCTAATCCTTGGAGAATAGCACAATTCATTAATATAATTTACCTTAAGTTTGCTCTGATCATAACGTGATCAAAACTATAATCATTTGTTAATAAACAGTGTGCTATAAAAAAAAGAAGAAATGGTAAATCCATCACATTTTTTTTTGTTGTGCCATAGACATGTTTATAAATACTGTATGTAACTTAACTTTACTTTACTTTACTTTACTTTACTTTGTATACTGGTGGAACATTGTAAATGAATTATATAAACTTCAGTCACTAAATAATTTTTGTAAAATAAATGTGTTAGCAGAAGTAACAAAGTAAACCTGTTTAATTTAATTCAGACATTTTTTTTCATTAACATTTGCAATAAAAAAAATTCCTAATATTATTTATTACAGACTCGTTTCATTTTTTCTCTGTAGACTAAAAAACGTAAATTACGCCCATGAAATTACGGAGTTCTTTAATTATAAATTATTATTTTATTTATTTCAATTTTGCAGAAATTTCCAAGTGTTGAATTAAAAATAATCATTTATCAAAAAAATAATAAAAATAAAATAATTTAAAAAACATGTTTTAATATACATATGATAAAATATTCTACTTCTGGTGTTTTTACAAGACTCAGTTTCAATAGCTCAAGAATACCTATGCTACAATTCCAGCAGAAAATTTTGGGAAAACTACTGATGGGTATTTGAAGTTTTTTTGCATTTTCTCTGTAGACTAAAAAACGTAAATTACTCCCATGAAATTACGGAGTTCTTTAATTATTAATCCTCTAACAACAGACTTGTAGAAGTAACAAAGTAAATTTGTTTCATTTAATTCAGACATTTTTTTTTATTAACATTTGCAATAAACAATTTTCCTAATATTATTTATTACAGACTCATTTCATTTTTTCTCTGTAGACTAAAAAACGTAAATTACTCCCATGAAATTACGGACTTCTTTAATTATTAATTCCCTAACAACAAACTTGTAGAAGTAACAAAGTAAACTTGTTTCATTTAATTCAGACTTTTTTTTTTACATTTCCTATAAACAATTTTCCTAATATTATTTATTACAGACTCGTTTGATTTGCGATTCATAATGTGTCATTTGTTGGTGTCGGGTTTCAAAGGGTGTCCTTCTTAGGCCCTCGTCCTTTGGCAGGACCCTTTGAAACCTGATGAGATCCGGAGGAGGCGAAGGATTTAATGGCAAAAACGCCGGAAAAATGGAGTTAAGACTGTGCCCACTCTGATGATAAAAGGATTCGCTCTTTGCACATGCGAGGAGCTTTCATCGCGATAATGCGATGGGCGATTGTTTTTTAGCAAACGTTCGCTTTGAACTCGCTCGCAGATTGAAATTGTAAAACAGTAATGATTTTGTTTATTCAGTTATTTATAAAAAAATACAGATGCCTCGATAAAATTTCCAAATAATTAATCTCCTCAGATTCTTCGACAATCAAAATAGAGAAGAATTTTGAAAAGTGTTTAACTCATTTTTCTTATACTTTTGAATATTTTCCAATAATTGAATTTACAACAAAGGTATAATCAAAATTATAACTAAGTGAAGACAAGACAGTTCAAGAATTTGGAGACAAATTTGAATACATTTGCAAACAAACGCAGATAATTCCTCCATAATCAAAGAGCCTCAATAAAATTTCCAAATAATCAATCTCCTCAGATTTAGTTTAGTTATGAGCAATGCATTCATTTTTATTAATAATTTTTTATGACTCTTCAAAGTTTCATCTTTCAAAATTCCATCTTGTTCTTGTTTCAATTACCTCGATAAAATTTCCAAATAATTAATCTCCTCAGATTTTGTTTAGTTATGAACAATGCATTCATTTTTATGAATCATTTTCTATGACTCTTCAAAGTATCATCTTTTGACAATTCCTTCGTGTTTCATCAAATGTTTTTAAGTTTTGACAGTTGAGAGTAGTGCTCAACTCTCAAAACTATCACCTTTTGACAAAACACTGAAAATTCTTCGGTAATCAAAATAGTGAAGAATTTTGAAAAGTGTTTAACTCATTTTTCTTATACTTTTGAATATTTTCCAATAATTGAATTTACAACAAAGGTATAAACAAAATTATAACTAATTGAAGACACAGTTTTCACTGGAAATTACAAATAAGTATAATAAATTATAACATTTAATTGGAAAATGCAAAATTTTCATTAACAGTTATGACATTTTTATGATAATGAAGAACATGCTACTATTTAACCGAAATGTAATGTAAAAATTATAAAACGTCAATGGAAACTATGAAATTTTCATTGAAAATTCAAAAGTTTCAAATCTTAATGCAATGTGTTCAATATAAATTATAATTCCTTTGAAAATGAGACAGTTTTCACTGCAATTTACAAAACAAGTATAATAAATTACAACATTTAATTGGAAAATGCAAAATTCTTATTAACAATTATGAAATTTCTATGATAATGAAGAAAATTCAACTATATAAACCGAAATTTAATGGAAATGGTAAAGTTATAATTACAAATTACAAAGTTATAGTAGGAATCACAAAGTATTTACTGACAATTATAAAATTTTAATGGAAACAAAAACAAAATATTAACTAAAAATTATAAAATGTCAATGGAAACTATGAAATTTTCATTGGACATGCCAAACTTTCAAAGCATAGACAGCAAGACAGTTGAAGAATTTGAAGACAAATTTGAATACATTTGCAAACAAACGCTGATAATTCCTCTATAATCCAAGAGATGTTCAAATAGAGAAAAATAATCGTAAAAATTGGTTAACTACTTTTTTCTTATACTTAAGAATATTTTCCAATTGAATTTTCAACCAAGTTATAAAAAATGTGCAACTTTTATGACACTTCAAAATAAATACTGAAATTTCTTCGATAACCAAAGATAACCATTTCCTGATATGTCCAAATAGAAAGGAATTTTGAAAAGTAGTTAACTCATTTCTTCTTACATTTGTGAATATTTTTCAAGTGAATTTACAACAAATTTATAATAAAAAATGTGACTAATTGAAGAAAATTTTACGGCCGAAAAACACTGAAAATTCTTGGATAATCAAAATAGAGAATAATTTTAAAAAGTGGTTAACTCATTTTTCTTCTACTTTTGAATATTTTCCAACTAAATTTACAACAAAGTTAAAATAAAAATGTGACTAATTGAAGAAAATTTTACGACCAAAAAACACTGAAAATTCTTTAATAATCAAACTAGAGAAGAATTTTGAAAAGTGGCTAACTCATTTTTCTTATACTTTCAAATATTTTGAAATAATTGAATTTACAACAAAGGTATAAACAAAATTATAACTAATTGAAGACAAGACAGTTGAAGAATTTGAAGACAAATTTGAATACATTTGCAAACAATCGCTGATAATTGCTCCATAATCAAAAAGATGTTCAAATGGAGAAGAATAATCGTAAAAAGTAGTTAACTCATTTTAGTTCGTTATAAAAAAATGTGAAAATTTTACGACACTTCAAAATAAATACTGAAATTTGTTCGATAAAAATATGTCAATTTAGGGTAAATATTTATTCTTTCATTTTCAGTGGAAAATTGTAGGAAAACTATCGATGGGGTATTTTCAGTTTTTTGCATTTTCCTGCAGGGTTAAGAACGTAGATTACTTTCATAGAATTTGAGAGTCAACTGATCGTAACTTATATAAAAAATCAATTTTAATCTTTGACTACAAATATCGCAATTTTTACTATAAATATTTAGTCTTTCATTTTCAGTGGAAAACTGTGTGAGAACTATTGATGGGGTATTTTCAGTTTTTTGCATTTTCCTGCGGTGTTAAGAAGGTCATAGAATTTTATAGTCAATTGATTATAACTTGGACAAAAAAAAATCAATTATAATCTTCGACTGCAAATATCGCAATTTTCAGTGTATACATTTATTCTTGCATTTTCAGTGGATAATTGTGGGAAAACTATTGATGAGGTATTTTCAGTTTTTCGCATTTTCCTGTAGGATTAAGAACGTAGATTACTTTCATAGAATTTGAGACTCAACTGATCATAAATTGTACAAAAAATCAATTTTAATCTTTGACTACAAATATCGCAATTTTCACTGTAAATACACTTTCACTGTAAATCAGTCCTTCGCTTCAGTGGAAAATTGTGTGAAAACTATCGATGGGGTATTTTCAGTTTTTGACGTTTTCCAGAAGGGTTAATGACGTAGATTACTCTCACAGAATTTGAGAGTCAAGCCATTATAACTTGTACGAAAAAATCAACTATTGTCTTGGACTTCAAATATAGCAATTTTCAGAGTAAAAATAAATTCTTGCATTTTCGGGGGAAAATTGTGGGAAAACTATCGAAGCAGTACCTTTAGTTTTTTCCATTTTCTGGTACAGTAAAGAACAGAGGGTATTCACATAAATTTTGAAAGTATTCCGATTATCAATTGTTACAAAAAACATAAACTTTAACTTTGGACTATAAATATCTAAATTTAGAAAGTTCTAAATCAGTTTTGATATTTTCAGTGGAAAATTGTGGAAAAACTATCGATGGGGTATTTTCAGCTTTTCACATTTTCTTGTAAAGTTAAGAACATAGATTAGTCACATCAAATTTCACAGCATTCTGATAATCATTTATTTGGAAATATGGTTTAAAAAATTTGTAGATTTGGTTGGATATTTTTAATGGAACATTTTAATGGAAGGAATACTTTAAGTTTTTCGGATTTTCTAGTACACTGAAGAACATAGGGTATTCACATAAATTTTCAAAGTATTCCGATTGTTAATTGTTGCAAAAAACATAAACTTTTACTTTGGACTATAAATATCTTAATTTAGAAAGTTCGAAATCAGTTTTGATATTTTCAGTGGAAAATTGTAGGAAAACTATCGATGGGGTGTTTTTAGTTTTTCACATTTTCTTGTAGGGTAAAGAACATAGATTACTTACATCAAATTTTAGAACATTCTGATAATCATTCGCTTTAGAAAAAAATAATAATTTGGAAATATGGTTTAACAAGTTTTAAGTTTGTTTGGATATTTTTAATGAAAATTTTCGGGAAAACTGTTAAAGGAGTACGTTCAGTTTTTCGCTTTTTCTAGTACAGTAAAGAACAAAGGGTATTCATACAAAATTTGAAAGTATTACGATCGTCAATTGTTGCAAAGAAAAACCTAACTTCCTATAAATATCTAAATTTAAAAGGTTCTAAATCAGTTTTAATATTTTCAGTGGAAAATTGTGGGAAAACTATCGATGGGGTATCTTTAGTTCTTCACATTTTCTTGTAGAGTTAAGAACATAGAATATTTGCATAAATTTTGAAAGCATTCCGATCGTCAATTGTTGTAAAAAACATAAACTTAGACTATAAATATCTAAATTAAAAAAGTTCTAAATCAGTTTTGATATTTTCAGTGGAAAATTGTGGGAAAACTATCGATGGGGTATTTTTAGTTATTGACATTTTCTTGTAGACTAAAGAACATAGATTACTAACATCAAATTTTAGAGCATTCTGATAATCATTTGCTTTCAAAACTATCAAAGGAGTACGTTCAGTTTTTCGCATTTTCTAGTACAGTAAAGAACAAAGGGTATTCATACAAATTTTGCCAGTATTACGATCGTCAATTGTTGCAAAAAAAACCTAATTTCCTATAAATATCTAAGTCATTAGATTTAAGTTTTAATTTAAAAAAGTTCTAAATCAGTATTAATAATTTCAATGGAAAATTGTGGGAAAACTACCGATGGGGTATTTTTAGTTTTTCACATTTTCTTGTAGAGTAAAGAACGTAGATTACTTACATCAAATTTTAGAGCATTCTGATAATCATTTGCTTTAGAAAAAAAATGGAAATATGGTTTAACAAGTTTTAAGTGGGTTTGGATATTTTTAATGAAAATTTTCGGGAAAACTGTTAAAGGAGTACGTTCAGTTTTTCGCATTTTCTAGTACAGTAAAGAACAAAGGGTATTCATACAAATTTTGACAGTATTACGATCGTCAATTGTTGCAAAAAAACTCTAACTTCCTATAAATATCTAAACTTAAAAAGTTCTTAATCAGTTTTAATATTTTCAGTGGAGAATTGTGGGAAAACTAACTATCGATGGGGTACTTTCTATCATCTACAAATATGCCAATTTAAAAAGTTTCAAATTTCTTCGAATATTTTGAATGGAAAATTGTAGGAAAACTATCGATTGGGTAATTTTAGTATTTCACGTTTTCAAGTAGAATGAAGAACCCTCTGTTCTTTAGCCCCTATTTTTGAATTAGATAAAATAAAAAATAAAAATATTTTGAAATATTTAAAAAAATTGAAATATTTTGATCGTCAATTGCTCCAGTAACAAAAAATATTGTGACTATAAATATGTTGACTATAAACAAGTTTAATTATATATATTCTATTTTGTCAGCAGCAAAAATATTTTAAGATTTTTATTACCAAACACGATTTAAAAAAATACTCAGATCAACGCCTTAACTCAATTTTTTTGCAAAAACCTCGCATTCAACATTTGTCCATCCCTTGCTTATGCGTGTAGTTTATTTTTCACTGTAGCACACATCATTCGCGTTATTCCCGGTTTCATGATCCCCAAGGCATCAACAATTCACTGCAGACTTGTCCGAGGATCACATTCTGTCCACCTGGCTTGAAGGGCGCTCCCACAGGACGTGACCTTGGCGGACACACTCGACGACACTCCTGTCGTCCTGGAACATCCTGCTGAATCCCCGGGACGAGCAGGGATCCCGTGCGAGGAGGATCCTGGCGTGCATATGAATTGGACGTTGATCCCCGGGGCCTGCCTGGACCTGGAGGACCTTATCCCGTCTGATGCCCTCCAGGATTATTAGTGTTTTGCGTGATTCAATCGGTTGAAACGGCGACAGGTGATGGTTATGGTTAGGTTAGGTTAGGTGATGGTTATGGTTAATGAGGGATACATTATATGATTCAGGTCATAGTTGAACCTCTGCAAGACGTAAATTAAGATATTGCAGTCGATTTGTTTGGCGATTTTTGGTGGATACTTATCCTGCTCCTTATTTGAAGGTATAATGAATTAATATTTATCTGAATGTCTGGAAATTTGGTGTTATACGTAGAAAAATGGGAAACGAATTAACGTTTAATAATTCCGATGAAATTTTCCGGGCTACGAAATCAATGGCAATCTCGTTTCGACGACGAAAACGCTGCGGATGGAAAAGCGGCGATGATCCATTCGGCATACGTTATCGCCGGTTTTCCCGGCTGAGGAACGGCGGAGGGCAATTTCCTCCGGGAAACTGCGGCCCCGCCGCCCCCCTCGCCGCCCCCGGGGCCGCAACGGCCGTCCGGAATTTGCGATTTTTATTGAGTCGACAATTTCACTCACCTCCGCAGTTTCCTTTTATGCCGACCGTGGACGGGCGGGGGTGGGAAACTGCCGCGTTGGGGGCGGCTGAATTGGAAGGCGGCGGGTTTAATCAGCGATTCCGGGGGCTGCAAATGCCGATGGCCACCGTTTCCTCGTTGTTACTGCATATTCCTCGAGGGATCAAACGGCTGGAAGTTGATCGTTTCCTAGTTTCCTTAGGTGTGCATAGCACAATAATTTTCCAAAAAATAGATTTCCATTGCAAACACTTTGCTCAATTCTAGACAAACTATTCAATGTATGTCACCACTTCATGCAATATGCCACCGTTTGTGCCTTCCAATGCCATTTTACATCTATTACTTTACTCACTTTTAATTAATAATATATTTTATTTGATTCAGTTGCTACAATTTTTATTATTTTATTATCGATAATAAATGCTTTTATTGCTTATATTATAATTAGTGTCATTCTTGCAAATAACTGATAATAAATTCATACGAGCTTCGATTGCTGAAATTTATATTTTTTATGATTGTCATCCTTGTAAATAACTGGCATTAATTGATTGCGAGCTTTGAATGCCAATTAATCCCAAATCACGCACGATTTTTGATGTTATTTAATTAACAGCGGCAAAATAGCGCTCATATGTGTGTTTCGATAACATTTAACTAATGTGGAATGCAAATATTGGCGTGTTTGCACATGTTTATTGCGTTTTAATTCCACTGCTTGTTACAAACAATAATCGCGCAGTATAAATTATATAACGTACCAATGCGAACAGTTTGTTATCAAAATGCAGCCCCAAATTCACTCGAAATAGTTTACAATTCATAATCAAAGCTTATACGCAAAATTTATTGAAATGTAATTAAAGCACATTTATGTAAATATTACTATTTTTTACTCGTTCAAAACTTCACAAAATCATGTACGAATAAATTTGCCTTCTGAAATCATATTTTCAGAATAAGCCACAGTAAAAAATTAGGGAACAAATAGTGAGAAAATTATATTGTTAGTACTTGCCTAAAACAAGTACTAAGAAAATTATATGGTTTGTACTTGCATCAAACAAGTACTCTGAAAATTATATTGTTCGTACTTGCAACAAACAAGTACTGAAAAAATTATAATGTTCGTACTTGCAAGAGACAAGTACTAAGAAAATTCTATTAATCGTACCTGCAACAAATAGGTACTCTTTATATAGTACTTGCAACAAACAAGTACTGTGTATACCTAAAATTTATTGAAGTGTAATTAAAGCACACTTATGTGAATATTACTATTATTACTCGTTCAAAAATTCGCAAAATCATGTATGAGTAAATTTGTTTTTTGAGATCCTATTTTTGGAATAAACGACGGGGAAAAATTAGAAAACAAAAATCGAGAAAGTTATATTGTTAGTACTTGCATCAAACAAGTACTGAGAAAATTATATTGTTTGTACTTGCAACAAACAAGTACTCAGATAATTATGTCGTTAGTACTTGCAACAAACAAGTACTGAGAAAATTATAATCGTACTTGCAAGAGACAAGTACTAAGAAAATTCTATTAATCGTACCTGCAACAAACAGGTACTCTTTATATAGTACTTGCAACAAACAAGTACTGTGTATGCCTAAAATTTATTCAAGTGTAATTAAAGCGCACTTATGTGAATATTACTATTATTACTCGTTCAAAAATTCACAAAATCATGTATGAATAAATTTGTCTTTTGAATCCTGTTTTCAGAATAAACGACAGTGAAAAATTAGGGAACAAATAGTGAGAAAGTTATATTGTTAGTACTTGCATCAAAGAAGTACTGAGAAAATTATATTGCTTGTACTTGCAACAAACAAGTACTCAGATAATTATGTTGTTAGTACTTGCAACATACATGTACTGAGAATATTATAATGTTCGTACTAGCAAGAGGCAAGTACTAAGAAAATTCTATTAATCGTACCTGCAACAAACAGGTACTCTTTATATAGTACTTGCATCAAACAAGTACTGTGTATACCTAAAATTTATTGAAGTGTAATTAAAGCACACTTATGTGAATATTACTATCATTACTCGTTCAAAAATTCACAAAATCTTGTATGAAAAAATTTGTCTTTTGAGATCCTATTTTCAGAATAAACGATAGTGAAAATTTAGGGAACAAAAAGTGAGAAAGTTATATTGTTAGTACTTGCATTAAAGAAGTACTGAGAAAATTTAATTGTTTGTACTTGCAACAAACAAGTACTCAGATAATTATGTCGTTAGTACTTGCAAAAAACAAGTACTGAGAAAATTATAATGTTCGTACTTGCAAGTGACAAGTACTAAGAAAATTCTATTAATCGTACCTGCAACAAAAAGGTACTCTTTATATAGTACTTGCAACAAACAAGTACTGTGTATACCTAAAATTTATTGAAGTGTAATTAAGGCACACTTATGTGAATATTACTATTATTACTCGTTCAAAAATTCGCAAAATCATGTATGAATAAATTTGTCTTTTGAGATCCTATTTTCAGAATAAATGACAGTGAAAAATTAGGGAACAAAAAGTGAGAAAGTTATATTGTTAGTACTTGCCTAAAACAAGTACTCAGAAAATTATATTGTTTGTACTTGCAACAAACAAGTACTCAGATAATTATGTTGTTAGTACTTGCAACAAACAAGTACTGAGAAAATTATAATGTTCGTACTTGCAAGAGACAAGTACTAAGAAAATTCTATTAATCGTACCTGTAAGAAGCAGGTACTGTTTATATTGTACTTGCAACAAACAGGTACTGTTTAAATATTAATTGCAACAAACAAGTACTGTTTATCCTTATAGTACCTACAACAAACAAGTACTTTGTATACCTATAGTACTTGCAACAAACAAGTATTGTGTATACCTATAGTACTTGCAACAAACAACTTCTGCGTATACCTGCAGTACTTGCAACATACAAGTACTGTGTATACCTATAGTACCTGCAACAAACAAGTACTGCAACCAAACCATAAGCTGCAACCATGGCATACTAGGTACGCCAAGGTGAAGCACCATGGTTGCAGCTTACGCATTTGATATGCCATTGTTAACAGTGCAGCTTATGCACTTGATATGCCATTGTTAAAAGTGCAGCTTATGCACTTGATTAGTACTGGCGTACGCATTAAGAGTCGAAACAGGTACTCACTGTGGGTCGTCTTGGAGCTCATCTCAAACAAAAAACCTACCCCTAAATTTACTTTTAAAGTTGTATTGGCGAAGATCCAGAAATCTGTAGTACCTCTTCGGAGCTGCCTGGGCATGGATGGGGGTCCGAAAACGTATCCAAATCAACCAAACCCGAAGGTTCGGTACTACTGCGCACTTTTGTTTTAGTTTGAGCCAATCCAAGTCAACAAAACAAGGAAGTGGCTTGCTCTGATTGCTTTAAAGGGTTTAGCGTCAGAAGGTAATCTGAACGCACACTCACTATACTTGCACTGGTTATTAATTGAAAACAAGAAGGCGCAAATTTAAAAGTACACGTTTGACTCGGGAATGTAATCCCGAAGTATAATCGCGAAGTTAAAACTTGCTGAAAAAGATATTACAAATATATATAGTATATATATATATATATAACTGGTAATCATAAGATTATCTGACTACCAGTTTGTGTTAGTTCATTTAGCGTTATCCAGGGTGCACCACGAGGAGGCGAACTAACTTTACACCCCTTTTGCAAAATAAATATAGTTATTCTACCAATAAATAATAATAATATTATTAAATTATATCCCACTATGCTGCTTCCTTTATACATTCTTTTAACATCATTGTTGGTCCTTCTTGTCCATATTTGTTCTATTCCCCTTCCCCCCGAAAATTGTGAATTTATCTTCCTTTGCACATTTTTTTAACATATTGTTGGTCCTTCGTGTCCATATTTGTTCTATTCCCTTTCCCCCGAAAATTGTGAACTCACTCCAATAAATTATTATCAAAGCATTTCAACTGATGAAAATACGAAGTGGTTTATTGAATGTGGAATTATGTGTATGCATCTGCAATAATAGAGGTGAATTTTAAATAACATGGATCAAATTTATGAGCCTTTTATGATACATTAGCCTGTGACATTGACTGATATTTATTGGGCCCATGTGAATACATCAGTTTGTACATTGGTAGATATTTATTGAGCCTTTTAGACCGTGCATTACTCATGTGAAATTTGTGTGCGCAAATGTGGCAAAGTGCACACGAATTGTTTGCGTATTTCCTGTGGAAAATTGCGGGAAAACTATCGATAGGGTGTTTTCAGTTTTCTGCATTTTCTTATAGAGGAATGAACATAGATTACTCACATAAAGTTTGAAAGTATTTTGTTTTTTTTTTTTTTTTTTAATAATAAAGAATATTTATTAGCAAAAAACGCTACATAATATACAAAATTTCAACATTATCATTGTTACATCAAAAAAATCAGTAGAAGAAAATTTAACAAGTTTCACTTTAATTTCTATATTTTCAGTGGAAATTTGCGGAAAATCTTTCCATGGAAGATTTTTAGTTTCTTGCATATTTTTGGTATTTTGTCTTGGTATTTTCAGTTTATTACATTTTCTTATAGAGCAATAACATAGATTAAGTATCATTTCTTACAAAAAAAAAAATATTACTAGACGAAAATTCAACAAGTTTTACTTAAATTTCTACATTTTCAGTGGTAATTTGCGAAAAATCTTTCGATAGGATATTTTTAGTATTTTGCATTTTCTTGTAAAGCAAACGACGTAGATGTCTGCCAATTTTTTTTAGGTGTTCACCATTATTAGTTATACAAAAAAATCTAAATTTTAGATACATATTTGGCAACTTTAAGTTTCAAGAATTTTCAGAGGATCGTTGAGATCGTGGCATACGTAAATTTGTAATTCTGAAATCGTTATTCAGATTCTGAAACTTTGCGGTCACTGCCCGACGCTTTCCCGAAGTTTTTCCCGGGAAATCGATGGGAAGTATCCCCATTTCCCCCCAACCCCCTAGTCCATGCACGTTTCGGATCTTCAGCCGCTGTACCTACACAAAGTATTTAAGCTGCTTATGAGATTTGCAAGTTTATGGAGTTATCGTTATGCTGGCAATATTACAAATTGCTGCGATCGATGTACGGGGATTTTGCATGATTTGAATACGCCTCAGCCGAGATAGGGGCTTTGTGGCCTCGGATTGAAACGATTTTGTGTCCATAAGATTGAAAGAGGAATGCTGTTCGTGTTATTGTGTATGGTTGCATGAAAAGGCAAGAGAGATGTTAAGGGCGTTGTAATATAGTTGTTTAATTTTGAATATACTATACTACAAGAATCTCATATTGAATGTTAATACAATTTTGCGTATCATCTAGCAATATATCAGTGAATATCAGAAATAATTTGCATTAATATTTATGCGCTAGTTTTTGATTTAAACCTAATAAACTATAAGTAATATTTGAGAAAACCTCTTAAACACACATCATGCAACTAATAGAAAAATATCTCTAATTGAATGTTAATACAATTTTGGGTATCATCTAGCAATATATCAGTGAATATCAGAAATAATTTGTATTAATATTCATGCGCTAGTTTTTGATTTAAACCTAATAAACTATCAGTAGTATTTGAGAAAACCTCTTAAACACACATCATGCGACTAATAGAAAAATATCTCGTATTGAATGTTAATACAATTTTGGGTATCATCTAGTAATATATCAGTGAATATCAGACATAATTTGTATTAATATTGATGCGCTAGTTTTTGATTTAAACCTAATAAACTATCAGTAATATTTGAGACAACCTCTTAATCACACATCATGCAACTAATAGAAAAATATCTCTAATTGAATGTTAATACAATTTTGGGTATCATCTAGCAATATATCAGTGAATATCAGAAATAATTTGTATTAATATTCATGCGCTAGTTTTTGGTTTAAACCTAATAAACTATCTGTAATATTTGAGAAAACCTCTTAAACACACATCATGCAACTAATAGAAAAATATCTTTAATTGAATATTAATACAATTCTGGGTATTATCTAGTAATATATCAGTGAATATCAGAAATAATTTGTATTAATATTCATGCGCTAGTTTTTGATTTAAACCTAATAAACTATCAGTAATATTTGAGAAAACCTCTTAGACACACATCATGCAACTAATAGAAAAATATCTCTAATTGAATGTTATACGATTTTGGGTATCGTCTAGCAATATATCAGTGAATATCAGAAATAATTTGTATTAATATTCATGCGCTAGTTTTTGATTTAAACCTAATCAACGATCAGTAATATTTGAGAAAACCTCTTAAACACACATCATGCAACTAATAGAAAAATATCTCTAATTGAATGTTAATACAATTTTGGGTATCACCTAGTAATATATCAGTGAATATCAGAAATAATTTGTATTAATATTCATGCGCTAGTTTTTGATTTAAACCTAATAAACTATCAGTAATATTTGAGAAAACCTCTTGAACACTCATCATGCAACTAATAGAAAAGTATCTCTAATTGAATGTTAATACAATTTTGGGTATCATTTAGCAATATATCAGTGAATATCAGAAATAATTTGTATTAATATTGATGCGCTAGTTTTTGATTTAAACCTAATAAACTATTAGTAATATTTGAGAAAACCTTTTAAACACACATCATGCAACTAACAGAAAAATATCTCTAATTGAATGTTAATACAATTTTGGGTATCATCTAGCAATATATCAGTGAGTATCAGAAATAATTTGTATTGATATTAATGCGCTAGTTTTTTATTTAAACCTAATAAACTAGCAGTAATGTTTGAGAAAACCTCTTAAACACACATCAAGCAACTAATAGAAAAATATCTCTAATTGAATGTTAATACAATTTTTGGTATCACCTAGAAATATATCAGTGAATATCAGAAATAATTTGTATTAATATTCATGCGCTAGTTTTTGATTTAAACCTAATAAACTATCAGTAATATTTGAGAAAACCTCTTAAACGCACATCATGCAACTGATAGAAATATATCTCTAATTGAATGTTAATACAATTTTGGGTATCATCTAGCAATATATCAGTGAATATCAGAAATAATTTGTATTAATATTAATACGCTAGTTTTTGATTTAAACCTAATAAACTATCAGTAATATTTGAGAAAACATCTTAAACGCACATCATGCAACTACTAGAAAAATATCTGTAATTGAATGTTAATACAATTTTGGGTATCATCTATCAATATATCAGTGAATATCAGAAATAATTTGTATTAATATTAATGCGCTCGTTTTTGATTTAAACCTAATAAACGATCAGTAATTTTTGAGAAAACCTCTTAAACACACATCATGCAACTAATCGAAAAATATCTCTAATTGAATGTTAATACAATTTTGGGTATCATCTAGCTATATATCAGTGAATATCAGAAATAATTTGTATTAATATACATGCGCTAGTTTTTGATTTAAACCTAATAAACCATCAGTAATATTTGAGCAAACCTCTTTAATACACATCATGCAACTAATAGAAAAATATCTCTAATTGAATGTTAATACAATTTTAGGTACCATCTAGCAATATATCAGTGAATATCAGAAATAATTTGTATTAATATTAATGCGCTAGTTTTTGATTTAAACCTAATAAACTATCAGTAATATTTGAGAAAACCTCTTAGACACACATCAAGCAACTAATAGAAAAATATCTCTAATTGAATGTTAATACAATTTTGGGTATCATCTAGGAATATATCAGTGAATATCAGCAATAAGTTGCATTAATATTGATACGCTGGTTTTGGAATTAGCAAGAAAAAACTTTGTTCTGCTAATAATTATCCTCGCGTCGTTATACATAATGTAGCCCCAAATGTCCAGCATCACAATGCAGGGTAAACTTTAATCCGGGGTTAATTTCATTGGATGCACGCATTAACGCGGCGCTATTGATGAAAATGGGCAGGCATTGTGAAATCAGGTCGGAAAATGAACATTTCCATGCGCGACATTCGCGGAATTACATGGGTCCAGTCTGGTGGGCTTAATCGATTGCAGCGCTGACATTAATATGCGGAAACTTTAATTAAAAACTTCTGTTTACCAGACAAATTAAAACCAGAGCGTTACGCTAGCAATTAAATGCACGCGACGTGATCCTATAAGAGACTGTGCAAAGTTGCGCCCTGCTAATGACTTACAGTTTTTTTTTGTATGGGGCTTAGCTGTTTATTTATTATTTTCCAGGCGAAATAAGGACGTAAGCCCATGTTACAGGTTTTGATAGGGAGGAGGAAATAAGTTCTGTCTGGTCGTTAATGACGGTCATTTTTGTACAAAAAATGACTGTAAGCAAAATGCAGCTTTACATAATTTGTTGAGAGGTTTATTGGAGATATTCTTTTTCGTATAGAAGATAAACTTTCTCAAATAATAAATAATAAGAAAAAAAATATTGTCCGATAATTTGTTGAGTATTGAGCTGTGGCTCTAAATATCTTTTATTTAACACATTTCTCATGCACCCCCTTAGTTTCTCACCGTTCTAAGACATCTACCGCCAACCCTCTTGCGTCTCGGTTAATTAAAGGCCGCGCTCGTGTAATTAACAAACAGTGGCCCGGATTGGGGGGCAGGCGTGATATTTAATAAATCGGGGGTGGGATATCATGGGGTAATTAATGGCTGGGGGCGGCGCTCATTACCATCGCCGGCGCAATTTCGACGATCATCTTTTACACTCCACGCATCACAGGAATGTACCGAGGGGGGTCCAGGAAGGATGATGATGATGATAATTGTCTGGGGCGTTCCAAGTGGTGCCCGATGGGGTGTCAAGTGTCCTTACGCGCGCAGATTTCGGTTATGTTGGGTATGGAATTTCATCTTCAAATTTCGTGCTCAATAATTGAGCTGCTATTCAAGTTGAATACTTTTTTTCAAGTACAGAGTTTTACAATTGGCTTCAGTTATCGATACAAGAGAGTTTAATGACGATGAACCACAAATGTGTGCGCCTTTGTCCTTCCTTTTGACCTCTTTGCCGAGGTTTGCCCTTTGAGGCCACTTCCAGTTCGAGATGCCTCAAATGGACGGCGATCGATCTGCGCGATAATCCGATCCTCGTGTTATCGCCTCACGATCCTTTACATAAGTTTAATTGAAATTTGTAGCCGTGAAGTGCCAGGATGGGATTTGCAGGCAGCCTTGTCCCCACACCAAAGGCGTTATCGCCTATTTCGCCTAATGCCCGCAGGATTTATAGTGCACGATAGGCTATCAGCGATTTATCAAATCGTGAAAGGTAAACGCTCAAAAGTTTTTCCGAAAATCATATCAGCCTTAAACGTATTGTTCACAAATATCCCAATCGCAATCTATAAGTCGTTATATTGTTTACGGACTCTTGAGATATGAGTGTGCCAATCTATTGATTTGGAGCCACGCGGAAAATTAATTTCATGGACCCTCTTCCAGCTATAAATCACGGCTCAATCCCCCCATTGTGCTGCAATGTGTGAAGCGACACAGAAGGGCGAAAGCCTCCCCAAACCCCCCACACACACAGGATGATGATCCGTTCCTTCCTTCCACTTACAGTCTGCGTGTCTCCCAGAGGGGCACTCATGAGCACTCGATGCACTAATCACCCCATAATGCGCCGATTGTTAAAGAATTAGAAGGCCTTATCGAGCCAATTTCAGAAGCTGTGCGTCTGAGTGGTAATTAAGATTTTATGGAAATTGCAATGCAGTTTCAGGCAACCAGAAGACGTGGTTTTGCAAGATATAAGCTCGTGATTAAATTAGTTTTTTTTACTCTTTGGATTACTTAATAAGTTTCAAATTAACTACTGCAAACTTGCAGGAAAACTATCGATGGGGTGGTTTCAGTTTTCCGCATTTTCCGCAATATTTTAGAAAGAAAGCTACGTAGACTTCATACATAAAAGTTACTATTATTTATTGCACAAAAATTTACCCAAAACCTATAATTACAAATTTCCCCAATTTCAGTTGCAAATTGTGGGAAAACTATGGATGGGGTATTTTCAGTTTTTCACGAATTTTCATAGAGTAGTGAACATATATTACTCCCATAAAATTTGAGAACATTCCCATCATCATTTGTTTCAGAAAAAAATAAACCTGTACGCACGAGTACAAATATGCCAAATAATGTACCAAATTGCATAACTTTACCACTCGATTTGTGCAAAAATTATCGATGTGGTGTTTTTAGTTTTTCGCGAATTTTCATAGAGTAAGGAACGTAGATTACTCCCATCAAATTTGCGAATATTCGCATTATCATTTGTTTCCCAAAAAATTAAATTTGGACTTAACAGGTTTAAAATTTGTATGTAAATTTTCAGGGGTAAATGGTGTGAAAACTATCGATGGGGTATTTTTAGCTTTTCATGAATTTTCATAGAGTCCTGAACATATATTACTCCCATAAAATTTTAGTACATTCCGATCATCATTTGTTGCACAAAAAAATAAACCTGAATGTACGACTACTAATAAGTCATATTTATCATATTTTGCCTCGAATTGTCCAAAAACTATCGATGGGGTATTTTCAGTTTTTCATGAATTTTCATATAATAATGAACATAGATTGCTCCCATAAAATTTGAGAATATTCGCATCATCATTTCTTTCACAAAAAAATAAACTTTGACTTGACAGGTTTAAAATTTGTATGTAAATTTTCAATGGTAAATGGTGGAAAAACTATCGATGGGGTATTTTCAGTTTTTCATGAATTTTCATATAATAATGAACATAGATAGCTCCCATAAAATTAGAGAATATTCGCATCATCATTTCTTTCACAAAAAAATAAACATTGACTTGACAGGTTTAAAATTTGTATGTAAATTTTCAATGGTAAATGGTGGAAAAACTATCGATGGGGTATTTTCAGTTTTTCATAAATTTTCATATAATAATGAACTTAGATTGCTCCCATAAAATTTGAGAATAATCGCATCATCATTTCTTTCACAAAAAAATAAACTTCGAGTTGACTCGTTTAAAATTTGTATGTATATTTTCAATGGTAAATGGTGGAAAAACTATCGATGGGGTATTTTCAGTTTTTCATGAATTTTTATATAATAATGAACTTAGATTGCTCCCATAAAATTTGAGAATATTCGCATCATCATTTCTTTCATAAAAAAAATAAACTTGGACTTAACTCGTTTAAAATTTGTATGTATATTTTCAATGGAAAATGGTGGAAAAACTATCGATGGGGTATTTCAGTTTTTCATGAATTTTCATATAATAATGAACATAGATTGCTCCCATAAAATTTGAGAATATTCGAATGGTCATTTCTTTCACAAAAAATAAACTTGGACTTGACTAAAATTTGTATGTATATTTTTAATGGTAAATGATGGAAAAACTATCGATGGGGTATTTTCAGTTTTTCACATTTTCTTAAAGAGTAATGCACATAGATTGCCCCCATATAATTTAAGAGTAATCCTAGCGTTTCCAGTTATACAAAAAACTATTTTCTTTTCAACAACAAATATGGCAATTTATCAAGATTAGAAATTATTCCTACATTTTCAGTGGGAAATTGTAAGACAACTATGGATGGGGTGTTTTTAGTTTTGCACGAATTTTCATAGCGCAATAAACGAGAATTACTCCCATAAAATTTCAGAACATTACGATCATCATTTGTTTCACAAAAAAATATAAACATAAACGTACACATATGTTAAATTACCAAATTTCAATACTTTGTTACTCGAATTGTGTAAAAACTATCGATGGGATATTTTCAGTTTTTCATGAATTTTCATAGAGTTCATCATTTGTTTCGACAAAAAAATAATCTTGGACTTAACAAGTTTAAAAAAATGCATTTTCAGGGGTAAATGCTGGAAAAAAAGTCGCACTGTTAGATTTAAAAATTTGACCAATTTGGAGAGTTACAGTACAAAAACATTAATTTGGAGAGTTGAATGTGAAAATTAGTCGAATTTCAATAGTTTGTGTTAACATTTTAAGAGATTTTGAAATGTACGTAGAAAATTGGACATATTTTCCCCTCTGATGATTTGAAAAATTACAATTGAAAATTACACTGTACAAAAAATATACGGAATTTATTTTTTTAACATTGCAGCTGGAGATACATATTTGATGTATTGAAAACTTGATATATTTAAACTGTTGAAGATAAAAATTTTACTGATAACTTCGCAGACTTGGCAATACAAAGCAATAGAAATTTAAAGGGTTAAAATTTAAAATATCGAAAATTTCGACGAAGTTGAAAGTTTGGCAGATTTTGAAAAATGCAGTACACAAATTGCCACAATTAAACTGTTTCAGTTGAAATTTGGCAGGTTCGTACTGTTAGATTTAAAAATTTGACGAATTTGGACAGTTACAATACAAAAACATTAATTTAGAAAGTTGAAGGTGAAAATTTGTCGAATTTCAATAGTTTCTGTTAAATTTTTTACAGATTTTGAAATATACGTAGAAAATTGAACATATTTTCACCTCTGATGATTTGAAAAATCACAATTGAAAATTTTACGGTACAGAAAATATACGGAATTTAATTTTTTAACATTGCAGCTAGAGATACATATGTGATATATTGAAAACTTGATATATTTAAACTGTTAAAGATAAAAAATTTACTGATAACTTCGCAGACTTGGCAATACAAAACAATAGAAATTTAAAGGGTTAAAATTTAAAATATCGAAAATTTCGACGAAGTTAAAAGTTTGGCAGATTTTGAAAAATGCAGCACACAAATTGCCTGAATTAGACTGTTTCAGTTGAAATTTGGCAGGTTCGTACTGTTAGATTTAAAAATTTGACCAATTCGGACAGTTATAATACAAAAACATTAATTTAGAGAGTTGAATGTGAAAATTTGTCATATTTCAATAGTTTATGTTAAAATTTTTACATATTTTGAAATATACGTAGAAAATTGGACATATTTTGATGATTTGAAAAATTACAATTGAAAATTTTACTGTACAAAAAATATACGGAATTTAATTTTTTAACATTGCAGCTAGAGATACATATTTGATTTATTGAAAACCTGATATATTTAAACTGTTGAAGATAAAAATGTTACTGATAACTTCGCAGACTTGGCAATACAAAGCAATAGAAATTTAAAGGGTTAAAATTTATAATATCGAAAATTTCGACGAAGTTGAAAGTTTGGTAGATTTTAAAAAATGCAGCACACAAATTGCCAGAATTAAACTGTTTCAGTTCAAATTTGGCAGGTTCGTACTGTTAGATTTAAAAATTTGACCAATTTGGACAGTTACAATACAAAAACATAAATTTAGAGAGGTGAATGTGAAAATTTGACGAATTTCAATAGTTTGTGTTAAAATTTTTACAGATTTTGAAATATACGTAGAAAATTGGACATATTTTCACCTCTAATGATTTGAAAAATCATAATTAAAAATTTTACTGCACAAAAAATATACAGATTTTTTTTTTAAATATTGCAGCTAGAGATACAAATTTGATATATTGAAAACTTGATATATTTAAACTGTTGAAGATAAAAAAATTACTGATAACTTCGCAGGCTTGGCAATATAAAACAATATAAATTTAAAGGGTTAAAATTTAAAATATCGAAAATTTCGACGAAGTTGAAAGTTTGGCAGTTTTTGAAAAATGCAGCACACAAATTGCTAGAATTAGACTGTTCAAGTTGAAAGTTTGGCAGATTTTGAAAAATGCAGTACACAAATTGCCAGAATTAAACTGTTTCAGCTGAAATTTGGCAGGTTAGTACTGTTAGATTTAAAAATTTGACCAATTTGGACAGTTACAATACAAAAAAAATTAATTTAGAGAGTTGAATGTGAAAATTTGTCGAATTTCAATAGTTTCTGTTAATTTTTTTACAGATTTTGAAATATACGTAGAAAATTGGACATATTTTCACCTCTGATGATTTTAAAAATTACAATTGAAAATTTTAATGTACAAAAAATATACGGAATTTAATTTTTTAACATTACAACATTGCATATTTGATATATTGAAAACTTGATATATTTAAAATGTTGAAGATAAAAATGTTACTGATAACTTCGTAGACTTGGCAATACAAAGCAATACAAATTAATAGGGTTAAAATTGAAAATATCGAAAATTTCGACGAAGTTGAAAGTTTGGCAGATTTTGAAAAATGCAGCACACAAATTGCCAGAATTAAACTGTTTCAGTTGAAATTTGGCAAGTTCGTACTGTTAGATTTAAAAATTTGACAAATATGGACAGTTACAATACAAAAACATTAATTTAGATAGTTGAATGTAAAAATTTGTCGAATTTCAATAGTTCATGTTAAAAATTTTACAGATTTTGAAATATACGTAGAAAATAGGACATATTTTCACCTCTGATGATTTAAAAAATTACAATTGAAAATTTTACTGCACAAAAAATATACGGAATTTAATTTTTTAACATTGCATCTAGAGATACATATTTGATATATTGAAAACTTGATATATTAAACTGTTGAAGATAAAAAAATACTGATAACTTCGCAGACTTGGCAATACAAAAAAATACAAATTTAAAGGGTTAAGATATAAAATATCAGAAATTTTGACGAAGTTAAAAGTTTGGCAGATTTTGTAAAATGCAGTACACAAATTGCCAGAATTAAACTGTTTCAGCTGAAATTTGGCAGGTTAGTACTGTTAGATTTAAAAATTTGACCAATTTGGACAGTTACAATACAAAAACATTAATTTAGAGAGTTGAATGTGAAAATTTGTCGAATTTCAATAGTTTCTGTTAAATTTTTTACAGATTTTGCAATATACGTAGAAAATTGAACATATTTTCACCACTGATGATTTGAAAAATCACAATTGAATATTTTACTGTACAAAAAATATACGGAATTTATTTTTTTAACTTTGCAGATAGACATATATATTTGATATACTGAAAACTTGATATATTTAAACTATTGAAGATAAAAAATTTACTGATAACTTCGCAGACTTGGCAATACAAAGCAATAAAAATTTGAAGGGTTTAAATTTACAATATCGAAAATTTCGACGAAGTTGAAAGTTTGGCACATTTTGAAAAATGCAGTACACAAATTGCTAGAATTAGACTGTTGAAGTTGAAAGTTTGTCAGTTTTTGAAAAATGCAGCACACAAATTGCCAGAATTAAACTGTTTTAGTTGAAATTTGGCAGGTTCGTACTGTTAGATTCAAAAATTTGACCAATTTTGACAGTTACAATACAAAAACATTAATTTAGACAGTTGAACGTGAAAATTTGTCGAATTGCAATAGTTTCTGTTAAAATTTTTACAGATTTTGAAATATACGTAGAAAATTGGACATATTTTCACCTCTGATGATTTGAAAAATCACAATTGAAAATTTTACTGTACAAAAATATACGGAATTTATTTTTTTAACATTGCAGCTAGAGATACATATTTGATATATTGAAAACTTGATATATTTAAACTGTTGAAGATAAAATTTTTACTGATAACTTGGCAGACTTGGCAATAGAAAACAATACAAATTTAAAGGGTTAAAATTTAAAATATCGAAAATTTCGACGAAGTTGAAAGTTTGGCAGATTTTGAAAAATGCAGTACACAAATTGCTAGAATTAGACTGTTCAAGTTGAAAGTTTGGCAGTTTTTGAAAAATGCAGCACACAAATTGCCAGAATTAGACTGCCTCAGTTGAAATTTGGCAGGTTCGCAGTGTTAGATTTAAAAATTTGACCAATTTGGACAGTTACAATACAAAAACATTAATTTAGAGAGTTGAATGTGAAAATTTGTCGAATTTCAATAGTTTTTGTTAAATTTTTTACAGATTTTGAATTATACGTAGAAAATTGGACATATTTTCACTTCTGATGATTTGAAAAATTACAATTGAAAATTTTGCTGTACAAAAAATATACGGAATTTATTTTTTTAACATTGCAGCTAGAGATACATATTTGATATATTGCAAACTTGATATATTTAAACTGTTGAAGATAAAAAATTTACTGATAACTTAGCAGACTTGATATATTTAAACTGTTGAAGATAAAAAAATTACTGATAACTTCGCATATACTTTACTTTTATGGTACTTATTACATACTTCTTAGATATTCCAACTATTCCAGACTTCTAAAGCTCAGCCCTAATATTGCTAAACCTCATAATTCTCTTTGTAATATACTTCTTGCACATCCCAACTATTCCAGACTTATCATCCCTGAAACTGGCCTATTATTTTTTTATACCTGTTATCATCTTGGACAATTTGCAGGCCGTGATAGGATCTTAGGGTCTGTGCCTTGTGCGCGTTCCCACGTCATCTTAATTTGTCTCCCTTATCAGATGAAGGGCCTGGCTTGGGTCTAGGTGAGCCCCACAGCCGGCCCCAATGTCCCAGGGACAATTTCTCATACTCCTGACGGGTTAATCGCCCCCTGTCGCTCTTACGCGGTTATTCAGCCCCCGGAACTTGTTAAAAACGGACCCCGGGATTAAATTATTTTTGTCCCGATGTTCGGGCCATTGTCGCCCCCGGGAATTTTTAATCCGGGGATATCGAGAAAGTTAGAGACAGCAGATTAGTTTGTCCAGAAGATGTTATATCGTTTCCGCAAATTTCAAGTTGAAACTATAGAAACATATTTATTATTCTGAAATTACGTATGGCGCAATGTAATTGTAAAGACAACAGCAAGTCATAAAAAAAAATTATAGTAACTTTTTGGAAAAAAATCTACTCGTATAATAATTACTCAATTACCAAAACTTCACAAAAATTGCTAATATCTTATAAAGGGGTCATTGGGCAATTACCAAAATTTATGATCAAGTGCTTAATAGAGTTATTAAATAATGTTCAAGATTTTAAGAAAATCTAGTCGGTTAAAATTAAATTATCTCGAAATTTAGAAATGTCGTTTATTCGGAAAATTTACAAATTTGTAATCAAAAGATTTTTGATCCTTTGACAACAAATTTTTGATCTTTTGACAAAAGATATTTGATCTTTTGACAACAAATTTTTGATCTTTTGACAAAAGATATTTGATCTTTTGACAAAAGATTTTTGATCTTTTGACAAAAGATTTTTGATCTTTTGACAAAATTTTTTTGATCTTTTGACAAAAGATTTCTTCTTTATCAACATTACCGACTCGGACTAAAGTTACAGTGAACCGATTTCTGCATTACCGACAAAGTAGTACTAAATTACCAACAAACGATTTCTGCATTACCTATAACAGATTTCGACAGTACCGACAGCCTTGAGGAGTGAGGCAGAACCCTCTAATCCGCTCTACTGTGCGTGATTGTTATTATTATTTGCTTATAGAATAAATATGGGTTTAAATGATGCAATTAAGTAGTTCTAAAATGTTATGTTGAATGTTCCTTAACTTATGAGTTCTAGAATTCGGTATTTTACGAGGCAAGTCGTAATCACGTACGTGCGTTTCCGTTGTTCCGTTGTTATAAGCTTGCGCTGTGATAAGATTTACAGTGAAATTAGAGTCTCGCGTATAATTTCGCGTCATAAAAAGTCCTTCCAAAGCGAAATTTATGTGCGGAGTTTCGGGGGCGTAAACCGGTGCTGCCGTTCCTTCGGCTTCCTCGCCATTAACACGGTTTCGGGACAATTAAATGCCGAAACAGCGACCAGTCCGGCAATTAAGCCCGATTACAATTAATAACGGCCAAAAACCGCCGCGGTGATAATTATTCTATTAATGCCGCTCCTGTGGGGGGCGGCGTAAATCCCCGCAAGGCTTGACCGGGCCCGCGCACAAAGCGTCCCGGGGACGGCGTTTAATAAAGGTCGAAACTGTGGGGGCGGCTGGAGGGCCCCCGTAATCGCAAAGGGGGGACTTTGTTTCGTGCCAACGTCGTCGATCATTCGCTATCATCGGAGGGTAGATAAGAGGAGTTTGTGGGGTGGAAGGACGTCGTAAGTTTTTTTTGAGGACCGAAGGAGGTTTGGGGGGATCATAAGTTGTAATTTTGTGTGGCGGTGAATGGTTAAATTTGCAGGATATTTGGGCAGCATATTTAATCACAAAATTATGCACTTACTATGTTTTTAGTCGTGGTTATTATAAAAATCATTAAATAACTGTCACCACATATTCATAAATTTAGAGATAATATCACCTTTACGCGAAATCAAATATCTCTTTTCGAAATTTCCGCTTTCTTGGATTACTGGAAGACATAAACAAAGTATTAAGAAACATCCCAGTTTAATTTCCAGCACATTAATTTTTATTGGCCCCTCGGAAAGGTGCTCTTCTCGTTTTCGCTTTCAATCCTCGCACAATCTGCCAAATGTCACACACGCCGAAGAAGAGAAACCTCCTGCGGCCACCTACACCCAGGCGAACTCGATACCGATGGAGATCGTTATGGATATCCACGGCGTTATTAAAATATGCAAATTCCGCGCGTTTTCCAATTCCGCCCGCTAAAAATACGGCAGGGTAACGCGCTAGAGGCGTGCATTTGAATAATCCGCCTCTTATTGTCATGGAAATGTCTCGAAACCAAACCAGGATCGTTTACGTGTCCTGCGAGGATAACAACGCGTCTTAATGTGTTCCCTAATGTGGAACTTTTTCTGTGGTAATGCGTAATTGAAGCGAACGAAAGTGTATTTTTCGTTTTTTATACAAGATGAAATCTGTAGCTTCATCTGTTCGATGTTACAACTAAATCAAAAACTAGCTCATCAATATTAATACAAATTATTTCTGATATTCACTGATATATTACTAGGTGATACCCAAAATTGTATTAACATTCAATTAGAGATATTTTTCTATTAGTTGCATGATGTGCGTTTAAGGGGTTTGCTCAAATATTACTGATAGTTTATTAGGTTTAAATCAAAAACTAGCGCATGAATATTAATACAAATTATTTATGATATTCACTGATATATTGCTAGAAGATACCCAAAATTGTATTAACATTCAATTAGAGATATTTTTCTATTAGTTGCATGATGTGTGCTTAAGAGGTTTTCTCAAATGCTACTGATAGTTTATTAGGTTTAAATCAAAAACTAGCGCATCGATATTAATACAAATTATTTCTGATATTCACTGATATATTGCTAGGTGATATCCAAAATTGTATTAACATTCAATACGAGATATTTTTCTATTAGTCGCATGATGTGTGTTTAAGAGGTTTTCTCAAATATTACTGATAGCTTATTAGGTTTAAATCAGAAACTAGCGCATGAATATTATTACAAATTATTTCTGATATTCACTGATATATTGCTAGGTGATACCCAAAATTGTATTAACATTCAATCAGAGATATTTTTTTATTAGTCGCATGATGTGTGTTTAAGAGGTTTGCTCAAATATTACTGATAGCTTATTAGGTTTAAATCAGAAACTAGCGCATGAATATTATTACAAATTATTTCTGATATTCACTGATATATTGCTAGGTGATACCCAAAATTGTATTAACATTCAATCAGAGATATTTTTTTATTAGTCGCATGATGTGTGTTTAAGAGGTTTGCTCAAATATTACTGATAGTTTATTAGGTTTAAATCAAAAACTAGCGCATGAATATTAATACAAGTTATTTCTGATATTCACTGATATATTGCTAGATGATACCCAAAATTGCATTAACATTCAATTAGAGATATTTTTCTATTAGTTGCATGATGTGTGTTTAAGAGGTTTTCTCAAATATCTGTGAGCGAGAATGAACTCACGGCCGTAGATTACAAGTCGGAGCCTAAACTCGCGACGTCGTGCTTATATTAAGTAAAACACTTAATACGTAATATCAATCATTCGCCTCTTATACATTTGCACCAAGATGGCTCACGCACGTCTTTGTACGTGGGACATCAACATGGCGGACATGTCCACCTCAAATTTGAATTACTGATTATTACCTGATGGTGGCCGTTCAAGGTCTGAAACGGGTGCCAAAACGTCGGGAAGACTTTGATTAAAAGTTCCCGTGCATGTGCCGTGCTCGGGCGATTGATTTAAGTCCGAATTTTTGAAAATTGAAAATTAATCGTGACGTCATCACGCCTACCTGTACCCGTGGGGGGCCGTCAATCATTTCATCGTCCTGGTGAACTGCCACCATCCGCTGCACCCCGGCATTTTGTACCAAAAGAACCCCCGTCCACTGGGGAGGATTTTGGCACACACTTTCTGGCACTGGCGGCCAAATTTTCGCGAAAATTTGCAAATTTCGGGAGCTCTTCCGCAGGTTTGCTTGAATATCCACTCCCGCGCGGACTGCGCCTGCCCAAGGCCTACCTCATCCTGTGTGCATTGGCCCGCGATTTCCCGTATTTCATAAACATGCAATTTTTACCAAATATAGCGATTATCGTATTCAAATTGTTATGATTATGGCACATTTATGATAATATACGTCCATTTATATGCGAAACTGTGGTATAAATGGTTTTTATTTCGAAAATATGTGTTATGCTGCTAACTAAAAATCGCGGGCAAACCTACTTAGAATAGGGTATTATAATTGCAATATCGAAAAGGCCGCTGCAAATTTGGAAATTTAGGGTGAAAATTGCATGCATTCTCGCGAAATTGACCACCAAAGTGACCCCCTGATTATAGGGCTTCTTTTGATACAAAATGTTGGGGCACGGAAGGCACAAGTTAAGAATTACTGCATTTACACATTGGACTCCCCCAATGCTGCAGGAATTATTATTATTATTATTATTAATTAATTAATAATCACACAATGCCACCAATTATGCACGAGATTTTAAGAAACAAATGAGTGTTTATAGTAATTAAAAGAATTTGTAATATATGAATATAGGTATGAACATATGCAACCAAATGTACAATCACGAAATCCAAATAATTCCCTTGTTATTGTTATTGTTATTGCTTAGCATGCACGAAGACCTGGGTTCGAGCCCCAATACAGGTAGAACCGCAAAACTAGTGCCATTCGTCGTTGGTAGCTCATTAATGGCGCTCTAGAGATCAGGGGCGAATTTCTAGATTAACAAGCTAACTCAAAGCACATATTTACACAAATTACAGGGCAGAAGGCGTTGTTCTATAGCTATTTAGGGATAATCAGGTGTATTACGTATAAGAAAACAATAGACGTGTTGCGTATCAAAAAACATTAATCAACGTGTACGTTATAATATTTACAGCATCACATTCAAATATCAAATTCTATTATGTCATAATTGCATTTGGCATTGGAATGTGATGTTGTCACGTTACTATAGTAACACTATGGTAACCATAGTAATACAATAGTATTATATTTATTATAGTATAGTACTATAGTATAGTATTATATAGTTACTATAGTAACGTTATAGTAACTTTTTTTTTTAAAGTAACGTTTTTCGACACGCAATATTCCAGATTATCCCCAACAACTGCTACTACTGATACTCGTTTGTGTGCTATCATTTTCCGTTTTAATTGGGGGTGTTTGGCAAGGGGGTAAAAATTAATGCGGCCGTGTAGGGTGTCATCGGACGGATTAATCGATAATCAATACGTTAATTGGCGAGCTCGGCGTGCTGCAAATTAGCGCCGATAATGGCCCGCTCATTACCGGGACAAACAGGCCCCAGGTGTCGGACGTCGACCTTAATTAATCCCCACTGTACCTGGGTTCGCTCATTCGCAGGTGACGAAGACACGGATTAACTCCCATTTTTACATTTAGTTAAACAAATGTCTTTGTGAAAAAGGTGTTCCGCATGTTATTTGTCACAATTTGACAGCTGTCGTCCATTCATTTGTCACAATTTGACAGCTGTCATCCATTCATTTGTCACAATTTGACAGCTGCCATCGCTTCATTTGTCACAATTTGACAGCTGTCATCCATTCATCTGTCACAATTAGACAGCTGCCATCGATTCATGTGTTACAATTTGACAGCTGCCATCGCTTCATTTGTCACAATTTGACAGCTACCATCGATTCATTTGTCACAATTTGACAACTGTCATGGATTCATTTGTCACAATATGACAACTGTATTGTTTTATTTTTTATTGTTTATTCCTTCTTTTATGTATTATGTATTACTTCATGTTTGAATCCATATCTCTTTATATTAATCTATGCGTTAATTGCGTTAATTCTTAGAAGACTGAAGCCTTTTTAGTGTAGAAACTCTTAATTGAAATTGAAAGCTGACCTGGTACTGATGATGTCTCGGTGTATGCGGAAACACGCCGTGCGATGAAACGCCGAAGATTGCAGATATTAATTTAGAGTTCGGGGCAATTTCTTGTTTTTCCATCGTCTCCTCCGTCCGCGTAATTAACTCCGCAGGCCATTATCAATGCAAAACAATTTTCCTGGCATCCTTGCAGATAAGGGGGCCTTAAAAGCCCCCCATAAACTGAACAATGGCGATGGCTGCCGATTTTTTGCCACCGCGCAATCTACAGCTTGCAGCGTTTTTAAGTGCAAATAACGAGAGTGGCCGTTAATATTAACGCGGCTCCGTTAATAAATAATCGCACTCCAATTAATAAACCGAACTACGAATAGACTTGATTACGGCGAATTTATAGCGGTACTAAAATGTTTTAAATGCCGCGATTACTATTATTTATTACTAAGTTTTTACTTTCTCAAATTATTTTTATTAACTTGTAACTACACATATCTACTACCTAATGTCGTTATTCAGGCAATTATCTATCTCCTAATTTCCTATTGGCCTTATAACATCCGTGTATACAATACTAGAAGAGTTTAAAACAAATTTTCTTTAAGTAATCATGTTATTGTTGATTAATCATTTTGCTACTATTATACATTCATTTATTACTCATTGTCAACTGTCATCCACTCAATTGTTACATTTTGACAGCTGTCATCCATTCATTTGATACATTTTGACAGCTTTCATCCATTCATTTGATACATTTTGACACCTGTCATCCATTCATTTGATACATTTTGACACCTGTCATCCATTCATTTATCATAATTTGACAGTTGGCATAGTTGTTTTCAAATTTTCTATAAGTCGTCTTGCTATTGTTGATTTATTATTTTGTTGACACTATCATACATTTATTTATTACTGATTGCCAACTATCATCCACTCAATTGTCATATTTTGACAGCTGTCATCCATCCATTTGTTGTATTTTAACAGTTGTCATGGATGTTTTGAAATGCTTTTTAAGTTGTCTTGTTATTGTTCATTAATTGTTTTGAAACTATCATACATTCATTTATTACTAATTGTCAACTGTCGTCCACTCAATTGTTACATTTTGAGAGCTGTCATCCATTCATTTGTCACATTTTGACAACTGTCATCCATTCGTTTATCATAATTTGACACTTGGCATAGTTGTTTTCAAATTTTGTATAAGTCGTGTTGCTATTGTTGATTTATTATTTTGTTGACACCATCATACATTTATTTATTACTGATTGTCAACTGTCGTCCACTCAATTGTCATATCTTGACAGCTGTCATCCATCCATTAGTTATATTCTGACAGTTGTCATGGATGTTTTGAAATGCTTTTTCAGTTGTCTTGTTATTGTTCATTAATTATTTTGAAACTATCATACATTCATTTATTACTCATTGTCAACTGTCATCCACTCAATTGTTACATTTTGAGAGCTGTCATCCATTCATTTGTCACATTTTGACAACTGTCATCCATTCATTTATCATAATTTGACACTTGGCATAGTTGTTTTCAAATTTTGTATAAGTCGTCTTGCTATTGTTGATTTATTATTTTGTTGACACCATCATACATTTATTTATTACTGATTGTCAACTGTCATCCACTCAATTGTCATATTTTGACAGCTGTCATCCATTGATGTATCACAATTAGGCAGTTGTAATAGATGTTTTGAAACTTTCTTTAAGTTGTCTTGTTATTGTTGATTAATTATTTTGACACTATCATACATTCATTTATTGCTCATTGTCAAGTGTCGTCCACTGAATTGTCATATTTTGACAGCTGTCATCCATTCATTTGTCAAAATTTGACAGTTGTCATAGCTGTTTTGACATGCTCTTTAAGTTGTCTTGTTATTGTTGATTAATTACTTTGACGCTATCATACATTCATTTATTGCTCATTGTTGGCAGAGTTGACATTCATTCATTTGTCATAATTTGACACCTTTCATCCATTCATCTGTCACAATTTGGCAGCTGCCTTCTCAATTTATTTATCTATGTTTCTAAATATTTATCTATTCGTCAATTGCGATTATTCAGAGCCGATTTGATATCATTGATACTTTAAGAGCTTGTTAATTAGATATAGTCATCCCGTCGAGAGTTGACAATGACTCATCGCTACATATTGCAGGAATCTGACATACATTTCTTATTTATCATTCATTCTATTGCATTCACCCCAAGCATGCGAACGAGCACTGAAAATGCGATTATTTGTTCGAAAAACCATGAGTCATTGTCAGCTCTTGTCGGGACGACTATCGCGGTTTTAGCAGAATTAGCAGGCAATGACCAGTTCCCAGGGGTCGCGACGAGGACGCTTCTGCTGTGACCCCCGTATACTAAAATAGTCGGCCAGCCATTTGTCACGATTTCTCAGATGTCATCCATTCATTTGTCACAATTTGACAGCAGTCATCCACTCATTTGTCACAATTTGACAGCTGTCATCTACTCATTTGTCACAATTTGACAGCTGTAAGCCATTCAATTGTCAATATATATTACATAACAATAATTTACATTATCCTGTAAAGGAAGTTAACAACTTGATTTATAATTTTTTTGATCTTCTAACTAATTTGAATGTTCTAAATTTACAATCAGTAACTAATAAGAGCAATCAGTGTCATAATTTTCAATGAGTTCCACTCATTTGTCACAATTTGACAGCTGTCATCCACTCATTTGTCACAATTTGACAGCTGTTATCTACTCATTTGTCACAATTTGATAGCTGTCATCCATTCAATTGTCAATATATATTACATAACAATAACCTATATTCCCTAGTAAAGTAAGTTAAGTACTTGGTTTATGATTTAATTTATCTTCTAACAAATTTGAATGTTCTAAATTTGCATTCAGTAACTAATAAGAGCAATCAGTGTCATAATTTTCAATGAGTTCCACTCATTTGTCATAATTTGACAGCTGTCATCCATTCAATTGTCAATATACTACATAACAATAACTTATATTCCCTTGTCAAGCATGTTAAAAGCTTGATTTTTTTATTTTTTTGACAAATTTTAATGTGAATTTTCTAAATTTGCAATAATTAACTATAAATAAATAGTAGAAATATTAATAGTAATCATTGAACATTTGCCACAATACAAATTTTCCCTACTTTCACAATATTTATAAGTAATTATACATATTAACACAATCTTCTGAAATATTATTTGGAAAAATACGTTTATAACAACAGTTGCTCAAATCTAACAAAAGTCATATTCGTCAGCTGTCAAAACAGGACAAATTGAACGATGACATGTGTAAAATTGTGACAGCTGTCAAACCAAACAACTGAAACAACGATAACTACCGAAATCTAAGAAATGAATGGTTGGTAGCTATCAAAATGTGACAGATTATTGTATGACAGCTGTCAAAATATGACAAATTTATTATACGTGTCAAATAAATGTATGACAGCTGTCAAAATGTTACAAAAGCGTTGATGTGACGTATCAAACTGCAACAAATGAATAGTTTACTGTCATGAAAATGTAATGAGTGCCAACTTCTAATAAATGAATAGATTATAACTATAAGCACGTAACAAATGAAGCATTGATTATAACAAGTCGCGCTTATGTCATATGTTGACAGCTGTCATACATTTATTTGACACGTACAATAAATATGTATAACAAGTGAATGTATGAATTGATAAGTAATATAATAATAATAATAATAATACTGTATACTGGTCGCCGTTACTTTGTGGAACATGGTAAATGAATTAAATAAAACAATTTTTGCTTTGTTACTTCCACAAACACATTTATTTTACAAAAATAATTTAGTGAGTGCAGTTTCGACTACTCGATAGTCATTGTCAAACTGACAATGTTTGACAATGACTATTAATAACTACCGAAATCTAACAAATGAATGGTCGGCAGCTATCAAAATGTGACATATTTTTCTATGACAGCTGTCAAAATATGACAAATTTATTATACGTGTCAAATAAATGTATGACAGCTGTCAAAATGTTACAAAAGCGTTGATGTGACGTATCAAAACTGCAACAAATGAATAGTTTACTGTCATGAAAATGTAATGAGTGCCAACTTCTAATAAATGAATAGAATATAACTATAAGCACGTAATAAATGAAGCAGGAATTATAACGAGTCGACGCCTATGTCAAATTTTGACAGTATGACATAAATGTATGACAGCTGTCAAAATTTGACATAGGCGTCGACTTGTCATAATCCCTGCTTCATTTGTTACTTGCTTATAGTTATCTTCTATTCATTTGTTAGAAGTGGGCAGTCATTAAATATTCATGACAGTAAACCATTCATTTGTTGCAGTTTGATACGTCACATCAACGCTTTTGTAACATTTTGACAGCTGTCATACATTTATTTGACACGTACAATAAATATGTATAACAAGTGAATGTATGAATTGATAAGTAATATAATAATAATAATAATAATAATAATATATACGAGCGATTGAGTTGCTGTAAAATCAATCAATGCGCCGTCCATTAGTTTTGATTGCTGCTTATTAGTTGGCGATCGAGTTGAATTTAACCACAGAAAACATATCTGCCACAGCCTGAGCATGCTGCAGACAAGTATACGTCTTTCAATTAAAACTTTCGGTTAAGTGAAACTAATTTGGCCAGAACTAATGAGGGGGGAAACGAGTTATGGAAAAGTTGGCGCGGAAAATGGCCGTCGATTCGCGCCCTGATTTTCCACCGACTTTTCCGCAGCAGAACTTTAGAGTTTTCTCTTATATTTGCTAGTATTGTAATCATATAATAATATATAATCACAATATTTATTACGTTACAATAAAATAATTTCATCAACATTCTGTTTGAATAAATGTTTCAATATTTGTGAAAGTGGGGATTGTTATTATTATTGTCATCCATTCATTTGCCAAATTGTGACAAATGAATGGATGACAGCTCTCAAATTGTGACAAATGAATGGGTGGCAGTTGTCAAATTGCGACAAATGAATGGAAGACAGCTGTCAAATTGTGACAAACGAATGGATGACAGCTGTCAAATTGTGATAAATGAATGGATGACAGCTGTCAAATTGTGACAAATGAATGGATGACAGCTGTCAAATTGTGACAAATGAATGGATGGCAGCTGTCAAATTTTGACAAATGAATGGATGACAGCTGTCAACTTGTGACAAATGAATGGATGACAGCTGTCAAATTATAACAAATGAAAATATTTTTCAAACCTTGAAAAATATTTTAATTATGACATTTTGAACTACAAAGCTTTGTAGAATTTCTTTCATATTTTGTGGGCAATACTTCGTCGATTTTTTTTCATATTTATATGGTACAAGTCACCAAATTTCTTGAAATCAAAATATAATGATCTATCCATTGAAAGTGTTTATTAAGAATACAATTCTTCGAAAAATGTACGACTTATTGGAAGTCTCTTATAAAACACTTGAGTTATCTATATCGTATATCTCTATCTGTGACTTATCTATATCGTATATCTCTATCTGTGCAGACATTTCCATATGGTTTACGAGAAAAGAAACATAATATAATCTCTATATTGTATATTCGTTGTTTAACATTTTTCGTACCAAAATTTCACGTTCCCAAAAGAATTAACATTTGGAAAGTTCAGCGTTATTTGCCTCCTGCGTGTGTGTATTTCTGTATTAATTCCTGTGTAATCCGTCGTCCTTATCGCGCGCAAAGAGACACAGAAACACGGCAGGACTACACGACTTTCGCATTAATTAATCGACATAAATCACGATGAGAGTTGTGCAAGAGCGATTACAAATAAACGCTCCTGAAAGCGATTCGACGGAACGGTTTATCGTGGCCATCGGTGCACTGCGAAAGACAGTGGCCGCAGTAATTGGCAGCAGGAATCCGCGAAATTTTCGCATTGTCTTCCGCAAATCCTGCAAGGTGGAAACACAAGCGGCTGCATCCGTAAACGTCGCATTGCAAATGTTGGGGAATTCCTTGAGGTTTCGATTAATTTGTCATAGCTATTCATTTGCCCATTAATTTTTTGTACTCTTCTAGTTTGAATTGGTTTTGAATTTTGATATCAGCCCCGTCCATTTATCATCTATCTATGTTTCTATTATCAAGCATTCATTGGAATCAATTAACAGGTGACAGCTGTCAAATTGTGACAGATAAATTGTTGACAGCTGTCAAACTGTGACAAATGAATGGATGGCAGTTGACAAATTGTGACAAATGAATGGATGGCAGTTGTCAAATTGCGGAAAAATGAATGGATGACAGCTGTCAAATTGTGACAAATGAATGGATGGATGTGCCTATTTATTACCAATGTATACATTATTCTACATATCTTTCAATATATGACCATATATTGGTATGTGCCTATCTATTTAGTATATCATGTAGATTACACAGTGTTTTTACAGTGATAATTTCTTGAGAGATCTAAATTACACCACGGATCACTTTCATAAATATTCCGATTCTCTCTCGCTGCATCCACATTTCGTGCACTCCCCACACACACATCAACGGCTCTTTATTACGTACGTGCAGATAAAAATTCAAATTTAAAAAGTGAAACCGGCTCGGCCCAATTTCGCCTCTCGTCTGCCTCATGGCAATTAGCCGTAGAACATTTAACTGCACTCTCGTCGCATCGGCGAAGTCTTCAAAGCGTTAACACTGGGAATCGCCTGATTAGAGAACGCCGAAGATTTCTCCCGCGGGCTTTGCATATTTTCCACGTAAACCAGCGTCTTATCGGATCATCCGCGACGTTATCTGGTAAAATCCGGACAATTTCACCGCAACGTACGACGATTCGAAATTTATTTATGGGCGATGGTCGGGATAGGTTTGAAATGGGAAGCTGCACAGTACCAAAACGCCAAGTTTTAACATATGCCCGAGCAAAACATCAAACTTGAAGGTTATAATCAATTAACAGGTGACAGCTGTCAAATTGTGATGGATGAATGGATGACAGCTGTCAAACTATGACAGCTGTCATAGTTGGCAGCTGTCATAGTTGGCAGCTGTCATAGTTGGCAGCTGTCATAGTTGGCAGCTGTCATAGTTGGCAGCTGTCAAATTGTAACAAATGAATGGATGGCAGCTGTCAAACTGTGACAAATGAACGGATGACAGCTGTCAAACTAACTATTCGTCAGAATATCATTCTATTCATGCAGAAAACTCTTCTATTCTTATAGATAACTCTTTTAATCTCGCTAAAACAAAACACGTAGAAACGATTCGACTGAAAACTGCAGTTTTACGGTAACTTTATCAAATGAGGTGTCGGATATTAATCAATTTACGGCCGTACTTCGTCCAAGCTGTACAAATTCGTAACGCACGGATTCCAGAAAAAAACGTCGGATATTAAAATGAAATATCGGACGTACCAGTTGGCCGGCTATTAAGCTAGCACACTGCTGGCAATAAAAGTGCAGCAGATTAAGATTAATGGCCTCAGGTGTTTGCGATTTCACGACCTAAAAGCGCTATCAGTTCTCGTGCAGAATGTTCAAGCCGGATGAGATCAAATATATGTACGTGATATTTAATATAGTAGTTATTATGATGTTTATAATAGTTATTTATTATACAAGTTCGTAAAGCACTACTTTACGAAAATGTGTCATACAAAGTTTTTTCTACCACAGCTAATATCAAAAGCAAAACTTTGATGCTTACGGATGGAGATAAAAGATATGTACGTGATATTTAATACAGTAGTTATCTAGTTAATTATGATAGTTATAATAGTTATTTATGATACAAGTTCGTAAAGCAATACTTTACAAAAATGTGTCTACAAAGTTTTTTCTACGACAGCTAATATGAAAAGCAAATATTTGATGCTTACGGATGAAGATAAAAGATATGTACGTGATATTTAATATAGTAGTTATATAGTTATTATTATAGTTATAATAGTTATTTATGATACAATTTCGTAAATCACTACTTTACGAACATGTGTCATACAAAGTTTTTTCAACGACAGCTAATATATAAAAAAAATGATACTTATGGATGGAGATAAAAGATATATACGTGATATTTAATATAGTAGTTATATAGTTATTATGATGGTTATAATAGTTATGTATGATACAAGTTCGTAAAGCACTACTTTACGAACATGTGTCATACTAAGTTTTTTCTACGACAGCTAATATCAAGAGCAAAAAGTTTGATGCAAAATACTATTATGTTTTTTTTAAATTAATTGAATGTAAAACTAATTTTACGCACAATTGATGTTTTTAGGCACTTGTGCTAAAAAGTATAACTTTACGCACTGTGTGCGTAAAAACTAGTTTACGTACTGTCGTAGAAAAATAAACTTGCAAGTCACCATGTCAGTCTATTTACGTGAGAAATTTCCACTGAGTGGTTTTGACCTAAACGGTGCTCAGCATACCAATAACGCAACGAAGCCATAATTGGACGGTTTTTAATAATTATCTCGCCGTCTCTCAGTGAATTGCTGGGCAAAAAGCAAAACAGAAGTATCGGCAATGACCAATTAACCCACCACAAGACTGAAAGTGGAACAATTAATATTACGCTCGTGAAAGTCAATTGAGGACTGTAATTTGATCACAAACAGCAACAACGGAAACATAATCGCATACATGTGACACGATGTGAAAACGAGGCAATTAATTAATTTGCAGATGCGTAAATAAAGTAATTTATGAGTTCGTAAAGCACTGATTTACGAAAGTGTATCGTACAAAGTTTTTTCTACGACAGCTATTATGAAAAACAGGTCATATTTGATGCAAAATTTTTGCGTACAGGCAATTATTTAATTTTAGAATGCTAATTAGTATACCTGAAACTAATTCCCCTGAAAATTTGACAAAGTTTCAGTATGAAATAAGTGATAAAATCGAGGATATAACTTTCTCCATTGACAAGTATGGATTCGCTATTACTGAAATTTCTGAAAATTTATTATTTGCAAATTTGATACTAGATACGTATACAATACACCTGAAACTAATACTCCTGAAAATTTGCCAAAATTTCAGTATGAAATAAGTGACAAAATCGAGGAAATAACTTTTTGCATTGAAAGTATGGGTTAGCTATTACTGAAATTTCTGAAAATTTATTATTTGCAAATTTGATATTAGATTCGTATACAGTACACCTGAAACTAATTCTCCTGAAAATTTGATAAAATTTCAGTATGAAATAAGTCAGAAATTCGAGGAAATAACTTTCTGCATTGACAAGTACTAATTAGCTATTACTGAAATTTCGGAAAATTAATTAATTGCACATGTAATATTAGATTTATGTTTGGTACACTTGAAACTAATACTCCTGAAAATTTGACAAAGTTTCAGTATGAAACAAATGAGAAAATCGAGGATATAACTTTCTGCATTGACACGTAGGGGTTAGCTATTACTGAAATTTCTGAAAATTTATTATTTGAAAATTTGATATTAAAAAATTTAATTAATTGCACATGTAATATTAGATTTAGGTTTGATACACTTGAAACTAATACTCCTGAAAATTTGACAAAGTTTCAGTATGAAACAAATGAGAAAATCGAGGATATAACTTTCTGCAATGACAAGTATCGGTTAGCTACTACTGAAATTTAAAAAAAAATATTTATTGCATATTTATTATCAGATATCTGTTTAGTATACCTGAAGCTAATACTCCTGAAAATTTGAAAAAAGTTTCAGTATTAAATAAGTGAGAAAATTGACACATAACTTTATGCAATGACAAGTATGAATTAGTCAATACTGAAATTTTTGAAAATTTATTTATTGCATATTTACTATCAGATATCTGTTTAGTATACCTGAAGCTAATACTCCTGAAAATTTGACAGAGTTTTAGTATTAAATAAGTGAGAAAATTGACATATAACTTTATGCAATGACAAGTATGAATTAGTCAATACTGAAATTTCTGAAAATTTATTTATTGCATATTTATTATCAGATATCTGTTTAGTATACCTGAAGCTAATACTCCTGAAAATTTGACAAAGTTTCAGTATTAAATAAGTGAGAAAATTGACACATAACTTTATGCAATGACAAGTATGAATTAGTCAATACTGAAATTTCTGAAAATTTATTTATTGCATATTTATTATCAGATATCTATTTAGTATACCTGAAGCTAATACTCCTGAAAATTTGACAAAGTTTCAGTGTAAAATAAGTGAGAAAATCGAGTATATAACTCTCTGCATTGACAAGTACTAATTAGGTATTACTGAAATTTCTGAAAATTAATTAATTGCACATTTAATGTTAGATTTGTGTTTGGTACACTTGAAACTAATTCTCCTGAAAATTTGACAAAGTTTCAGTATAAAATAAGTGAGAAAATCGAGGATATAACTTTCTGCATTGACAAGTATGGGTTAGCCATTACTGAAATTTCTGAAAATTTATTATTTGCAAATTTGATATTATATACGTGTACAGTACACCTGACGCAAATTTTCCTGAAAATTTGACAAAGTTTCAGTAATAAATAAGTGAGAAAATCGAGGAAATAACGTTCTGCATTGACAAGTTTAGGTTGGCTATTACTGAAATTTCTGAAAATTTATTATTTGCAAATTTGATATTAGATTCGTACACAGTACACCTGAAACTAATTTTCATGAAAATTTGACAAAGTTTCAGTATGAAATAAGTGAGAAAATCGGAGATATAACTTTCCGGATTGACAAGTATGGGTTAACTTTGATTGAAATTTCTGAAATTTTATTATTTGCAAATTTGATATTAGATATGTATACAATACACTTGAAACTAATTCTCCTAAAAATTTGACAAAGTTTCAGTATTAAATAAGTGACAAAATCGAGGATATAACTTTCTGCATTGACAAGTATGGGTTAGCTATTACTGAAATTTCTGAAAATTTATTATTTGAAAATTTGAGATAAGATTCGTGTACGGTACACCTGAAACTGATTCTCCTGAAAATTTGACAAAGTTTCAGTATTAAATAAGTGAGAAAATCGAAGATATAACTTTCTGCATTGACGAGTACTAGTTAGCTATTACTGAAATTTCTGAAAATTTATCAATTGCATGTTTAATAGTAGTACTACAATTTTAAGACAAACGGAGATGATACAAATTTTCGGCGTTATTAGGAGTTTATTAGAGATTGCAACAAGTGTTATAATAAAATTCTTGGAGAGTGTAACAATTGTTACAATTTAATATTTAAAGAATGTAACAATTGTTACAATTTCATTGGTGAATATTGTTACAATTGTTTAAATTTAATAACGAGATATTGTAACAATTGTTACAATTTAATAAGTAGATATTGTAACAATTGTCACAATTTTATACTATTTTTTAAAGTAATTTAGAAGAATGTAAATAAATTGAACATGACACAAATGGAAAACTGATGAAAATTTACAAAGTAGTTTACTCATTATTAACAATTATTTGGCACATCAAATAAACAATTGAAATGATTTTTATTCTATTATTATTATTATTAAAATCCTATCAAGACGACATGCGTATGAAATCTGGGTTAATTTGCTAGTAAAAACAAATGCTGGTACATATAATTTTCGCACACAAGAATATAGGAAATAATGGAGCATTAAAATTCCATTAAGTTTGTAGGCGAAAGTGCCACAATAAGGCATACTATTATATTATTAGAGATTATTAATATAAGGCATTTGATTTTTTCTTTTTAAATTTTGTACGAAGAACGTTTTAGTAACCCCTAAACGTTCTTTACTCTAAAAAAAAGTTAATAAAAAAAATTAAAAAAAAAAATCTGCGTTTCATTAGCTCTGCAGTTTCTTATAAAATAATTTCAATATTTCTGGAGTATATAGACGATACATTGGCATGCATAATATACGAAAACACAAAATTTACATAAAAACACCGTATCTTTCGCCGCCTCCTCAAATTTTTGGAAACTGCCCAGGTGGCCTGAAAAATTCAGTCCTGCACCCCTTACATAAAACAGGACGTATCTCCACGGGGGCGGCTGTAAAACACCCCCAGTATATTTCTCCACGGTGCGTGCGTCCCCACTGCGTGCTGCATTATTAACCCCAACGTAAGGGTTGGGGGTTGCGCCCCAGACTACTCGACCCAGCGATCCCCGAAGATACAGCAACCCCTTCAATTCCACAAATGAGTGAGCAGTTGGGAATTTTACGCACTTGTGCTAAAAAGTATCACTTTGCGTACTGTGCAACAGTGCGTAAAAACGTAGTTTACTCACGTCATAGAAAATCTAATATGTTCTCATCATTGCAATAATTATCATGTGATTGACATGATCAATGTGAACAATGCATAAAAACGAAGCTTACTCACTGCACTAGTGCTAAAAAGTATCACTTTACGGACTGTGAACAGTGCGTAAAAACGTAGTTTACTCACGTCGTAGAAAAAACTAATATTTTCTCTCATCTTCTTCTCATCATTCCAATAATTATCATGTGATTGCCATGACCAATGTGAACAGAGCGTAATAACGTAGTTTACTCACGTCGTAGAAAAACTTATATTTTCTCATCATTGCAATAATCATCATGTGATTGAGCAATTGAGTAGTTTTGGTTAAATGGTTTATTTTATTTTTAATTATAAGATGTGAGCCATAAAAAGTTCGGCGTTAATAAATAAAGACTTCCAAGTTTTGATGAAAGTGATATGAATGCGCAATTAAATTAATTGCTGCGAGTAGAATGTCACGCTTAATTATTTGCCAATATATCATCTTACAGGCCCAATTTTCTCAGCGGCAGTTACGTAAAACCTCTCATTATCCAATTTTCACTTTTTATTACCTCCTGATTTCGTTTAATCTTCAGCGATCAAGACAATCTCATTACTTATGGTACCATTATCGGTCTTCGACAACTGGCCATTATGCAAATGATGTCTTATTACGCACTCTTAGGCTTCCTCTTTTATTGCCCGGTCATTTAATGCCACTGCTGCCATGTAATCTTTTAATTTTAGGCGAATTCTTCACAAGGATTTCATTACTTACACAATATATATTATTACCTAGTTATTATTAGCAATAATAATGTTGATAAACAATAGTAAACAAATAAAAAATAATTAATATTATGAATAGATAGTAATAATAATAAAGACTATAAAGTAAAGCACTGTTTTCACGACTTTTTGTAAAAAAAAGAGAAAGTTATTATTTTTATTTATTTTGAGAAATAAAAATTTAAAATAGTACAAATTGCAAAAATTTGTTGCGGAAATAATTTGCATACAAAATTTCTCATTTGCCATTGAACTGATGAGAATTTTGTGGCTTGATGAAATTAAAGATTATTTCTGCGCAGATTTTAATAAACAATTAGGCCCAAGTATGAAATATAATATCTGGTTAATATTTCTGGGGCCACGCAAAAACTTCGCCCGTGTCTGATCGAGATTAAGTTTGCGCATGAAACGTCTAAGAAGTTAAATTGGTGTACTTTGAAAAGTTTTCGGTATTGCAAAGCTTCTGTAAAACTGAAGAATTTAGGTAAACAATCAGTATAATTACTTTCACGTCCGTAAAATGAAAGTTTCAAGACTTATTTGCACTCGCTTCCATTTCATTAATTAACTAGTAAATATTTAATTCGCCACGCGTCCATAACAAAACACGCACTGGAAATGTAAACTTATCAAAAGCATCTAATTAATTAATTGATGATAATTGATAAAAGATAATTGATACGCAAACAGTACATTAGTCAACTGTTTATTATTTTAATGTGCGTATTGCAGAAAACCTATCGATGGTTTATTTGTAGTTTTTTTGCACTTTTTGAAAAAAAATAAAAAAATAACCTCATTAATTAATTGATGATAATTGATAAAAGATAACTGATATGTAAACAGTACATTACTCAACTATTTATTATTAAAATGTACTTGTTGCAGAAAACCTATCGATGGTTTATTTTTAGTTGTTTTGCACCTTTTTGGGAAAAAATAATTAAAAACTAACCTCATTATTTAATTGATGATAATTGATAAAAGATAACTGATATATAAAGAGTGCATTACTCAACTATTTATTATTAAAAAGTACGTATTGCAGAAAACCTATCGATGGTTTATTTTTAGCTTTTTGCACTTTTTGGAGAAAAAAAAATAACCTCATTTACTTTTATTAACCCATCATTAGTTACCTATATTTTCAGTGGCAATTTGCTAAAAAAAAATCAATGGGGCATTTTTAGTTCTTTGCAATTTGTTATAGACAATTGAACATAGATTTCTCACATCAAATTTGGGAGCATTTCGATCATCATTTGTTATCGAAAAAACTGAAACCTTTCGTTACAAGTTTCCCATTTATATCCATATTTTCAGTGGTAATTTTTCAGTGGCATTTTGCTAAAAAACTATCGATGGGGTATTTTTAGTTCTTTGCATTTTCTTATAGACAAATGAACATAAATTACTCACATCAAATTCGAGAGTATTTCGATCATCATTTGTTATCGAAAAAACTGAAACCTTTTGTTACAAGTTTAATAAGTTTCCCATTTACTTCCATATTTTCAGTGGTAATTTTTCAGTGGCATTTTGCTAAAAAACTATCAATGGTGTATTTTTAGTTCTTTGCATTTTCTTAAAGACAAATGAACATAGATTACTCACATCAAATTTGAGAGCATTTCGATCATCATTTGTTATCGGAAACAAAATGAAACCTGAATGTGCATTTGGGAATTATAAATTCGGACTTATGGACTGATGAGACCTGATTAGTACGAAACCGGTATCCAGGTAGTGTCCAAAATGCATATTAAAATTTTAAAATCTTTAAAAAATCGATTGCAGTAAAAACATTAATTAAAAAATTGTTTATAAAATTAAACATTTTGTAAAAAAAATCATAATTAGAAATATTTTAAGGCCTTCATTATTGCCAAATATTTTATTCATCGCTGCTCATGTCGCTGGGAATTGTGTGGGCTTTTATACGGGGCACTAAATAATTAACGTCCGGTTTAGTTGTCGCCGTTAACCTCAGCGGCGCAATAAAGACGTTAATCGCGCGCTTCTGTGCGGGGGCGTTAATTAACAATTTTTAATTATCGCCCGGCGGGCGGTAATTGGGCTAATTGGCCCGCTGCTTATTATTTATTGGCACTGACCGGCCTGCATTAATTACCCTCGCGGAATTTATTGGCCCGTCCGAATGTGGATGAAAGATTGCTTTATGGCGTGCCACGAAAACGGGGCTGCATTTAATAAATATAATAAATACGAACATGTTGCATGTTACGTGTACATTTCAGTTGCACTCTAAAGTGCTTAGGAGTTTTCTTGCAGCCGTGATGAAGATTGAGCACTGTTGAAAATCTGTGCAGGCAATGATATGTTAAAAGAAGCAGAACTTGTTTTAGGTGTGATTTACAGTTGGACGTATTTATGCAGGCAAAGATAAAATAAGGGGAGTACTAAACATAAATCTAATATTGAATATACAATTCAAAAATTTTCAGGAATTTCAGTAATAGCTAATTGACTAGTATAGTCAATGTAGAAAGTTATATCCTCGATTTTCTCACTTATTTCATACTGAAACTGTGTCAAATTTTCAGGAAAATTATATTATTATTATATTATTTCAGGATTAGTCTCAAGTTTACTACACATAAATCTAATATTAAATCTGCACTTAATAAATTTTCAGAAATTTCAGTAATAGCTAACTAGTACTTGTCAATGCAGAGAGTTGTATCCTCGATTTTCTCACTAATTTCATACTGAAACTTTGTAAAATATTTAGGAGAATTAGTTTCAGGTGTACTGTACACGAATCTAATATAAAATTTTCAAATAATAAATTTTCAGAAATTTCAGTAATAGCTAACTAGTACTTGACAATGCAGAAAGTTATATCCTCGATTTTCTCACTTATTTCATACTGAAACTTTGTCAAATTTTCAGGAAAATTAGTCTCAAGTCTACTAAACATAAATCTAATATTAAATCTGCACTTAATAAATTTTCAGAAATTTCAGTAATAGCTAAATAGTACTTGTCAATGCATAAAGTTATATCCTCGATTTTCTCACTTATTTAATACTGAAACTTTGTCAAATTTTAAGGAGAATTAGTTTTAGGTGTACTATACACGACTCTAATATTAAATTTGCAAATAATAATTTTTCAGAAATTTCAGTAATAGCTAAGTAGTACTTGTCAATGCAGAAAGTTATCTCCTCGATTTTCTCACTTATTTAATACTGAAACTTTGTCAAATTGTTAGGAGAATTAGTTTCAGGTATACTGTACACGAATCTAATATACAATTTCCAAATAATAAATTTTCAGAAATTTCAGTAATAGCTAACTAGTACTTGTCAATGCAGAAAGTTATATCCTTGATTTTCTCACTTATTTAATACTGAAACTTTGTCAAATTTTCAGGACTTATAGTTTCAGGTGTACTGTATACGAATCTAATATCAAATTTGCAAATAATAAATTTTCAGAAATTTCAGTAATAGCTAACTAGTACTTGTCAATGCAGAAAGTTATATCCTCGATTTTCTTACTTATTTAATACTGAAACTTTGTCAAATTTTCAGGAGAATTAGTTTCAGGTGTACTAAACAAAAATCTAATATTAAATATGCAATTAATAAATTTTCAGAAATTTCATTAATAGCAAAGTAGTACTTGTCAATGCAGAAAGTTATATCCCCGATTTTCTCACTTATTTAATACTAAAACTTTATCAAATTTTCAGGAGAATTAGTTTCAAGTGTACTGTACACGAGTCTAATATCAAATTTGTACATAATACATTTTCAGAAATTTCAGTAATAGCAAACTAGTACTTGTCATTGCAGAAAGTTTTATCCTCGATTTTCTCACTTATTTAATACTGAAACTTTGTCATATTTTCAGGAGAATTAGTTTCAGGTGTACTGTACACGAATCTAATATCAAATTTGCAAATAATAAATTTTCAGAAATTTCAGTAATAGCTAACTAGTACTTGTCAATGCAGAAAGTTATATCCTCGATTTTCTTACTTATTTAATACTGAAACTTTGTCAAATTTTCAGGAGAATTAGTTTCAGGTGTACTAAACAAAAATCTAATATTAAATATGCAATTAATAAATTTTCAGAAATTTCATTAATAGCAAAGTAGTACTTGTCAATGCAGAAAGTTATATCCCCGATTTTCTCACTTATTTAATACTAAAACTTTATCAAATTTTCAGGAGAATTAGTTTCAAGTGTACTGTACACGAGTCTAATATCAAATTTGTACATAATACATTTTCAGAAATTTCAGTAATAGCAAACTAGTACTTGTCAATCCAGAAAGTTTTATCCTCGATTTTCTCACTTATTTAATACAGAAACTTTGTCAAATTTTCATAAAAATTAGTTTCAGGTGTACTGTACACGAATCTAATATCAAATTTGCAAATAATAAATTTTCAGAAATTTCAGGAATAGCTTAGTAGTACTTGTCAACGCAGAAAGTTATATCCTCGATTTTGTTACTTATTTAATACTGAAACTTTGTCAAATTTTCAGGACTTATAGTTTCAGGTGTACTGTATACGAATCTAATATCGAATTTGCACATCATAAATTTTCAGAAATTTCAGTAATAGCTAACTAGTACGGGTCTATGCAGAAAGTTTTATCCTCGATTTTCTCTCTTGTTTAATACTGAAACTTTGTCAATTTTTCAGGAGAATTAGTTTCAGGTGTACTGTACACGAATCTAGTATCAAATTTACAAATAATAAATTTTCAGAAATTTCAGTAATAGCTAAGTAGTACTTATAAATGCAGAAAGTTAATCCTTGATTTTCTCACTTATTTCATACTGAAACGTTCTCAAATTTTCAGGAGAATTAGTTTCAGGTATACTGTACACTAATCTAATATCAAATTTGCACATAATAAATTTTCAGAAATTTCTGTAATAGGTAACTAGTACCTGTCAATGCAGAAAGTTATATCCATAATTTTCTCACTTATTTAGTACTAAAACTTTGTCAAATTTTCAAGCGAATTAGTTTTAGGTATACTGTACACAGATCTAATGTCAAATTTGCAAATAATAAATTTTCTGAAATTTCAGTAATAGCTAACTAGTACTTGTCTATGCAGAAAGTTACATCCTCGATTTTCTCACTTATGTCATACTAAATCATTGTCAAATTTTCAGGAGAATTAGTTTCAGGTGTACTAAATACAAATCTAATATTAAATATGCATTCAATAAATTTTCAGGAATTTTAGTAATAGCTAACTAGTACTTGTCAATGCAGAAAGTTATATCCCCGATTTTTTCACTTATTAAATACTGAAACTTTGTCAAATTTTCAGGAGTATTAGTTTCAGGTGTACTGTACACGAATCTAGTATCAAATATGCAAATAATAAATTTTCAGAAATTTCAGTAATAGCTAACTACTACTTGTTAATGCAGAAAGTTATATCCTCGAATTTCTCATTTATTTACCACTGCAACTTTGTCAAATTTTCAGGAGAATTAGTTTCAGGTGTACTAAATACAAATTTAATATCAAATTTACAAATAATAAGTTTTCAGAAATTTCAGTAATAGCTAACAAGTACGTGTCAATGGAGAAAGTTATATCCTCGATTTTCTCATTTATTTAATACTGAAACTTTGTCAAATTTTTAGGAGAATTAGTTTCAGGTGTACTGTACACGAATCTAATATTAATTTTGCAAATAATAAGTTTTCAGAAATTTCAGTAATAGCTAACTAGTACTTGACAATGCAGAAAGTTATATCGTCGATTTTTTCACTTATTTAATACTGAAATTTTGTCAAATTTTTAGGAGAATTAGTTTCAGGTGTACTGTACACGAATCTAATACCACATTTGCAAATAAATTTTCAGAAATTTCAGTAATAGCTAACTAGTCAGTGCAGAAAGTTATATCCTCGATTTTTTCACTTAATTCATACTGAAACTTTGTCAAATTTTCAGGAGAATTAGTGTCAGGTGTACTAAACACAATTCTAATATTAAATATGCATTTAATAAATTTTCAGGAATTTCAGTAATAGCTAACCCATACTTGTCAATGCAGAAAGTTACATGTTTGATTTTCTCACTTATTTAATACTGAAACTTTGTCAAATTTTCAGGAGAATTAGTTTCATATGTACTAAATACAAATCTAAAATTAAATATGCAATTAATAAATTTTCAGGAATTTCAGTAATAGCTAACTAGTACTTGTCAATGCAGAAAGTTATCTTCTCGATTTTCTCACTTATTTAATACTGAAAGTTTGTCAAATTTTCAGGAAAATTAGTTTTAGGTGTATTGTACACGAGTCTAATATCAAATTTGCAAATAATAAAGTTTCACAAATTTCAGTAATAGCTAGCTCATACTTTTCAATGCAGAAAGTTATATCCTCGATTTTCTCACTTATTTTATACTGAAACTTTGTAAAATTTTCATGAGATTTAGTTTAAGGTGTACTAAACACAAATCTAATATTAAATATGCAATTCATAAATTTTCAGGAATTTCAGTTGTAACGCATACTGGTCAATGGAGAAAGTTAAACTTTCGATTTTCTCACTTATTTATTACTGAAACTTTGTCAGATTTTCACTCTTTAAGTATTATATTGTAACAATTGTTACTATCTCTAATCAACTCCTACTTAAAAACGTCGCGAAAATTTGCATCATCTCAGTGTCTGGTTCAATTTTGTTGGCCGGATTGTAATTAAATTCCCGGGGAAAAAAAGAGGAGCGTTTCGGTATTCGCGGAAAAAGTTCGAAAAAAGCGTGGCCCCGCCCACCCGCGGGCCGCTTTTGTTTTAGTTTTAATTAAATTTTTGCCATTGCGCTCAACTTGTTTCGACTGCCCAGGCATATACGTGCGCAATTATTACGTCGGCGAATAATTAATTAGGAAATGGAATCATCGCGATATCGATGAATACAGATTAATTTCAAAGTAATTCAATGCTCAACTTTTATATAAAAAAATTAACTTTAACGTATGATTGGAAATATGGCATCAAGTTTCAAATTTGTTTTTTATGTTTTCGGTGGAAAACTGTGGGAAAACTATCAATGGAGTAACTTTACCTATCATAGTTTCTTGAAGAGTAATATGTGTGGATTATTTTTCTGAGATTTTTTTTTACAATGCCTCTGATTTTATTACAAGAAACAATATAATTTTTGTATGCTTCTGTAGTATAATATAAATTATAGTTATTGACTATTATTGTAATATTAACAAAAATATATCTAATATTATAAACTATATAATTAAAACTTATACTAAAAAAAATAATATACTAAACTGCAAATGATATCTTAATTTGTTTTAACATATTAACGAATAATATTTATAGTAGGTACCTATTTTTGTTTCTTCTACATTTTTTTACCAGTTTAAACATTGCGCCTGAATTTTTTGTAGATTTGGTTATTGTCTCACATTTCGGCGCAACGAAGACTTGTTACCCAATCCTCGAGTTGTATTACTTCTTTTTGCCTGCCGGACAGCTCTCAAGTTCGCGAACACACACGTGCCTTACGCAACCGACCAAAGGTCATCTGGGTGCTCCCTTTTCGCCTTCTCCTGCGGTTTACCAATTACCCTATACCGCCGAATTTCGCGAGAGCCGCGGACTTCTTCGGCCAGCGCGTGAAAGTGGCCATCCGGGGCAGGCGAGGCCCCCTATAAAGCGCACGGGACGGAGTTTTTTGGAGCATTCAAGTCCTCACACTCCGCCGGTAACACGTAAACTACTAAGAACAACATGAAGACGCTGGTGGTACGTCGAAGAACGACAATAACAATTCTTCAGGTGTACTAAGCTAACCGTGTTTTAGGTACTGGCAGCCTGTCTAGCTTTCGCTAGCTGTGGAGTGCTACAGACGGACACCAAAGCAGACCAGTCGCAGCAGATCGAGAAGAGCTTCGCCGAAGACTCTGGAGGCTCTTCGTCGTCGTCGTCAGGATGGGTCGGCATAAACAGGGGAGGACAATCGAGCGGAGGGTACCAGAGCACGGTGGGGCTTGGGGGCTACGGAGGTGGGCACAAGTACACAACTGTTGATCTATCGGGGCTGAAACTTGGGGGTGGAGGAGGTGGAGGAGACAGCGGAGGTTCCGTGAGTGGTTATTACAGCTCGCTGGGTTCTTCGGGGATTCAGTCCATTGGAGCATCAGGGATTCACTCGGGCGGCTCAGGGTTAGAAGCAGGAGGAGGGTACTCCATTGGATCCGACGGTAGTTCCGGCGGGTACTCCATTGGATCAGGAAGCAGTTCCGGCGGGTACTCCAGCGGATCGGGAAGCAGTTCCGGTGGGTACTCCAGCGGATCAGGAAGCACCTCCGGCGGTTACTCCAGCGGATCCGATTACTCTTCAGGTGGGTACTCTAGTGGATCGGATTACAGTTCAGGCGGGTACTCGAGCGACTCAGGATACAGCTCAATCGGATCAGGAATCGGCTCAAGCGGATCAGCACAATCATTTGGAGGCGGCTATTCCGGACAATCGTTCGGAGGAGGCTATTCAGGACAATCATTTGGAGGTGGATCACTTGGATCATCCGGAATATCAATAGGATCATCAGGATACAACTCGCTTGGATCATCAGGACAATCATTCGGAGGAGGTTCTCTTGGATCATCCGCAATATCACTAGGATCATCAGGATTTAACTCGCTGGGATCTTCAGACTTTGGCTCATCTGGAGGTAACGGATTTGGAGGAGGAGGATTCGGCGGACTAGCCTCACCGGGTATCCACCAGAACACCGCGTCCGTGACCCGGCACACCCAGCGCGTACCAATATCAGTACCCCAACCGTACCCGGTCACCGTGTCGCGTCCGGTTCCCGTGCCGGTACCAGTGCCCACCCCCGTGGACGTACCCCGTCCGGTGCGCATCGAAGTACCCAGACCGGTACCAGTGGTCGTGCCCAGGCCGTACCCGGTGACCGTCACGCGTCCGGTTGGCGTGCCAGTGCCGAAGCCCGTCTACGTGAGGGTACCCCAGCCATACCCGGTATCAGTACCGAGGCCGTACCCGGTGGAGATTCATAAACCGGTACCTGTGCGGGTACAGACTCCAGTTGTCGTCAGCGTTCCCGTCAAGATCCACGGACACCATATTGGAGGTTTCTCTGGAGGTCTAGGAGGTGGATTCTCTAGTGGCCTCCACGGCTCATCAGGAGGCTTCTCAAGCGGACTCCATGGCTCATCAGGAGGCTACTCAAGCGGACTCCACGGTTCATCAGGAGGATATTCATCTGGTGGTTTTTCAAGTGGTCTGCTCGGAGGCTATTCCGGAGGTGATCTCCACGGCTCATCCGGAGGATACGCCAGTGGGCTGCAAGGACTATCAGGAGGCTACTCGAGTGGGCTGCATGAATCATCAGGTGGGCTTCATTCCTCATCAGGAGGATACGCAAGTGGGCTGCAAGGACTATCAGGGGGCTACTCAAGTGGATCATCAGGAGGATACTCAGGTGGACTCCACGGGTCATCAGGAGGATACGCAAGTGGGCTGCAAGGACTATCCGGGGGCTACTCAAGTGGATCATCAGGAGGATACTCAGGTGGACTCCACGGGTCATCAGGAGGATACGCAAGTGGGCTGCAAGGATTATCCGGGGGCTACTCAAGTGGGTCATCAGGAGGATACTCATCGAGCGGCCTACTCGGTTCGTCCGGCGACCTCCACGTATCATCCGGGGGCCTCCACGGGGGCTACTCCGGTGGATCGTCCGGGGGCCTCCACGGGGGCTACTCCAGAGGATCCTCCGGCGGATACGCTTCCGGTTACGCCGGAAGTTACTTAGACGGCGGACACTCGGGGAAATACAGCAGTGCGTCTTTAGGCTCGCTCGGAGGGGGCTACTCCGGAGGTTCCGGGGGCTACTCGAATGGGGGCGGTTATTCGGGGGGCTACGCTAGTGGCTACAGCGGCAGCGGCGCCTACAGCAACCAGAAGGACTACACGCTGGGGCAGCAGTACGACAGCAGCGGAGGCTATAAGTACTGATGATGTCCAGTACCGTACTGTTTTTAAAGCCATTTGTTTTATTTTTATGTTTTTAATGTATGTCTAGTCTGTTTTATAAAATAAAAGTAGAAAAAACTCTATTATGTGTTCTGTTTTTTTGGTGACCCTCCAATCTATCCAAAATATTGAAGCTATTGGAAAATATGGCAAGGTATCATTTAATTTTACGTTTTCATTGGAAAATTGTGATTGGAAATTGTGGAAATTGTGAATTAGAAAACTATCGATAGCGTCTTTTCATTTTTTCATATTTCCTTTAAGAGTAATCGAAGCAGATCATTATTATTCAATTTAAAGGTTTGAATATAATCCAATCATCTCTTGTTATTTAACAAAATACAATTTAACCTATTCAATAGTAGTATCTACATTTTCAGTGGAAAATTGTGGAAAAACTATCAATGGGGTCTGTTCACTTTTACGAATTTTCTTGAAGAGTAATGCATTCATATCATTATTATTCAATTTAAAGGTTTGAAGATAGTCCAATCATTACTTGTTATTTAAAAAAATACAGTTTAACCTAATCAATACTACTATCTAAATTTTCCGTGGAAAATTATGGAAAACCTATTGGTGGGGAAATTTTATTTCTTCGCACTATTTTGTAGAGTAATGTATGTCGATTATTCTACCAAAATTTTGCAAATTATTCTACCAAAAATCGTTTTTCCATACAGTTACTTTGAAATGTTTTAAATTTCGCGATTATTTTTTTTTACTTCAGAAAATTTTGAAAAAAATCACACAGGCTATTTATGACCAACTAAAACGCGTGGGATAACTAGTTTTTAGGAGAAACAATTATTTCTGCCACTTTGGTTGCCCAGAAGTGCGCCGATTGACTTTACATTGGCTCTTATGGGAACGGAACAGTGACAGCTGTCCCGGCCCTCGGTTTCGGAGGTGCGCTCGCTTTATTGCCGATTACTCGGCTCACAGAGATGCCAGATGTTTTTTTCTTGCACAATTCTACGCGGGAATAATGGAGGATTATCACCTACAAAGTTGAAGAAAATCCTGAAACAGATAGGCCGTCAGCGTTGCTCCAAAGTCGGGCGAGTTCCGATGGCTCAAAATGAAATGTCCACTTTGCCAACGGATTGTCAAAAAAATATTTTTTTTATAGTGCTGAAATTTTGACAAATTATTCTCCCATTCATTGCGAATATTTTGGTATAAGGTGAAGTTATTTGGGGATTTTCGAGTTTTCGCCAAAAATCGACGTTTTTCCATACATATGCCTTGAAATTCCGCAATTTTTTTTTTGCTTCAGAAAATTTTGAAAAAAATCACACAGGCTATTTATGACCTACTAAAGCGCGTGAGCTAGTTAGTATTGACAAGAAAATATTATTTCTGCCACTTTGGTCGCTCAGAAGTGCGCCGACTGGCTTTACATTGGCTCTTACGGGAACGAAATAGTGCCAGCTGTCCCGGCCCTCGGTTTTGGAGGTGCGCTCGGTTTATCACCGATTACTCGGCTCACAGATATACCAGATGTTTTTTTCTTGCACCATTCTACGCGGGAATAATGGAGGATTATCACCTACAAAGTTGAAGAAAATCCATACACAGATAGCCCGTCAGCGTTGCTCCAAAGTCCGGCGAGTTCCGATGGTTAAAAATGAAATGTTCACTTTTCCGACGGATTGTCAAAAAAATAATTTTTTTATAGTGTTGAAATTTTGACATGTTATTCTCCCATTCATTGGGAACATTTTGGCATAAGGTGAAGTTATTTGAAGATTTTCGAGTTTTTGCCAAAAATCGATAGTTTTCCATACATATGCCTTGAAATTTCGTGAAATTTTTTTTGCTTCAGAAAATTTTGAAAAAAATCACACAGACTATTTATGACCAACTTAAGCGCGTAGGCTAGTTTGTTTTGACAAGAAAAAAATATTTCTGCCACTTTGGTCGCCCAGAAGTGCGCAGATTGGCTTTACATAGGCTCTTATGGGAACGGAACAGTGCAAGCTGTCCCGGCCCTCGGATTTTGAGGTGCGCTCGGTTTATCGCCGATTACTCGGCTCACAGAGGTGCCACAAGTTTTTTACTTACACCATTCTACTCGGAAATAATGTAGGATTATCACCTCCAAAGTTGAAGAAAATCCATACACAGATAGCCCGTCAGCGTTGCTCCAAAGTCGGGCGAGTTCCGGAGACTCAAAATGAAATGTCCACTTTTCCGGCGGATTGTCAGAAAAATAATTTTTTTATAGAGCTGAAATTTTGAAAGGTTATTCTCCCATTCATTGGGAACATTTTGATATAAGGTGAAGTTAATTGGCGATTTTCGAGTTTTCGCCAAAAATCGGCGTTTTTCCATACATTTGACTTGAAATTTCGTGAATTTTTTTTTGCTTCAGAAAATTTTGAAAAAAATTACAGAGGCTATTTATGGCCTACCAAAGCGAGTTGAATTTATGGCAGCAAATCGTTTCTCTTTGTTGTTAGTACTGTTATCTGGCAGATAACTTGTCCAAAATTGTATACAAAGACCGACAAATTGCGTATTCACAATTGTAACCAGGCCTTTTGCAGCAGAATGGTATTAAAAAATGTATATATTTCCCACGTCCATTCCGAACCTGCAAGTGGTGTAAACCTCCCCATTGTCCCGTGTGTTAATATCCCGCTTGTAAATCCCCCTGTCGGCTGCAAAAATGCAAAAGCCGCACAGCAATAAACGTTAACGCGCGGGGGCGGCTGTGGGGGGCTGTTGGGGGCTGTGTGGGGCTGTTGGGGGCTGTGTGGAGCTGTTAGGGGCTGTGTGGGGCTGTTGGGAGGCGCTTCCAAGCCATTTGGCCGCGTTTCAATCGACCCAGTTAATAGAAACATGTCGATTCATTAATAGAACGGCGTAACTGGGGGGCAAAACTGCGAGACGGATCGCCGTGGGGGGCGACCCCACAACCCCTCATCGGGGGGTGGGGGGTTCGCCGCGGAAAATTGCGGACGGGAAATGTTCAGTATGCTGTCTGGCGTACGTCCGATTAGGCCGGGGTCGGATTAGAGGGCGTCGCGACGCTCGGCGTCGCGATTACATTGGAGACACTTGATTAAAAAGTAATTGGAAGACTGCCGCGCCCCGATTAATAATTCATAAATCGATGGCAGACGGCCTCGAGGTGACAGAGATGGCTTAAAAGCGTAGGCTATTAATTCGTTATCTTATAATTAAATTTATTTTTCGATTACTTTATTAAGTAAATTGTTCGTTTTATTTAATATCATATTTTAAGAGGATTTATCTTCAGGCAGATCTGGCATAAAATATTCAAAATATCTATCAGATAAATTTTCAGAAATTTCAATGACCTATAACTCGGAAAGTTGAGTCACAGGCCTATATTATTATTCCAAAGAAGTTGCGTAAAAAAATGCTTAACGAGGAGACAACAGGCTCGGAAAGCAGTGGAACTGTAACACTGCCCTGGGGCACACCAAATGATGTCCGCCGCACTATAACGGCAATTTCGATTTCTATATGATTCACACGTGCTCGCCTTTAAAAAGTGAAAGAGGTTTTCTTCGGCCTATTCGGAGACTTCCAAAAACAATGAGAAAAAGGCCCCAGCCGAGCGCTCTGACTCGCAGGAATGTCCGGCCAGCCGGCTTTCTCTCCTCGCCGGCTCCCTTTCTTCTCGCATCTCCTCTTTGTCGGCCCCCTTGATGTCCTCCGGGGGCGCGGCGCAGAAGAAAGTGACGCCCGGATCCAGTATTCTAATTTATTGTAATCCGGTGAAATTCCTTTCGGTAGACGACAATGAATCGATGGGTTTCCCCGCAGGAAGCACGTGTGTGGGATGAGAGCGAAAGTCACGGATTCAGAGCGGTTCCTATCTGGGAAACGAAACGCGTAACGGATGAGGTAATTTCGGCTTTCCGGCAAGCAAAGAATGGCTAGAAATTTAAAGAGGTTTAAAAACGATTAGCGCTTTATGGTTCCGGCCGAGAGATCAGGTGTGATTTTTTTTTTAAAACAACGTCTCTTTAATAGTTTTAGGAAACGTGGACACTTTACATTAAGAACTTAAGTACAGTTAACATTCAGAAATAACAAAAAAATATAAGTATTTAAACAAATTTAAAGCCATAAAAATATATTTAAATACATAAGAAAGGGGATAAAAGAATATGCGAAAATTACAGAGGAATCACACCAACAAGTATACCAAGATAATGACCAGGGTACTAGAAAACAGGATGCAAGACAAACTAGATAAAAAAATAGATAGCCCGTGCAGATTCAGAAGAGGGAGAAGCACGCAGATTCCTAAGGAAAATAGAAAACAAAACCAGAAGAGGCAGGAATGATATCTCGTGAGTACGTATGGAGCCACAGGTAAAATACCTTGCAAAACATGGGTACAACAATACACAATTTTTTTATGTTAAATGTTTCCGTTTTATTCATCCTCGTCGGCTTTATAACATTATTTACACCTGTCTATATACATGTAGCAGGATATGCGGGGATAAGGAGGAATTGTTGTTGTTTTTGCAGTACAGAAAACACACGGAAATTATGCAGACTCATGGGTTTTCCCTTGTCATGTGTAATCCCCGCCGTTTTTACCTTGGGAAACCAATTTTTCCCGGTGTTTATAAAACGCACGCTCCACGTATCAAATCCCTGTTTGCTCTGGCGTTGCATGTTTTTTTTTATTAAGCCTCGTGCCGTGCTCGGCGTACGTAAAGTGAAAATCAATCAGACTCGGTTTGTTGTGAAAAATTCGTCGGTGGAAATTGGAAAATTTGCGGAATGCGCAGGAAAATAGCGGAAGAGCTGCGGTCAATACTTTTGTTTTATGTTAAAACGTTAATCAAGACAAAACAAAGTTGCAAACAATAACGCATTAATTTATTAAAATATTTAAAAAAATGTAGCACAGCAGCACATTGCATTACAAGTATCACAAAATCTTCACAATGTCTTTTTTTTGTAGAAGTTAAATTAATTTAGATCAAACAAATAAAGTACAAAATTCTTATTTGTAAAAATGTTTCTTTATTTCAAACTTTCAAACGTTTATCATGTGATATTTTCACAAGCAAAAAATATGTGAAAACATTGCTTTAGGAAACAACACCTGATTTTGTAATAAAATTTCCACATTTAGAATCTTAATGCATTTACAAAAGTTTATGTTGTAACACTCTATGTTAACTCATACGCTAAGAGATTCTTATGAAAACATTCTTATGAAAACACTACATTTTGTAATCAAATTTTCATACTTAGAATTTAGACAAGATTTTTGAAGATTTTAGCATCTTAATGCATTTACAAAAGTTTATATTGTGACACTTAATGTTAACTCATACGCTAAGAAATTCGTATGACAACATTCTTATGAAAACACTACATTTTGTAATCAAATTTTCATGCTTAGAATTTAGAATCATACTATAGCCACTAATGTTTTTCTTTCAAAACTAATTAGCTCATGCAATTTGGTTGGTCATAAAGAGGCTGTATGATTTTTTTCAAATTTTTCTCAAGCACAAAAAAATCGCTGAGTTTATAGGTATGGAAAAAACGTCGATTTTTGGCGAAAACTTAAAAATCGCCAAATAACTTCACCTTATACCAAAATTTTCGCAATAAATGGGAGAATAATTTGTGCAAATTTGAGCGCTATAGAAAAATTAGTTTTTTGACAATCCGCTCGCAAAGTGGATATTTCATTTGAAGCCTCCGAAACTCCCCCAATTTTGAAGCAACGCTATTTGCTTACCTGTTAATGGATTTTCATCAAATTTGGAGGTGATATACCTACATGATTCCCGAGTAGATTGGTGTAAGCAAAAATATGCTGGCACCTTTATGAGCCCAGCAATCGGTAATTAACCGAGCGCACCTCCGAAACCTGCGCCCAGGACAGCTGGCACTATTTCGTTCCCATAAGAGCCAATGTAAAGGCATTTGCGCCGTTCTAAGCGACCAAAGTGGGAGAAATAATTTTTTTATTGCAAAACTAACTAGCCCACGCAATTTGGTTGGACATAAAGAGCCTGTGTGATTTTTTTCAAAATTTTCTGAAGCAAAAAAAAATTCACAAAATTTCAAAGTATGGAAAACTATCGATTTTTGGCAAAAACTCGAAAATCTCCAAATTACTTCACCTTATACCAAAATGTTCCCAATGAATGGGAGAATAACCTATCAAAATTTCAGCACTATAAAAAAATTATGTTTTTGACAATCCGCCGGAAAAGTGGACATTTTATTTTGAGCCTCTGGAACTCGCCCGACTTTGGAGCAACGCTGATGGGCTATTTGTGTATGGATTTTCTTCAACTTTGTAGGTGATAATCCTACATTATTCCCGAGTAGAATGGTGCAAGAAAAAAACTTCCGGCACCTCTGTGAGCCGAGTAATCGGCGATGAACCGAGCGCACCTCCAAAACCGAGGGCCGGGACAGCTGGCACTGTTCCGTTCCCATAAGAGCCAATGTAAAGACAATCGGCGCACTTCTGGGCGACCAAAGTGGCAGAAATATTTTTTTCTTGTCAAAACTAACTAACCCACGCGCTTTAGTTGGTGATAAGTAGCATGTGTGATTTTTTTCAAAATTTTCTGAAGCAAAAAAAATTTCACGAAATTTCAAGGCAAATGTATGGAAAAACATCGATTTTTGGCGAAAACCCGAAAATCTCCAAATAACTTCACCTTATACCAAAATGTTCCCAATGAATGGGAGAATAAGATGTGTAAATTTTAGCGCTATAAAAAAATTGGTTTTTTGACAATCTGCCGGAAAAGTGGACATTTCATTTTGAGCCATCGGAACTCGCCCGACTTTGGAGCAACGCTGAAGGGCTAACTATGTATGGATTTTCTTCAACTTTGTAGGTACTAATTCAACATTATTACCGAGTAGAATGGTGCAAGAAAAAAACTTCTGGCACCACTGTGAGCCGAGTAATCGGCAATAAACCGAGCGCACCTCCAAAACCGAGGGCCGGGACAGCTGGCACTGTTCCGTTCCCATAAGAGCCAATGTAAAGACAATCTGCGCACTTCTGGGCGACCAAAGTGGCAGAAATATTTTTTTCTTGTCAAAACTAACTAGCCCAAGCGCTTGAGTTGGTCATAAATAGCCTGTGTGATTTTTTTCAAATTTTTCAAATTACTAAAAAAAAAACTAAAAATACCATACCGAAAGTTTTCCCACAATTTTCCATTGAAAACGTAAAAATAAATTATAAATATTATAAATTGCCGTATTTCCAATCAATGGTTAAACTATTTTTCTTTTAATATAATTTAATATATATATATATATATATATATATATATATATATACATATATATATATATATATATATATACATATATATATATATATATATATATATATATATATATATATATATATATATATATATATATATATATATAAGTGGAATCGGATTACTACTCTCAAATTTTATGAGAGTAATCTAGACTCAGTTGCAATTGCACAAGAGTAATCTACTCATTACTCTTTAAGTATGTATGAAAAACTGAAAATACCCTATACATAGTTTTTCCATAATTTCCCACAATTTTCCACTTTAAATATATACGGTGGTGATTAGTTATAGCAGTAGAATGCACAGGCAAATAAAAAAAATCTAGTAAACACATGAAGACGATTATACATTAAAAATATAACGTCGCAAAGAATTCTTCGATATTCATCGGGATGCTCTAAACACTCTGCAAACCTCCACAAGAACGCGCATGTATAAAAAGCGCGCACAAGGAATAAAAAACCTCCCTCGAGGACAACAACGGAGCCATGTATGCTGTGAGCGGGGATCAATGGACCTGACATTAAGTATCTCGTATAGTTTTTCCGCCCCACGTCGTTTCTCATCCCAAAAACTCCCCGGCAAGACTCGCCTCAAACTTTATTCAACAATTCCTTCTTGATATTAATAATTCTGGCATGAAATAACAATTTCTTGTATCCACCTTCAATAATTCATAGTGTGGTTACAATACAATCACAACTATCGCAATGGCTGGATGATCCTACCGACTGCGCCAATTATTTCAATTGAAGAAAACTTTTTTTTTTAACCTTAAATATTGACAAACTATTTATCCATATAAGGATTACGCTCAAATATTAACAGTCATGCTATGTAGTGGACGTGAAATAACAAATAGCACCTCGTTTGAGCTGTAATCACATTCCCAACGCAAACTGGGCGTGCAGACTCAAAGGTCTTTTTATTTTTCAGTGTGTGAAGAACGTGCCGTGGAAAAATAAAGTTTGCCAAGTCCGCTGATGCACACGGCAATTAGCGTTTCAACGCTCAGTTGCGAGTACGTTAATTACGTCGTGGGAAATGAATTTTCCGGCTGAAAAATTGCCGGGATCGTAGCTCGTTCGTGCCCCATCAATATCCTCTGTTTGATCCACGTCATTAATACGATCCACGACGTCTATTTCATCCGAGCAGTAAATATTATCCACGACGTCTATTTCGTTCACGTCATCTTTATGATCCACAACGTCTATTTCGTCCCCGTTATATGTATGATCCACCAAGTCTATTTCGTTCACGACATGCCTCAGAATATCAGCAATAAGTTTCATCAGTAGAGATGCGCTAGTTTTCGAGATATTTCAGTATGAGTCACTTTGGAGAACATTTGAAGTAACATATGCTAGCACATTAAAAACTTAATATCCCAAGAATCGCGCATTGAATTTTAATAAAATTGGCAACAGTCAGTAACAACATATCACTGAATATCAATAATAATTTGCATCAATATTGATACACTAATTTGTGAAATATTTGAGAATCGTTATAAAATCACACAACAAGATTAATATATCTAGATTTACACATTGAATATTAATTATATTTTTTTAAATAAATACTAACATATCACTTAATATCAGCATTAAGTTTCATCGGAAATGATACGCTAGTTTTCGAGATATCATTATTTGAGTCTGAGTCACTTTTCAGAACATTTGAAGTAGCACATTAAAAACTAAATATCTCAAGAATCGCGCATTGAATTTCAATAAAATTGGCAATAGTCAGTAACAACATATCACTGAATATCAATAATAATTTGCATCAATATTGATACACTAATTTGTAAAATATTTGAGAATCGTTATAAAGTCACACAACAAGACTAATATATCTAGATTTACACATTGAATATTAATTATATTTTTTTATATAAATACTAACATATCACTTAATATCAGCATTAAGTTTCATCGGAAATGATACGCTAGTTTTCGAGATATCATTATTTGAGTATGGGTCACTTTGGAGAATATTTGAAGTAACATATGCTAGCACATTAAAAACTGAATATCCCAAGAATCGCGCATTGAATTTTAATAAAATTCGCAACAGTCAGTAACAACATATCACTCAATATCAATAATAATTTGCATCAATATTGATACACTAATTTGCGAAATATTTTAGAATCGTTATAAACTCACACAACAAGACTAATATATCTAGATTTACACATTGAATATTAATTATATTTTTTTACATAAATACTAACATATCACTTAATATCAGCATTAAGTTTCATGGGAAATGATACGCTAGTTTTCGAGATATTATTATTTGAGTATGAGTCACTTTCGAGCACATTTGAAGTCACATATGCTAGCACATTAAAAATTGAATATTCCAAGAATCGCGCATTGAATTTTAATCAAATTCGCAACAGTCAGTAACAATATATCACTGAATATCAATAATAATTTGCATCAATATTGATACACTAATTTGCGAAATATTTGAGAATCGTTATAAAATCACACAACAAGACTAATATATCTAGATTTACACATTGAATATTAATTATATTTTTTTACATAAATACTAACATATCACTTAATATCAGCATTAAGTTTCATCGGAAATGATACGCTAGTTTTCGAGATATCATTATTTGAGTATGAGTCACTCTTCAGAACATTTGAAGTAACATATGCTAGCACATTAAAAACTGAATATCCCAAGAATCGCGCATTGAATTTCAATCAAATTGGCAACAGTCAGTAACAACATATCACTAAATATCAATAATAATTTGCATCAATATTCATACACTAATTTGCGAAATATTTGAGAATCGTTATAAAATCACACAACAAGACTAATATATCTAGATTTACACATTGAATATTAATTCTATTTTTTTACATAAATGCCAATATATCACTCAATATCAGCATTAAGTTTCATCGGAAATGATACGCTAGTTTTCGAGATATCATTATTTGAGTATGAGTCACTTTTCAGAACATTTGAAGTAACATATGCTAGCACATTAAAAACTGAATATCCCAAGAATCGCGCATTGAATTTCAATCAAATTGGCAACAGTCAGTAGCAACATATCACTAAATATCAATAATAATTTGCATCAATATTGATACACTAATTTGTGAAATATTTGAGAATCGTTATAAAATCACACAACAAGACTAATATATCTAGATTTACACATTGAATATTAATGATATTTTTTTACATAAATACTAACATATCACTTAATATCAGCATTAAGTTTCATCGGAAATGATACGCTAGTTTTCGAGATATCATTATTTGAGTATGGGTCACTTTGGAGAATATTTGAAGTAACATATGCTAGCACATTAAAAACTGAATATCCCAAGAATCGCGCATTGAATTTCAATCAAATTGGCAACAGTCAGTAACAACATATCACTGAATATCAATAATAATTTGCATCAATATTGATACCCTAATTTGCGAAATATTTGAGAATCGTTATAAAATCACACAACGAGACTAATATATCTAGATTTACACATTGAATATTAATTATATTTTTTTACATAAATACTAACATATCACTTAATATCAGCGTTAAGTTTCATCGGAAATGATACGCTAGTTTTCGAGATATCATTATTTGAGTATGAGTTACTTTTCAGAACATTTGAAGTAACATATGCTAGCACATTAAAAACTGAATATCCCAAGAATTGCGCGTTGAATTTTAATAAAATTGGCAACAGTCAGTAACAACATATCACTCAATATCACCATTAAGCTTCAACCAAAGTGATACGCTAGTTTTTGAGATATCATTATTTAAGTATGAGTAACTTCGGAAAACATTCTTATGAAACAACAAAGATATTTCATGAAATTTCGTTTGGAATTTTCACGACATCTTATCTATTTGTAACAGTAAAAAGTTTGATGTAACATGATTATTATTATGAAGTTGCACAATTTCATGGAATATTTTTGAATTTTTGACAATTTAACAAAACACGAATGCGTTATTTGTTGAAAATTCATAATCAAAAATTTCAAAACTATTGTATTTTCCCAAAAATTGTTTCACATATATCTCATATATCATATCTATTAAGGATTGCAAAATATTTTTTAATGATCTCAAGATTCCACAAGAATTGGTTTTCGTATAAACGAATTTTAATATAATTAGCGATACTTAAAAGAAAAATAGAAGAACAAGGCATGTCTCTAAATAAATCAATAGATACTTTTCCAGAATATGACTGAATAGTCTAATATTACTATTCTTTGTCTAATATTACTATTTAGAATATCAGTGAATATCAATAATAATCTTTTTTTTTTCTGTTTCAGGTGAGTGTCTTTACATCCTCGGCTTCCTGCGGGATAACGAGTGGATCCGTTAACTATCATCCAGGCGTGCGAGGACGTCCCGCAGGATCGCAGGACTACGTCACCGGCATTTGTTTTCCGGGAGCTCCGGGCGACACCTCTCGGCCGAGGGGTCGCACGTCGGCTCCGGGAAACCGGAAGTGCAGGAAAAACGGGGTATTGATGTGCCGGACCCGTTGCGTAATCGCCGTAATGGTGCGTCGAATGGGGCACTTTGGCCCCCGTTAATTGGGCCCCCGCCGGTTTAATCGCTGCAGCACTGCACAATGTGGAGCGCTAAACTATGAATCGCCGGTTAAATTTTGATTAGCCCCGAACGTTCCATGGGAATTTCAGGCGCTAATTGCACGAGTCACGCGAAAAGCCAAACATTAAGTTACTGGGGAAATAAGCCAGGATTATTAAGATTACGCGGATTATGGAATTTTAATTTCAGGGCTCTAAATTAATGTTTCCCACTTTCGTGTAAGAATTCCTCGTTTATTTCTTCATTTAACACAACAGTTTTGTCACCACAAAATACGACACGTCCCACAAATTATGTAAACACAACTTTTGAGTTTAATAAACCATAAATTATTACTAACACCTAATATCTAATACACTAATATCTCAATGAAAATTTTGTGAAAGTTTCAGTATTAAATAAGTGACAAAATCAAACATATAACTTTCTGCAATGACAAGTATCGATTAGCTATTACTGAAATTTCTGAAAATTTATCTATTGTATATTTATTATTAAATATATGTTAAGTATACCTGAAGCTAGTTCTCCTTAAAATTTTACAAAGTTTCGCTATTAAATAAGTGAGAAAATCAAACATATAATTTTCTGCAATGACAAGTATCGATTAGCTATTACTGGAATTTCTAAAAAATTATTTATTGCATATTTATTAGTAGATATCTGTTAAGTATACCTGAAACTAATTCTCCTGAAAATTTGAGAAAGTTTCAGTATTAAATAAGTGAGAAAATTAAACATATAACTTTCTGCAATGACAAGTATCGATTAGCTATTACTGAAATTTCTGAAAATTTATTTATTGCGTATTTATTATCAAATATCTGTTAAGTATACCTGAAACTAATTCTCCTGAAAATTTGACAAAGTTTCAGTACTAAACAATTGAGAAAATCAAATATATAACGTTCTGCAATGACAAGTATCGATTAGCTATTACTGAAATTTCTGAAAAATTATTTATTGCATATTTATTATTAGACATCTGTTAAGTATACCTGAAACTAATTCTCCTGAAAATTTGACAAAGTTTCAGTATTAAATAAGTGATAAAATTAAACATATAACTTTCTGCAATAACAAGTATCGATTAGCTATTACTGAAAAATCTGAAAATTTATTTAGTGCATATTTATTATTAGATATCTATTAAGTATACCTAAAACTAATTCTCCTGAAAATTTGACAAAGTTTCAGTACTAAATAAGTGAGAAAATCAAATATATAACTTTCTGCAATGACAAGTATCGATTAGCTATTACTGAAATTTCTGAAAATGTATTTATTGCATATTTATTATTTGATATCTGTTAAGTATACCTGAAACTAATTCTCCTGAAAATTTGACAAAGTTTCAGTACTAAACAAGTGAGAAAATCAAATATATAACGTTCTGCAATGACAAGTATCGACTAACTATTACTGAAATTTCAGAAAATTTATTTATTGCATATTTATTATTAGATATCTGTTAAGTATTCCTGAAACTAATTCTCCTGAAAATTAGGCAAAGTTTCGGTACTAAATAAGTGAGAAAATTAAACATATAACTTTCTGCAATGACTAGTATAGATTAGCTAATACTGAAATTTCTGAAAATTTATTTATTGCGTATTTATTATCAAATATCTGTTAAGTATACCTGAATCTAATTGTCCTGAAAATTTGACAAAGTTTCAGTACTAAATAAGTGAGAAAATCAAACATATAACTTTCTGCAATGACTAGTATCGGTTAGCTATTACTGAAATTTCTGAAAATTTATTTATTGCATATTTATTATTAGATATCTGTTACGTATACCTGAAACTAATTTTCCTGAAAATTTGACAAAGTTTCAGTACTAAATAAGTGAGAAAATCAAATATATAACTTTCTGCAATGACAAGTATCGATTAGCTATTACTGAAGTTTCTGAAAATTTATTTATTGCATATTTATTATTGGATATCTGTTCAGTATACCTGAAGCTAGTTCTCCTGAAAATTTGATAAAGTTTCAGTATTAAATAAGTGAGAAAATTAAACTTATAAATTTCTGCAATAACGAGTATCGATTAGCCATTACTGAAATTTCTGAAAATTTATTTATTGCATATTTAGTATTAGATGTCTGTTACGTATACCTGAAACTAATTCTCCTGAAAATTTAACAAAGTTTCAGTACTAACTAAGTGAGAAAATCAAGCATATAACTTTCTGCAATGACAAGTATCGATTAGCTATTACTGAAATTTCTGAAAATGTATTTTTTGCGTATTTATTATTAGATATCTGTTAAGTATACCTGAAACTAATTTTCCTGAAAATTTGACAAAGTTTCGCTATTAAATAAGTGAGAAAATCAAATGTATAACGTTATGCAATGACAAGTATCGATTAGCTATTTCTGAAATTTCTGAAAATTTATTTATTGCATATTTATTATTAGATATCTGTTAAGTATACCTGAAACTAGTTTTCCTGAAAATTTGAAAAAGTTTCAGTACTAAACAAGTGAGAAAATCAAATATATAACTTTCTGCAATGACAAGTATCGATTAGCTATTACTGAATTTTCTGAAAATGTATCTATTGTATATTTATTATAAGATATCTGTTAAGTATACCTGAATCTAATTCTCCTGAAAATTTGACAAAGTTTCAGTACTAAATAAGTGAGAAGATCAAATATACAACTTTCTGCAATGACAAGTATCGATTAGCTATTACTGAAATTTCTGAAAATTTATCTACTTCATATTTATTATTAGATATCTGTTAAGTATACCTGAAACTAATTCTCCTGAAAATGTGACAAAGTTTCAGTACTAAATAAGTGAGAAAATTAAACATACAACTTTCTGCAATGACCAGTATCGGTTCGCTATTACTGAAATCACTGAAAATTTATTTATTGCATATTTATTATTAGAAATCTGTTAAGTATGCCTACAACTAATTCTCCTGAAAATTTAACAAAGTTTCAGTACTAACTAAGTGAGAAAATCAAGCATATAACTTTCTGCAATGGCAAGTATCGATTAGTTATTACTGAAATTTCTGAAAATGTATTTTTTGCATATTTATTATTAGATAATAGATATTAGATAAATATCATAGTTTCTATTGGAACTTTTTTAAATTTATAATCAAGATTTTACCCCTTCCATTATATTTTTTTGCAAATTTTTATGAAATCTTTAATAACGTTGTAAGGAATATGATTTCCGTGGAAACTCTATGCAATTTCCAACTAACAACTCGCAGGTTTAATTAATCTTTGTAATTCGCAGAAGAAACAGGTTATTTGTTCCTATTCTAGTTTATTGCATTTGATTTAAAACTTTTGCAACAATTTCCAACAACTGAAAATTGTTTAGTTCACAAATTTGAGGAGCTTAACGTATGCAACTTCATTTACAGTCAAATACCGCGTTTTGGTGCCATCTTCGTGCGTCACAGTGAACTAAAACATCAATACCGCCAAAACATAACCTACAAGCCGGTTTTCCATGAATTTAAAGCATAAACGTATCCTGTGCACAAATTACGCTTATAATTTCCAAAACCAAGGTACGTACTTGCAAGTAAATAGATGTACAGCTTGTGTTTATCGATGAAAACGTATTTGGTGCAAAACCAGTAAATGGGGGCTTCAAATCGGTTGCTCACGGAGAAGCATTGATACATATCTGTTGTAGATGACGTTGATGTCTTTGGCTGCGTACCTGCAGCTCATGGACAGGTGCTGGAACATGCAGGACGGCATAAAGATTGCGGCCCTGCTGGCGCTGCGCTACGACCAGGCCTCGAACCTGGCGCAGGAGCACCCTGAGGGCATGGTCGTGCGCTTCGTAAAGCCCCCCATAGACGAGCTGGTGGTGTCGCACCTGAAGTGCATCCACCACGTCACCGAGGGCAGCTTCCTCGAGGCCTACCAGCACCAGAGCAACCTGACGCAGAGCCTGACGAAGATCATACAGGCGCAGAAGGAGGAGAACTGGTTCCTGCCGGTCATGTACGCGGCGTGCCTGGACCTGCGCCTGCTGGCGCAGCGGGCCGAGAAGGACCGGGTCGGTGCTACGGAGAAGCCGGGCGAGATCCTGGAGAAGGCCGCCGAGTGCCTGATGGGCTGCTTCCGGGTGTGCGCCGCCGACAACCGGTCGTCCGAGGAGGACACGAAGCGCATAGGGATGCTCAATCTGGTCAATCAGCTGTTTAAGGTGTACTTCCGCATTAATAAGCTGCACCTGTGCAAGCCGCTGATCAGGGCGATTGAATCGTCGCCGTTCAAAGACAGTTTCTCGTTGAGCCAGCAGATCACTTACAGGTATTACGTCGGCCGGAAGGCGATGTTTGACAGCGATTACAAGGCGGCGGACGAGTACCTGACGTACGCCTTCGAGAACTGCCACAAGATGAGCCAGAAAAATAAGCGCCTGATATTAATCTATTTGGTCCCTGTTAAAATGCTGCTGGGGTACATTCCGAGCAAGCAGGTCTTGGAGAAGTACGATGTGATACAGTTCTGGGATTTGGTTCAGGCCGTGTGCCAGGGCAACCTGAAGCTCTTCGACGAGCTCATGGAGAAGCACGAGGAGTTCTTCATCAAGTGCGGGATTTATCTGATCGTCGATAAGTTGAAGATTATAGCCTACAGGAATTTGTTTAGGAAGGTCTATTTGGTTCTGAACACGCACCAAATTCCCGTCGAAGCACTGCAGACCGCCTTGGTCTCTTTGGGGCAGACCGACGTTGATCTGGACGAGACCCAATGCATTGTTGCAAATTTGATTTACGAGGGAAAAATTAAGGGCTACATTTCACATCAGCACAGGAAGGTTGTCGTCAGCAAGCAGAACCCGTTTCCCCCTTTAACTAGTTTGTCTTAGTTATGTAATAGATTTATGTGTTGTTTGATTTACGTTAACTGATTAATAAAACCAATCTTCGTTTAAACAAGGCTATAAAAAAATTCACTTTCAAATAAACTACTCGAAAGAATTATCGCATTACCCTTTATAATTAAAAATAATTATTAATTACTTATAAATAAATTTAAAAATATAGTTAAGTTACTCATTGGTTTAAAAACATTTGATATATGTTTTTTATTGTTTTAAAAGCATAGTTTGTTTTTTGTTGGTTTAAAAGTATAGTTATGTCTTATAGGTTTAAAAACATAGTTATGTTATTTATTGGTTTAAAAGCATAGTTATGTTGATTATAGGTTTGAAAACATAGTGATGTTTTTTTATTGGTTTATAAACATTCATTGATTTTTAAAAGTTTTTACTTAATTTTACTTAATTAATTGATATACTTAATACTCACTGATTAGGTGGTAATTGCGAAGTGTTATAATATTCCTGTGGAAGAGGTAATGCGGGATGCTAATTTATTATGGCAACAATTTGGGAATTATGAAATTGATCGCACGCTGATGCTGAAGGGACCCGAAAGATTGAAACTAATCTCCATTAAGTTCGAGGAAGTGATTCAAAAATGCATTGGCGGCAATTTTGTCGACTTCCAAGCTCGTTTCTAAATCTTTCAAATTTAAAAATTCAAATTGATTACACACATTTATGGTAAACATAAGATCAAGATATACACATAGTAAAATACATAATTCATGCTTCTGATGATGGTAATTTTGAAACCGAAACTAGTCAGGCAAAACAATATAAATTAGTAATTTAATAAAATATAAATAATTTTGCCAGTAAGTACCCAATAATATTACCTTAAATACATGACTGGTAACTTATGGATAAATCCTTAAGTTTAATTATTAATTAATTATAAAACATTAGAAAATATATAGTTTCTTATGGTTTAAAAGCATACTCAGGTTTTTTTGGGTTTAAAAGCATACTTAGGTTTTTTTTGGGTTTAAAAGCATAGTTATGTTTTTTATTTAAACGACCTCGAAATTGAACACAAAATGAGGCTGAAGAGACCCGAAAGGTTGAAACTAGTCTCCAGTTAGTTCGAGGAAGTAATTCCTCGAACTTATTATTAAATTAATAAAAATATTAATTATTATTATTCTAAAAACAGTTTTACAATACTAAAATTGTAATACCTGAGAGTGCTATTTTTTTAAATTAAATACAGTTTAATTTAAACAAAAATTAATCAATATATTGTATTGATTATTAGTACTTTATAAGTGATAAATGTTTTATCAAACAAGTTTGTACTTTGATATTATACAAAAAACAGATTGATTAACAGAAATTTGTGCATACGTGTATATTGGGTTGCCTAACGTGCTTCGCTATATATTATAATTCGGCTATTATAACTCCGAGAACATTGAAACTTGGATAGTAAAATACAAAAAAAAATTAGCTTTCATGCCATATATCGATTGTTTCGACAGCTGTCACAGGTAGCTGTCAAAATGGCCGAAGACATTCACGTTGTAATTCGCGGACACTTTGACGGCTTCCTGTGACAGCTGTCATAAAAGTTGTTATTTAGGAAAAGATAGCTAATTTTTTGCTTTATTTTCTGTGCAAGTTTCAACTCTCTCGGATTTATAATAGCCGATATATTAACGATCTCACTTACGGCCATTTTGACAGCTTCCTGGGACAGCTGTCAAAAAAATCAATACACCAGAAGATAGCTAATTTTTGGCTTTATTTTCTGTGCAAGTTTCAACTTTCTCGGATTTATAATAGCCGAGATATTAACGATCTCACTTACGGCCATTTTGACAGCTTCCTGGGACAGCTGTCAAAAAAAATCAATACACCAAAGGTAGCTAATTTTTTGCTTTATTTTCTGTGCAAGTTTCAACTTTCTAGGACTTATAATAGCCGAGATATTAACGATCTCACTTACGGCCATTTTGACAGCTTCCTGGGACAGCTGTCAAAAAAATCAATTATTATGGTGGAAGCGCCAGATTGAAATTTTCATTATGATGCGCCGGGTAGCAAATTTTCAGTATGGTGGATGCGCCGGGTAGAAAATTTTCATTATGGTGGATGCGCCGGGTAGCATATTTTCATTATGGTGGATGCGCCGGGTAGCAAATTTTCATTATGGTGGATGCGCCGGGTAGCAAATTTTCATTATGGTGGATGCGCCGGGTAGCAAATTTTCATTATGGTGGATGCGCCGGGTAGCGTATTTTCATTATGGTGGATGCGCCGGGTAGCAAATTTTCATTATGGTGGATGCGCCGGGTAGAAAATTTTCATTATGGTGGATGCGCCGGGTAGCATATTTTCATTATGGTGGATGCGCCGGGTAGCAAATTTTCATTATGGTGGATGCGCCGGGTAGTGTATTTTCATTATGGTGGATGCGCCGGGTAGCAAATTTTCATTATGGTGGATGCGCCGGGTAGAAAATTTTCATTATGGTGGATGCGCCGGGTAGTAAATTTTCATTATGGTGGATGCGCCGGGTAGCAAATGTTCATTATGGTGGATGCGTGATATTCAGTGACATATTAGTCCTATATGTGTTGAATATAATTTATTTCCAATGCGTGACTTTTGAGATATTCAGTTCTTAATGTAACCCTGAGAATTTACGCGTTATCAAAGAGGCGCATAATTAAATAATTATATCTTAAAAACTGGTTCTTCAATTTTAACGAAATTATTTTTTATATTTACTGATATATTGTTTTTTTTAAATTTATATAATTGAATTGATATCTGATGCATATTTTTCTATACATTCCATTTTTAATGCAATTGTGTGATTTCAGGACATACTCATTTTTAAATAGTGATATCTCATAAATGACCGTATCAAAATTTATTATATTTATTGTTGGTACTGAGCAATTAATTGGTATTAAATATCTATAATTTATTTAATATCCAATGCATGATTTTTGAGATATTTAATTCGTTGATATAAACGTGGATTTTAAAAATAACTTCAATTCTGAGCAAAAGTGGCTCACATTTATATAATGATATCTCAAGAAATAGCGTATCAATATTAATGATATTCATTGCTGATATTCAGTGATATATTAGTACTATATGTGTTGAATATAATTGATTTCTAATGCGTGACTTTTGAGACATTCAGTTCTTAATGTGAACGTGTGAATTCACGTGTTATCAAAAGAGGCTCATAATTAAATTATTATATCTTAAAACCTGGCCCTTCAATTCTAATGAAATTATTTTTTATATTTACTGATATATTGTTTTTTTTAAATTTATATAATTGAATTGATATCTAATGCATATTTTTCTATACATTCCATTTTGAATGCAATTGCGTGATTTCAGGACATACTCATTTTTAAATAGTGATATCTCATAAATGACTGTATCAAAATTTATGATATTTATCGCTGGTACTGAGCGATTAATTGGTATTAAATATCTATAATTTATTTAATATCCAATGCATGATTTTTGAGATATTTGATTCGTTGATATAAACGTGTATTTTAAAAATAACTTAAATTCTGAGCAAAAGTGGCGTATACTTATATAATGATATCTCAAGAAATAGCGTATCAATACTATTGTTATTTATTGCTGATATTCAGTGATATATTTGTACTATACGTGTTGAATATAATTTATTTCTAATGCGTTATTTTTGAGATATTCAGTTCTTAATGTAACCCTGTGAATTCTTCACGCGTTATCGAAAGAGGCTCATAATTATATAATTATAGCTTAAAAACTGGCCCATTAATTCTAATGAAATTATTTTTTATATTTACTTATATATTGTTTTTTTTTAATTATATAAATGAATCAATATCTAATGCATATTTTTCTATACATTCCATTTTTAATGCAATTGTGTGATTTCAGGACATACTCATTTTTAAAAATTAATATCTCATAAATGACCGTATCAAAATTTATGATATTTATCGCTGGTACTAAGCGATTAGTTGGTATTAAATATCTATAATTTATTTAATATCCAATGCATAATTTATGAGATATTCGATTCGTTGATATAAACGTGGATTTTAAAAGTAACTTAAATTCTGAGCAAAAGTGGCGCATACTTATATAATGATATCTCCAGAAATAGCGTATCAATATTAATGATATTTATTACTGATATTCAGTGATATATTAGTACTATATGCGTTAAATATAATTTATTTCCAATGTGTGACTTTTGAGATATTCAGTTCTTAATCTAACCCTGAGAATTCACGCGTTATCAAAGAGGCGCATAATTAAATAATTATATCTTAAAAACTGGCCCATCAATTCCAATGAAATTATTTTTTATATTTACTGTTATATTGTTTTTTTTTTAAATTTATATAATTGAATCAATATCTAATGCATATTTTTCTATATATTCCATTTTTAATGCAATTGTGTGATTTCAGGACTTATTTTTAAATAGTAATATCTCATAAATGACCGTATCAAAATTGATGATATTTATTGCTGGTGCTGAGCGATTAATTGGTATTAAATATCTATAATTTATTTAATATCCAGTGCATGATTTTTGAAATATTTGATTCGTTGATATAAACGTGGATTTTAAAAGTAACTTCAATTGTGAGTAAAAGTGGCGCATACTTATATAATGATATCTCAAGAAATAGCGTATCAATATTAATGATATTTATTGCTGATATTCAGTGATATATTAGTACTATACGTGTTAAATATAATTTATTTCCAATGCGTGACTTTTGAGATATTCAGTTCTTAATGCAACCCTATGAGTTCACGCGTTATCGAAAGAGACTCATAATTAAATATTTATATCTTAAAAACTGGCTCGTCAATTCGAATGAAATTATTTTTTATATTTACTGATATATTGTTTTTTTAAAATTTATATAATTGAATTAATATCTAATGCATATTTTTCTATACATTCCATTTTTAATGCAATTGTGTGATTTCAGGACATACTCACTTTTAAATAGTGATATCTCATAAATGACCGTATCAAAATTAGTGATATTTATTGCCGGTACTGAGCGATTAATTGGTATTAAATATCTATAATTTATTTAATATCCAATGCTTGATTTTTGAGATATTTGATTCGTTGATATAAACGTGGATTTTAAAAGTAACTTCAATTCTGAGCAAAAGTGGCGCATACTTATATAATGATATCTCAAGAAATAGCGTATCAATATTAATGATATTTATTGGCCGGGTAGCAAACTTTCATTATGGTGGATGCGCCGGGCAGCAAATTTTCATTATGGTGGATGCGCCGGGTAGTAAATTTTCATTATGGTGGATGCGCCGGGTAGCAAATTTTCATTATGGTGGATGCGCCGGGTTGCAAATTTGCATTATGGTGGATGCGCCGGGTAGCAAATTTTCATTATGGTGGATGCGCCGGGTAGCAAGTTTGCATTATGGTGGATGCGCCGGGTAGCAAATTTTCATTATGGTGGATGCGCCGGGTAGCAAATTTTCATTATGGTGGATGCGCCGGGTAGCAAATTTTCATTATGGTGGATGCGCCGGGTAGCAAGTTTGCATTATGGCGGATGCGCCGGGTAGCAAATTTTCATTATGGTGGATGCGCCGGGTAGCAAATTTTAATTATGGTGGATATATGTATTGTACGTATAACCCAATTAGAGATTGTATATGACTGTGCCCACCTGAGAGCTGCAATAAACTGCATTGTAGAGGATTAATCCCGTACAGCATATTATGAATTATGAATTATTCACTCGCACGCGAGTTATAAATACCGGTTCTGGCGCATCGTATTATTCATACAACACCGTGGCAATTTAGGAACCGGCGAAACACGGGAATCGATATTCAACTCCTTTGGGTTACTGCGGTCCAGCCATAAGCAAGAGGAGTAAGAGGAGCAAGAGGAGAATACTGAGGGATGGTGATGATGAGGGATGGTGATGAGGGATGGGATAGTGATGACTGAGGGATGGTGATACTTAAATGGTGAAGACGCCAGGACGTAATTTTTGCTCGCCCCTTATGCAGCCGTTTTAACTGTGTGCTTCTTTAAGTTCGTTCGTAGCATCTACTGGGGTGTAATTAATTTAAACACACATAAATTATATTTGTAGCCACGAAGCGTTGGTTCGATTAAGTATAAATCTCGTGCATAAGTGGTGGATTTTCTAAGTACAAGTTTCTAAGTAAGTGAAATTGCTTGAAAGATATTGAACTAAATCAGGTGACAAATTTATTTCTTTTGAGGTAACAGCTTTATCTCCAAACGTTCCTATAAATGGAACATTTAAATGTTTAGAATCTTTTTTGTAAATTTAATTCAGCAAATAAAGAAAAAAATGAAGAATGCTTAATATGAACAAAATTATGCATGGAACAAAATATTTTTAAATTTAACAATGTATTTTATAAACAGGCATTTGGCACAGCTATGGGCAGGGGAGGATGGGGAACATAAGAGCGGCCCGGGAACAAACTTTTATCGGCCCATTTTGCATTCACATAAAATTGCAATAATACCATATAATCAAAATAATAATCATACTTCAAAATTTGACAAATATGTAAAAATCAAAACTACTTTACAATAAATAATTTCAAATTGAATATATTATTTTTATTTTTAAAATATATTAAAATGTATTATCAGAGACATAACACCTCTGAGGATGGCTAATAAAAGCCGAAAAAAGTTGGGTGAAGAACATCAAATTAAAAGATTACATAACTAAGAGAAAGTACTCCCCATAAAGAAAAAATCAATATAAAATTAAATACCGTAAGTTTTTCATAATACTTATTTATTTATTAATACAGAGGTTCCTAAAGTGTGCGTTTACTGATTTGATTTCAATCATATTAAATAAAATATGAAAGAGATTAGGTAATTAAAATTCATGCTTTGACTAAGAAAATTTAATTATATTTTATAAAATCTTCATTAAAATTACAAAGGTTTAATAGACCCAGCAATTTTTTTTCGAATTATTGGAGTTTTATTCAGAAAGCATATCCCTCACAAAGTTGTTAAAATGTTCAGAGTTATTTGCAGAAAATTTATTGAACATGAAAGAAAAAATTTAATAATTAAAAAAATTTAAATGTAATTTTCAACATTATTACTTTTACAAATTTTACATTACAAATTATAATTTAAATTGTAAAATATTAATCAAAACACAAAATCGTCATTTGCATTATACAATTTATATTGAAAATTATAATAATAATAATAATAATATTTACCAGCGGGAGAACCTGCATAATATACACATAAAAATTAAAAATAAAAACTTACTAAATGAAAATGAATTTCAAACTTGATTTGAGATTTTACATGAAAGTAAAAAATGTAAATTATAAATTCCGAAACTCAAATGAAATAACAAAGTTCTCATGATAAATGATAGAATTTAGTTGGAAATTATAAAATTCTTATAGTAAATACGAAACTATTAATTATAAATTTCAATGTTAAATTAAAATTTGAAATTTTTAGTATAAATTATAAAAAACTTTATCCTCAAAACATATAACTCACTAAGTTATTAATATTCTTTTGAAGACAGAAATTTGCAAAAATATTAATGCAAAATACATAATTATGTACAAAATTACAAAGAGACGCCATGAAGTTTTTATTGCAAATGTCAAATTTTGATATTTTATTACAAATTGCAAGTTGATCAAACCATAAAATTCTCATTGAAACATCTCGCTTGCAAACTGCAATGAATTGGAAATTACAAAATTTTCGTTAGAATTTATTAATATAATTACTAGACTTCATTCATAAATTGTAAAGATCAATGGAATCTGCGACTTTTTTTATTCTATTTATAACGTCTTTCCCCAGAAATTATATTCCTTTCAAATGTATTAACCATTTCATAATGGCAAAAACTATAATGGATGTTGTAAAATGTTGATTAAAATGTTTTTAAATTCAACAAAAACAATGAAATTTTCGCATTTTAACTACACATTACAGAATTTTTTTCGAAAATCCTATAAATAGTAATAGCATTATGATGAATGTTACGAAGTTTTGATGATGGATTTCAGTATTTCAATAGAAATTATGGAGAATTAATTATAAATTTCAAATGTTTTAGAATTTGTAAGTTTTTATTATGAATACAATATTTCAATGGAATTAGAAAACAATCATAAAGTATAAATATGTTTACATTAACACTATAACAAATACAATAATAAATAAGCAAATAAGTAAATATAGACATAAATAAGTTTTATTGGAATTATGTAATTTTCGATGTGACTTTCATCATTCATTATTCTAAATTACCAAATTGCAATAACTTTATGAAAATTTCATTGTTATTTGATAAATTTTAAAGTATAAATAAGTTTACATTAACAGTATAACAAATACAATAATAAATAAGTTGATAAGTAAATAAAGAAATAAATAAGTTTTTTTGGAATTATGTAATTTTAGTTGTGACTTTCATCATTCATCATTCTAAATTACAAAATTGTAATAAAGGTATGAAATTTTTATTGTGAATTGATAAATTTCACTGTAAAATGTAAAATATTCAACATTCGTATTATAAATTACAACATTTCAGCAGAGATTATTAAAATTTTATTGTAAATTGCCAAAATTTCACTATAAAATGCAAAATGCCATTGGCATTTCCAAAATTTGTGTCGAGTTGTTGAAATGTTTATAGTTATTTGCAGAAAATTTTATGAAAATAAACTTAGTTGGAAATTACGAACTGTTCATTAGAGATTACAAAATGTTTATTAGAAATTATGAAGTACTTATTATAAATACCAAAATTTTACTACATATACGTTTTCCTTACAAATTAGAAAATTTTATTAAAAATTGCAAAAAGCTAATCAAACCACAACATATTAAAATTATATCATGTCGATTGTAAATTAAATTTACAAAAGCTTCAAAATTTTCAATACATTTTTTTATTAGAAATACCATTTTTTTTATAAATTATAAAGATTAATGGAACCTGCCAATTTTTAGTTGAAAATTATAACGGCTATCTACACAATTTATATTCCTCGCCAAATTATTTTATATTTCATAAAAATTTGTAAAAAATATTATGGAAACGGAAAGGATCCATGGGAAATCCTGGTTCAAAAAGGGAGCTGCGACGCGAAAAAGTTTAGGAACCACTGTGTTAATACATATATAAACAATCTTTATTGGGCTATCGACCACATGGGGTCTTTCCGCCTTGTGTTAATACATTAAATCAAAATTATTAATAAACTTGTCGTCGGATCTGGGAAAATTCTGGGGCTTCCGGCCCAACATTCGGGATGGCTACCGGCCCACCGGGAAATTTCCCATTTTCCCGTATGGCCCATCCGCCCCTGGCTATGGGTAACGCTCTTTCTCCGTATTTTTTAAGTATTTTGAAAATAATATAAATTTCAAGTTTGAATGCATACATCTAAATGTTTGCACGTGCAAATTGCGACTGCTCGAGGCAATCTGAGCGCTCTTCTGTTGCGAGAAACACGTAGACGAGCGAAATCCCTGATTTTGATTGTTGGCGTTGCAATTCTCGTGCCTCTGCTGCGCGCAAATATGTTTGTCACAGTGGGAAATCGATTGGAGGGTCGCAGGCGTGCACTCGAAATAAATAAATCAATTCGCTGCCGGGCAATAAAGCCCATCCGGCTGAAATATGAAAATGAAAACGGGCGCGCCCCGCGTAATTGTGTGCCGCCGCCCCCGCGATGCCCCCCGGGGGGGCGCCCAAATATTTGCCCGATAACTCACCCCCCGACTAACCGATAAATCGCCCCGGGAAATGATTAACATATTTTACTGTCGCCGTTATCGGCCCGCAAAAAGGAGGAGCCCCCCAAACGCTCTGTATATAATAAATAATGCCCTTTATTGTTTCCTTATGGCCGCGGCCAAGTTCCGAAATCGCTTTTTTCCCCGACGCCTGTTGTTCGTCCGGAAAAAATAGCGGAAAACAAACGCATTATTAATAAAAAAAAAAAAAAAAAAAAAAAAAAAAAAAAAAAAAAAAAAACCCGGAGATTGATCGTTGCGACCGTAAATTGCGAAGCACGCCCCATTATTGCTCACGCTTTGTAAACGCAACTGCGCTCATTGATTAATTGCACGTTTTCGGCCCCACAACTCCCCTACATGGACACCATGCGAAGCCGGAGGCTGCAGTTATTGTTAATCCAAAACTGCGACATAATAAGCAACGTGTTGTCGCAACATGACCTGTTTGCTTTAACAATTAATTCATAAAGCGGCACAACAATCTGCATACTGAACCAACATCAATTCGCTAACTGAATAAGCCAGTGGTTACCAAAGTGATATAGCAGTATATAAATCTCTCGTCAGAAATCTTACTATATATATAAACACCACACAATATAAGTTTAATTGAAACCTGCAATTTTTAATGGAAATTACAGCGCATTTTTTCACGAATCGTTACAAAATCGTTCTCATGAAATTGGTACAAATTTCTTCTTAAGTACGTATCAAGCTTGAATTTAATTTGTAGTTGATCACCAGATGTATTAATTATTATTTTTTCATGAATGCCAACATATCACTCAATATCAGTAATACGTTTCATCAAAATTTTCCTGTCAAATTACAAAATATTGTTGAAATTGCAACCGAAACACAAAATACAATAAATAAACTTCATGAAACTTTTTTTTAAGTTACGATTTTTGCATTTTCAATTTAAATTGACTGAAATGAACCGCCTGAAACGCCTAATGCACCCGCAAATCCTCAAGAGGCGGAATAACCCGCCTAATAAAAAAACACAATACATCTGAAGACGGTACCAAGGAATGGTGCTGAGAATTTAATTTGCCAAGAGCATCGGTTTCCGCCCGGAAAGATTATTTGGAGCGCATTCTTAAGCGCGCCGAACTTATAATTTATTCCATTTACTTTAATTTATTCATGACTGCGCCGATAAATTTCCCTTTCATTTGCAATTCGGCAATTAAAGTCTCAGTTTCTTTCGGCCCCAACCCCCAGAAGCCGCCCCAATAGCGTATCGAAGCCCCGGGGTGGGGGTAATTGCGCCCCCCTGGTAAGTGTGCGTAATGGAAGGAAACTGAGCCTCGGGGCTCGGATGACAAATCGAAACGAGGTGACGTCGGAGGAAAGTTTTCATTACCCTCGGCCCCCCTAAGATAATTAAGCGATATTTATTTCTTGCACAGGATGGCTCAATTGTATAAGATTATTTGGTGCCAGTTCAATTAATCATTAGTAAACTTAAAACTGATATATACACCATAGAACCTCAAATTTTAAACTCTTCAAATCAAAAATGGGAAATTAATGTTCAACAATTTTATTTAAATAATGTAACAAAAAGTTGCAACTACACTCAGCAGTTTCATTCAATATTTATAAATTAACTATTTAATATAATTTAGAGATTAGAAATAATTATCTATCTCACAAAATCAAAATCACACAATTGCATAAAAAATGGAATGTATAGAAATATATGCATTAGATATCAATTCAATCATATACATTAAAAAAAAAACAATATATCAGTAAATATAAAAAATAATTTCAATAGAATTGAAGAATCAGTTTTTAAGAAATAATTATATAATTATGAGCCTCTTTCGATAACGCGTGAATTCACAGGGTTACATTAAGAACTGAATATCTCAAAAGTCACGCATTGGAAATAAATTATATTCAACACATATAATACTAATATATCACTGAATATCAGCAATAAATATCATTAATATTGATACGCTATTCCTTGAGATATCATTATATAAGTGTGCGCCACTTTTGCTCAGAATTTAAGTTATTTTTAAAATCCACGTTTATATCAACGAATCAAATATCTCAAAAATCATGCATTGGATATTAAATAAATTATAGATATTTAATACCAATTAATCGCTCAGTACCGGCAATAAATATCACTAATTTTGATACGGTCATTTATGAGATATTACTATTTTAAAATGAGTCCTGAAATCACACAATTGCTTAAAAAATGGAATGTATAGAAAAATATGCATAAGATATTAATTCAATTATATAAATTTAAAAGAACCATATATCAGTAAATATAAAAAATAATTTCATTAGAATTGATGGGCCAGTTTTTAAGATGTAATTATTTAATTATGAGCCTCATTCGATAACGCGTGATTTCTCAGGGTTACATTAAAAACTGAATATCTCAAAAGTCACGCATTGGAAATAAATTATATTCAACACATATAATACTAATATATCATTGAATATCAGCAATAAATATCATTAATATTAATACGCTATTTCTTGAGATATCATTATATAAGTATGCGCCACTTTTGCTCAGAATTTAAGTTATTTTTAAAATCCACGTTTATATCAACGAATCGAATATCTCAAAAATTATGCATTGGATATTAAATAAATTATAGATATTTAATACTAATTAATCGCTCAGTACTGACAATAAATATTACTAATTTTGATCATTTATGAGATATTACTATTTAAAAATGAGTCCTGAAATCACACAATTGCATTAAAAATGGAATGTATAGAAAAATATGCATAAGATATTAATTCAATTATATAAATTTAAAAGAACCATATATCAGTAAATATAAAAAATAATTTCATTAGAATTGATGGGCCAGTTTTTAAGATGTAATTATTTAATTATGAGCCTCATTCGATAACGCGTGATTTCTCAGGGTTACATTAAAAACTGAATATCTCAAAAGTCACGCATTGGAAATAAATTATATTCAACACGTATAGTACTAATATACCACTGAATATCAGCAATAAATATCATTAATATTAATACGCTATTTCTTGAGATATCATTATATAAGTATGCGCCACTTTTGCTCAGAATTTAAGTTATTTTTAAAATCCACGTTTATATCAACGAATCGAATATCTCAAAAATTATGCATTGGATATTAAATAAATTATAGATATTTAATACCAATTAATCGCTCAGTACCGGCAATAAATATCACTAATTTTGATACGGTCATTTATGAGATATCACTATTTAAAAATGAGTCCTGAAATCACACAATTGCATTAAAAATGGAATGTATAGAAAAATATGCATTAGATATCAATCCAATTATATAAATTTAAAAAAAAACAATGTAAATATAAAAAATAATTTCCATAGAATTGATGGGCCAGTTTTTAAGATGTAATTATTTAATTAAGAGCCTCTTTCGATAAAGCGTGAATTCACAGGGTTACATTAAAAACTGAATATCTCAAAAGCCACGCATTGGAAATAAATTATATTCAACACGTATAGTACTAATATACCACTGAATATCAGCAATAAATATCATTAATATTGATACGCTATTTCTTGAGATATCATTATATAAGTATGCGCCACTTTTACTCACAATTGAAGTTACTTTTAAAATCCACGTTTATATCAACGAATCAAATATCTCAAAAATCATGCATTGGATATTAAATAAATTATAGATATTTAATACTAATTAATCGCTCAGTACTGACAATAAATATTACTAATTTTGATCATTTATGAGATATTACTATTTAAAAATGAGTCCTGAAATCACACAATTGCATTAAAAATGGAATGTATAGAAAAATATGCATAAGATATTAATTCAATTATATAAATTTAAAAGAACCATATATCAGTAAATATAAAAAATAATTTCATTAGAATTGATGGGCCAGTTTTTAAGATGTAATTATTTAATTATGAGCCTCATTCGATAACGCGTGATTTCTCAGGGTTACATTAAAAACTGAATATCTCAAAAGTCACGCATTGGAAATAAATTATATTCAACACATATAATACTAACATATCACTGAAAATCAGCAATAAATATCATTAATATTGATACGCTATTTCTTGAGATATCATTATATAAGTATGCGCAACTTTTGCTCAGAAATGAAGTTATTTTTAAAATCCACGTTTATATCAACGAATCAAATATCTCAAAAATCATGCATTGGATATTAAATAAATTATAGATATTTAATACCAATTAATTGCTCAGTACCAACAATAAATATTACTAATTTTGATACGGTCATTTATGAGATATCCCTATTTAAAAATGAGTCCTGAAATCACACAATTGCATTAAAAATGGATTGTATAGAAAATTATGCATTAGATATTAATTCAATTATATAAATTAAAAAAAAACAATATATCAGTAAATATAAAAAATAATTTCATTAGAATTAAAGGGCCAGGTTTTAAGTTATAATTATTTAATTATGCGCCTCTTTTGATAACGCGTGAATTCATAGGGTTACATTAAGAACTGAATATCTCAAAAGGCACGCATTGGAAATAAATTATATTCAACACATATAGTACTAATATATTACTGAATATCAGCAGTACAAATCATTAATATTGATACGCTATTTCTTGAGATATCATTAAATAAGTATGCGCAACTTTTGCTCAGAATTTAAGTTATTTTTAAAATCCACGTTTATATCAACAAATCGAATATCTCAAAAATCATGCATTGGATATTAAATAAATTATAGATATTTAATACCAATTAATCGCTCAGTACCGGCAATAAATATTACTAATTTTGATACGGTCATTTATGAGATATCACTATTTAAAAATGAGTCCTGAAATCACACAATTGCATTAAAAATGGTATGTATAGAAAGATATGCATTAGATATTAATTCATTTATATAAATTTAAAAAAACCATATATCAGTAAATATAAAAAATAATTTCATTAGAATTGATGAGCCAGTTTTTAATATATAATTATTTAATTATGCGCCTCTTTCGATAACACGTGAATTCACACGCTCATATTAAAAACTGAATATCTCAAAAGTAACGCATTGGAAATAAATTATATTCAACACATATAGTACTAATATATCACTGAACATCAGCAATAAATATAATTAATATTGATACGCTATTTCTTGAGATATCATTATATAAGTATGCGCCACTTTTGCTCAGAATTTAAGTTATTTTTAAAATCCACGTTTATATCAACGAATAAAATATCTCAAAAATCATGCATTGGATATTAAATAAATTATAGATATTTAATACCAATTAATTGCTCAGTACCGGCAATAAATATCACTAATTTTGATACGGTCATTTATGATATATCACCATTTAAAAATGAGTATGTCCTGAAATCACACAATTGCATTAAAAATGGAATGTATAGAAAAATATGCATTAGATATCAATTCAATTATATAAATTTAAAAAAAACAATATATCAGTAAATATAAAAAATAATTTCATTAGAATTGATGACCCAGTTTTTAATATATAATTATTTAATTATGCGCCTCTGTCGATAACACGTGAATTCACAGGGGTACATTAAGAACTGAATATCTGAAAAGTCACGCACTGGAAATAAATTATATTCAAGGCATATAATACTAATATATCACTGAATATCAGCAATGAATATCATTAATATTGATACGCTATTTCTTGAGATATCATTATATAAGTATGCGCCACTTTTGCTCAGAATTTAAGTTACTTTTAAAATCCACGTTTATGTCAACGAATCAAAAATCTCAAAAATCAATAAATAAATTATAGATATTTAATACCAATTAATTGCTCAGTACCAACAATAAATATTACTAATTTTGATACGGTCATTTATGAGATATCACTATTTAAAAATGAGTATGTCCTGAAATCACACAATTGCATTAAAAATGGAATGTATAAAAAAATATGCATTAGATATTAATTCAATCATATACATTAAAAAAAAAACAATATATCAGTAAAATAAAAAAATAATTTCATTAGAATTGATGGGCCAGCTTTTAAGATATAATTATTTAATTATGAGCCTCTTTCGATAACACGTGAATTCACACGCTCACATTAAAAACTGAATATCTCAATAGTCACGCATTGGAAATAAATTATATTCAACACGTATAGTACAAATATATCACTGAATATCAGCAATAAATATCATTAATATTGATACGCTATTTCTTGAGATATCATTATATAAGTATGCGCCACTTTTGCTCAGAATTTAAGTTATTTTTAAAATCCACTTTTATATCAACGAATTGAATATCTCAAAAATCATGCATTGGATATTAAATAAATTATAGATATTTAATACCAATTAATCGCTCAGTACTGGAAATAAATATTACTAATTTTGATACGGTCATTTTTGAGATATTACTAGTTAAAAATGAGTCCTGAAATCACACAATTGCATTAAAAATTGAATGTATAGAAAAATATGCATTAGATATCAATTCAATTATATAAATTTAAAAAAAAACAATATATCAGTAAATATAAAAAATTATTTCATTAGAATTGATGGGCCAGTTTTTAATATATAATTATTTAATTATGAGCCTCTTTCGATAACGCGTGAATTCACAGGGTTACATTAAGAACTGAATATCTCAAAAGTCACGCATTGGAAATAAATTATATTTAACACATATAGTACTAATATATCACTGAATAGTGGTAATGAATATCATTAATATTGATACGCTATTTGAGGAGATATGAATTTTTAAGTACGAGCCACTAAAATAAAGTGATTTCCTCAAGATTTCATATTTTTTATTTTACATTTCCAATATAATCATCTTCCAAATTCTGGTAGTCAATAATTTTAACAATCTCTATACTTATTTCACATCTGAATTACTTTTTTTAAATTTTTATTGCTCACAACTGTAAACATCTCTATAATTCTACCATCATATCATAGACAGAAAGGCTAATGGAATAATAAAAAATATTTTCTATCTCTGCGAGATACAAATTGTAATCATCATGTCATCAGTCGCCCTGTGGATGATCTTTTTGAAAAATCGCTGGAAATCCGTCTCAATTAATGGGGCTTTGTGTGCGTGGGAGGAACGATTGCACGTACACACATGCAGCCGTAGAGGGCCCCGTTTCCGGAACCGGAAGTGCTTATCTGGGGGCGTGGGGGGATGATTTATGCGGGTCTACGGCGGGGGGACATATTTATATATCGGGGGGATTAATCTTCGGGCCGGAACGACGACGCAGGCCGGAGGGTTGTTTATGCGGTTTTAATTACGCCCTCCGCAGCACAATTTGCGCCCTCCTAACACAACAGGGCGACAATAACCAGAGAATGAAGACGTTTCAAATCCTAATTTCAATCTTCAAGCACACATTTTTTTAAACACCTAGGCAATTACTCATTAAAATTTATAAACGCAATAAGATAGTTTGAATCATGGGAATTAGGTATGAAAATATATTAATATTTCACTTTACTATAGTTGAGACACCCAGGTGTGTATTTTCATGTAAACACGTTTAATATGCTTGACATGCTTAATCTGCAATGAATAGTTCTTGAGATATTACATTTTTAGCATGAATATCTGTTCTATGAAATTGTAGGTGACTGATGATGGCACAAAATTTCGTTTCTGCATCGCCCTGCGAAAATAGCCCACACATCAGTTCCTGCATATTCCCGCTATCAGTAACTCAGTGGCACGTGAAACCCTCCCAATCCGAAATTATCGCCGTCTGCTCCATACACCAGCATCCAGTTTTAATAACTGTCTGATAATTTTTACAGCTGCCCGCTCAGTCCGGCTCTCCATCTCTCACGTAGACGTTATTAATACCGGCTGCCAATCTCTACGGATAAACTTCTCACTGCACACGTCTCTAATTGTCAGAACAGATCGGAGAAGCGAAAACGAAAAAAAAACCGCTCCTAAAGAATTAAGGGTTGAATTGATACGTTTACCAGAAGCAATTTAAAACAAAAAGTTGTCTTAAATTAATTATTCTGACACTGACGTACATTAATTTATAAATAAAAAGTTCAATCTACAAGCTGTGCCTACATTTTATTTAATAACACCTACGTAATTACTCACTAAAATTGATAAACGCAATCAGATAATCAGAAAGTTTGAATCATGGGAATTAAGAATGAAAATATATTTATTTTTATAACTGGCAACTGTCGCTCACTCAATTGTTTGATTTTGTTTATTTTGACAGCCGTCATTCATTCATTTGTCACAGTTTGATAGCCGTCACCCATTCATTTGTCACAATTTGAGTGCTGTCATTCATTCATTTGTCACAATTTGACAGCTGTCATCCATTCATTTCTCGCAATTTGACAGCTGTCATCCATTCATTTGTCACAATTTGATAGCTGGCATCCATGCAATTGTCACAAATAGACAATTGTCGTTCAATCATTCGTCACAATTTTCAGATCAGTCATTCATTTGTCACGGCTCAGTCATTCTCTTCTCAATCTTAAATTGAGTGTTCTCAATTTATCTATCTATGTGTATCAGTCTGTCAGTCTGTTTCAGTTCTTAGAGGATGCGATTTAATTTTATTGATAGTTTAGGTTAGGTTAGATACACTCTAATTTTTCTAAACTGGCGTTCACGTCACAAAAATAATAATCATAATATTAAGATGACAGCTGTCCTGGGTATTTAAATATGGCTGCAATCAGCTGCTTCAGAAGATACGTTCAGAAAAATGAGAGTACATTAGCAGAATTAGCAGGTAGTAACCAGTTCCCAGGGGTCGCGACGAGGACGCTTCTGCTGTGACCCCCGCTTTTCAAAATGTTTGGTTCTCGTACGGCCGTTTGTCACAATCTGTCGTCTATTCATTTGTCACAATTATGCAACTGTTATTCGATCATTTGTCACTGTTTGACAGCTGTCATTCATTCACTTGTCACTATTTGACAGCTGTCATTCATTCGCTTGTCACTATTTGACAGCTGTCATTCATTCACTTGTCACTATTTGACAGCTGTCATTCGTTCACTTGTCACGATATTGTATAATAACAGAGTTGGAATGATAAATGATTTTCAGTTTTTCAGTCAGAAGTGAGCCGTACTTAAATAATGATATTTCAAAAACTAGCGTATCACTTCTGATGAAACTTAATGCTGATATTTAGTGATATGTTGGCATTCATTTAAAAAATAATAATTGATATTCAATGTGTAAATCTAGATATATTAGTCTTGTTGTTTGATTATATGATTTTATAACGATTCACAAATGTTATTTCACAAATTAGCGTATAAATATTGATGCAAATTAATGTTGATATTCAGTGATATGTTGTCACTGAATGTTGCTAATTTTATTAAAATCCAATGCGCGATTCTTAGGATATTCAGTTCTTAATGTGTTCGCAGATGTTACTTAAAATGTTCTCCGAGGTTCCTCATACTTAAATGATGATATCTCAAAAACTAGCGTATCACTTCTGATGAAACTTATTACTGATATTGACTGATATGTTGGTATTCATTTAAAAAATAATAATTAATATTTAATGTGTACATCTAGATATATTAGTCTTGTTGTGTGATTATATGATTTTAAAACGATTCTCCAATAATATTTCACAAATTAGCGTATCAATATTGATGCAAATTAATGTTGATATTCAGTGATATGTTGTGACTAAATGTTGCCAATTTAACTAAAATCCAATGCGCGATTCTTAGGATATTCAGTTCTTAATGTGTTAGCAGATGTTACTTCAAATGTTCTCCGAGGTGACTCATACTTAAATGATGATATCTCAAAAACTAGCGTATCACTTGTGATGAAACTTATTGCTGATATTGAGTGATATGTTGGCATTTATTTAAAAAATAATGATTAATATTCAATGTATAAATCTAGATATATTAGTCTTGTTGTGTGATTATATGATTTTACAATGATTCATAATGCTTAAACTTGGTTTAAATTTTTATGAATCAGACTGCAAGTTACATCTGGCGATCAACTTCAAATTAAATTCAAGCTTGATACGTACTTAAGAAGAAATTTGTACCAATCTCATGAGAAAATCATAGGATAACGCTTGCCTAAGCAATGCACTTTGGCACAAAAAGTTGCCTATACACTTTGAATGTTTACATTTTAAAATAGTGCTTGCCTAATCAGTGCACGCTCACACAACAAGTTGCCTATATAATTTGAATGTAAACCACTTTTATAATCTTCAAACCTATTTCAATTGTTTATTCGTAACAATTGTTCTTCGCCTAAAGTGTGGCGAAACAATTGTTGTGAATAGACAATAGTTATGAAAATTTTGATAATGAATTTTCAACAAATAACATATTTCATGTATTGTTAAATGATCAAAACTTCAAAAATATTCCATGAAATTTCATAATAAATTCAACTTCATAACTTCATAACTTATAACAACTTCATAACAATGATAATAATATTACATCAGACTCTTTATTGTTACAAATAGATAAGAAGTCATGAAAATTACAAACGAAATTTCATGATATTGTTTCGTAAAGTGGAAATGTGTCTATTATTATAGTATAATTTGAATCTGAAAGCTTTCGCAAATTACATACTAAATAAATGAGAGGCAATATATTAAATGGGAAATTTGACAATTATGCAGTGTTCTTGTTAATATTAATCAATCGCAATTATAGTAATTTAGTTATAACGTATGTGCAGACCAACCCTTATGGTAAACGGGGGGTGGTAATCGCGTGTTTTGCTTGGGGGCGGTTTTGCCTCGCGCCCCACTGCAATATCCTGCGGCGGCGGTTATCACTCAAATTGACGGAAAATCGAGTGACCGCCGATTTCCTGGGGGCGGCGAAAACAGGGGTGGTTTCGGCAGTCGCCTTGGGCATGACGGATTCCCCGTCGGCAAACACATCCCCCCATTACAATTGAACACTTGTCTTGTACCCCATTACAATTGAACACATGTCTTGCCTCCCCCATTACAATTGAACACCAGTCTTGTGCCCCCATTACAATTGAACACCTGTCTTGCCTCCCCCATTACAATTGAACACCTTTCTTGTCCCTCCCATTACAATTGAACACCTGTATTGTCCCCCCTTAACAATTAATCACATGCCTTATCCCCTATTACAATTGAACACACCTGTCTTGCCCCCCATTACAATTAAAAACCTTTCTTGTCCCTCCCATTACAATTGAACACCTGTCTTGTCCCTCCCATTACAATTGAACACCTGTCTTGTACCCCCATTACAATTAATCACATGCCTTATCCCCCATTACAATTGAACTCCTGTCTTGTCCCCCCATTACAATTGAACACCTGTCTTGTACCCCCATTACAATTGAACACCTTTCTTGTCCCTCCCATTACAATTGAACACCTGTATTGTCCCCCCTTTACAATTAATCACATGCCTTATCCCCCATTACAATTGAACACCTGTCTCGCCCCCCATTACAATTAAACACATTTATTGTCCCCCCATTGCAATTGAACACCTGTATTGTCCTCCCCTTTACAATTAATCACCTGTTTTGTCCCCCCATTACAAATGAACACCTATCTTGCCCTCACCCCCCCTTGTGTGCCTTGGTAAATAAAATTCGATCCCCCGGAACTCAAGCACCCCCGCATTAATAATAATAAGCGCCGTAACAAACGGCCGTGCTTTATGTTTGGCTTTCGGCCCTCGGGGGTTGACCCACGTCTGCGAGGTAATTCCGCACATTAGCACTCCTAATAACGCGATATTAGTAGGTAATGAGGGCTGCCGCCGTGCTAATGCACAGGATGGGGTTGTTCACGCGACGCCGCGTTTGTATAATTTGCTGGGGGGTTGCGAGCAGGGGGGCCACAATGATTGCCCCCCATTTCCCACGTGGACGTGCCTACGAATCAGCTCTGTGATATTGCTTTCACATAAATTACTCTTTCATTGCATAAATATTTTATAGATGTGGAAGCTGGTGATTTTCCAGCAGCTTTTTTTGAATGCTTCAAATTTATCTTAATACACACGTTTTTTATATGTGCTACATAAAACATTTAATTTTGAAAAATTACGAAAAGTTATATTATAAAATTATAAATTTGTTGCTCGAATTAGGCTCATATTTAAATAACGACATCTCAAAAACCACCGTATCAATATTAACGAAATTTATTGCTAGTATAGAGTGATATACTGACATTAAATGTTCACAATTAAATTTAGATCCAATGATCAATTCTTGATATATAAATTTTTGTTTGAAAATATCGAATATTAGAACTATTTTAAGTGTTCCTCGAATTAGGCTCATATTTAAAAAACAATTTCTCAAAAACCACAGTATCAATATTAATGTAATTTTTTGCTGATATAGAGCGATATACTGATATTAAATGAGTACAATTAAATTTAGATCCAATGATGGATTATTGAGATATAAGAATTTTTGTTTGAAAATATCGAATATTAGAACTATTTTAAGTGTTCCTCCAATAAGGCTCAAATTTAAATAACAATTTCTCAAAAACCACCGTATCAAAATTAATGTAATTTATTCCAGCAATAAAGTGATATACTGATATTAAATGGGTACAATTGAATTTAGATCTAATGATGGATTATTGAGATATATCAATTTGTGTTTGAAAATATCAAATATTAGAACTATTTTAAGTGTTCCTCCAATCAGGCTCAAATTTAAATAACGATATCTCAAAAACCACCAAATCAAAATTAATGTAATTAATTTCTGCTGTAGAGTGATATCCTAATATTAAATGAGCACAATTAAATTTAGATCCAAAGATGGATTATTGAGATATGTCAATTTTTGTTTAAAAATATCGAATATTATAACTATTTTAAGTGTTCCTAGAATAGGGTTTATATTTTAATAACGATATCTCAAAAACCACCGTATCAATATTAATATAATTTATTTCTGATACAGAGTGATATAGTGATATTAAATGGGTACAATTAATTTTAGATCCAATGATCAATTCTTGATATATAATTTTTTGTTTGAAAATATCAAATATTAGAACTATTTTTAATGTTCCTCCAATTACGCTCAAATTGAAATAACGATTTCTCAAAAACCACCGTATCAAAATTAATGTTATTTATTCCAGCTATAAAGTGATATTCTGATATTAAATGGGTACAATTAAACTCAGATCCAATGATCAATTCTTGAGATATATCAATTTTTGTTTGAAAATATCAAATATTAGATCTATTTTAAGTGTTCCTTCAATTAGGTTCATATTTAAATAACGATATCTCAAAAATAACCGTATCAAAATGAATGTAATTTATTCCAGCTATTAAGTGATATTCTGATATTAAATAGGTACAATTGAATTTAGATCCAATGATGGACTATTGAGATATATCATTTTTTGTTTGAAAATATCGAATATTATAACTATTTTAAGTGTTCCTCCAATTGGGTTCATATTTTATTAACGATATCTCAAAAACCACCGTATCAGTATTAATATAATTTATTTCTGATACAAAGTGATATACTGATATTAAATTGGTACAATTAATTTTAGATCCAATGATAAATTCTTGAGATATATCAATTTTTGTTTGAAAATATCAAATATTAGAACTATTTTAAGTGTTCCTCCAATCAGGCTCAAATTTAAATAACGATATCTCAAAAACCACCGTATCAAAATTAATGTAATTTATTCCCGCTAAAAAGTGATATTCTGATATTAAATATGTACAATTAAATTTAGATCCAATGATGGATTATTGAGATATACCATATTTTGTTTGAAAATATCGAATATTATAACTATTTTAAGTGTTCCTCCAATTGGGTTCATATTTTAATAACGATATCTCAAAAACCACCGTATCAATATTAATATAATTTATTTCTGATACAAAGTGATATACTGATATTAAATTGGTACAATTAATTTTAGATCCAATGATAAATTCTTGAGATATATCAATTTTTGTTTGAAAATATCAAATATTAGAACTATTTTAAGTGTTCCTCCAAACAGGCTCAAATTTAAATAACGATATCTCAAAAACCACCGTATCAAAATTAATGTAATTAATTAGTTCTGTAGAATGATATCCTAATATTAAAAGTGTACAATTAAATTTAGATCCAATGATGGATTATTGAGATATACCAATTTTTGTTTGAAAATATCGACTATTATAACTATTTTAAGTGTTCCTAGAATTGGGTTCATATTTTAATAACGATATCTCAAAAACCACCGTATCAATATTAATATAATTTTTTTCTGATACAGAGTGATATAGTGATATTAAATGAGTACAATTAATTTTAGATCCAATAATCAATTCTTAATATATAATTTTTTGTTTGAAAATATCAAATATTAGAACTATTTTAAGTGTTCCTCCAATTGGGTTCAAATTCAAATAACGATTTCTCAAAAACCACCGTATCAATATTAACGTAATTTAATGCCAGTATAGAGTGATATACTGATATTAAATGAGTATAATTAAATTTAGATCTAATGATCAATTATTGAGATATATCATTATTTGTTTGAAAATATCAAAAATTATAACTATTTTAAGTGTTCCTCCAATTGGGTTCATATTTTTATAACGATATCTCAAAAACCACCGTATCAATATTAATATAATTTATTTATGATACAGAGTGATATACTGATATTAAATGGGTATAATTAAATTTAGATCCAATGATGGCTTATTGAGAAATATCAATATTTGTTTGAAAATATCAAGGTTTATATTCAAATAACAATATCTTAAAAATCACCGTATCAATATCAATGCAATTTATTTCTGCTATAGCGTGATATACTATTATGGAATGAGTGTAATTAGAAATAAATCCAATGAGGGATTTTAGCGACACATCATTTTTTGTGTGCAAATATCAAATACTCGAAGCTGTTCTTTTCAATTTTCCATAAACGGATCTCAAAAACTAGCGTATCTATATAAGTAGAATTTATTGTTAATATAAACCGATACATTTGTATTAGATATCTGTAATTTCATAAATATCCAATGAGAGATACTTGAGGTATATTAATTTTTGTTTGAAAATATCAAATATTAGAACGATTTTAACTGTCCCTTCAAAGAGGCTCATATTTAAATAACAAAATATACGAAACCACCGTATCTATATAAATGTAATTTATTGCTGCTAGAGAGTGATATACTGATATGAAATTGGCATAATTAAATTTTAATCCAATGATGAATTCATGAGATATATAATTTTTTCTCTATAAATGTCGAATATTAGGTGTTTTTTATTACATTTTTTTTTTACATTAATGACAGAATCCTGAAAACTAGCGTGTCAAAATGAATGTAATTTATTTTTCTTATTAGGTAATATATATGTATTCGCTGTGAGTAATTACAATAAAATTCAATGAGCGATTATCAAGATATTATTTTTTTTCTTTGAACAGTCGATATTTTGTCGTCGTTTAAGTGTTTCTCTGTTCTGTCTCAACGATATCTCAATTACTAGCGTATCAATATGACTCAAATTTGTTATTTACATTAAGTGATATGCTGTTATTGAAACTGTGTAATTTAATTTATATCCAATGAGTGGTTCACAAAATATTTTTAATTTTATGAGAATTTGTAGCTATTTTAAGTGTACCTACAAAGCATTTCGTATTTATATGACGTATTTATATTTATATCTCTAAAACTGGCGTATTAAAATACTTAGTTAGGTATTACTTTCAAAAATATATATGAGATATATCTATTTTTAGTTTGACAATATCAAATATTTGAACGATTTTACTGTCCCTCCAAGCAATTCATGTATCAGCAATTCATTTAGTATTTAAATGATGATACCTCTAAAACTGACGTATTGATATGAATGTATATTATTATTAATATTGCTCAATGTGTTAAAATGTGACCCGCAAAATTTAGTTTACATGCAATGATAGGTTCTTAAGATATATAATTGTTAGTATGAATGTTTGATTTTAGATCATTTTTTCGTATGTAAAATGGTCGATTTTTTCTATTCTATGATTATGAATTAATTATCGTTATTATTATATTTAATTATCATCGATGAATAATTGTCATTATTATCGTAATTACTATTACCATGTATAATATATTGTAATTTATCAGGCAGAAGAAAATTGATCTGACAATTTCAGAGAATTTTTCGCGATTCTAGATTATGAATAAATAATGCTGTTATTATTATATTCAATTATTATAATTAAATTATTTATAAATAATTAATGATAAAATAATAACAATATAATAATAATTATTATCAATATAAATGTTTTAGGTCATTTTTTCGTATGTAAAATGAACGAGTTTTCTATTCCAGATTATGAATTAATTATCGTTATTATTATATTTAATTATCATCGATGAATAATTGTCATTATTATCGTAATTATTATTACCACGTATAATATATAGTAATTTATCAGGCAGAAGAAAATTGATCTGACATTTTCAGAGAAATTTTCGCGATTCTAGATTATGAATAATTAATGCTGTTATTATTATATTCAATTATTATTTATAAATAACTAATGATAAAATAATAACAATACAATAATAATTAATGTTAAAATAATAACAGTATAATAATAATTAATGATAAAATAATAACAATATAATAATAATTATTATCAATATAAATATTTTAGGTCATTTTTTCGTATGTAACATGAACGATTTTCTATATTGTTTAGAATTTTTTTAAATGAATAGATTTTGTAAAATTTAATGCTCTATTATTAATTATTAATGTTCTATAAGTTACTCGTATGTAATAATACAAAGTGGCAACATGAAAAACTTTAACAACACAAGACATAGCTTTTCCTTTAGTAGAACAATTATTATTTTTCCATAAAGATTATGAATAAATTATCTGTATTATTATGTTTAATTATTGTCGATGAATAATTGTCATTACTATCATCATTATTATTATTAGATCGATGAATAATTGTCATTACAATTATCATTATTATTATTAGATCGATGAATAATTGTCATTACTATCATCATTATTATTATAAGATCGATGAATAATTATCATTACTATCGTCATTATTCCTATAACGTATAATATATTGTTATGAATCATATAAATTATAAATAATTAATAAATTATAAATAATTATAAATAAAAATAATCATATAAATATTATAAATTCATAATCTAGAATCGCGAAAATTTCTCTGATATTGTCAGATTAATTTTCTTCACCATCGAAAGAAAATTAATCTGACAATATCAGAGAAATTTTCGCGATTCTAGATTATGAATTTATTATTGCTATTATTATTATATTCAATTATTATTTATGAATAACCAATAACAAAATAATAATAATATAAACATAATTATTATCAACTTCTTCGTAATGGTATTTATAATTGGAACATGGAAAAGTATCTACGAAGATTTAATTTTGAAAAATGTAATTTTATTCAATCTGTGTTATATAATAATTATAATTTATGTTAATATTGGAGTAGTAAAGTAAACTTTACATGTACAATTTAGATTTAAATAATTTAGAATAATTATTTGATTCTCTGCCACGTTTAAATTCTTCTGAATTGTTGATCCTGTATGCTTCGCTCTTCAGTTGTAGAAATGTTTAGATTTATCGTTGGAAAACCTTGACACGAATTTCTCACTAGGAAATTTCCAATGCAAACTCACGAGTGATTTAGAGTCATCGCCTCCGAGAATTACGGCATCCCGTTTGGAACTTCCCGGCTCGGTTGCACGTCATATAAAATTTTCCGACGGCTCTCGTTCGAACGCTGATGAAATGCATTTTCCGACGCGAAAAATCCTCTCGCACATAACTTCGCACATCCAGTCTCCCAATTCCCAGCGCCGGTGTGCCCGCGATGTTTATGCTAATGGAGCGTCGCGACGCCTGACGTCCCCCCAAGGGGGGATGGGGGGCGTTTATTAAAAATTGATCCCTTCGCCGGGCGCTTTTCATGGATTTCTTGGAGCATTTGGTGGGAGGGGGGGGGGGGCTTATAAATTGCGACAATTAGGCGCCGCGCTCGATTAATCGCGCGATGACGACGTCGTTTCTCGAGAGGGGGGCAATGAATGGGGGGCTGGGGGGCTTGAAAATTGCAAATTCCACGAAAAGTGGCCGTATTGTTCAAGTTCGAGGAGCGAAAACTGCTCGGTCAACTTCATGAAAAAAGTATAGATAATGATTTTGTGAAAACTGAGGACTGAAACCCGAAGATTATTCGTATTCATTTAAGCGGAATATAAGTACAGGGTGTTAAATAGATACACACAGAATAATATAAACAGAAAGTGCAGAAAAGTAAGCTTAAATTTGATGGTTAAAATGATTACTAATGCTTAAACCGTGGTTTAAATTTTTATGAATCGGACTGTAAGTTATATCTGGTGTTCAACTTCAGATTAAATTCAAACTTCATATGTACTTAAGAAGAATTTTGTGCCCATTTCATGAGAAAATCATGGGATAACGCTTGCCTAAGCAATGCACTCTGACACATAAAGTTGCCTATACACTTTGGATGTTTACATTTTAAAATAGTGCTTGCCTAATCAATGCACGCTCACACAACAAGTTGCCTATATACTTTGAATGTTAACTTTGAATGTTGAATGATAGCCGATGTTATCAATGGGTAAATCTTGGTATATTAGTCTTGTTGTGTGATTATATGATTTGATAACAATTCTCAAATAATATTTCACAAATTAGCGTATCAATATTGATGAAATTTATTACTAATATTCAGTGATATGTTGTTAGTGAATGTTTCAAATTTTATTAAAATCTAATGCACGATTCTTGCGATATTCAATTTTTAATGTGCTAGCACATGTTATTACAAATGTTCAACAAAGTGACACATATTTAAGTAATGATATCTTAAAAACTAGCGTATCACTTCTGATGAAATTTATTGTTGATATTGAGTGATATATTAGCACTCACGAAAAAAATTATAATTAATATTCAATGTGTAAATTTTGGTATATTAGTCTTGTTGTGTGATAATATGATTTGATAACAATTCTCAAATAATATTTCACAAATTAGCGTATCAATATTGATGCAATTTATTTTTGATATTCAGTGATATGTTGTTACTAAATGTTTCAAATTTTATTAAAATCCAATGCACGATTATTGGGATATTCAGTTCTTAATGTGATAGCAGATGTTTTTTCAAATGTCCTCCAAAGTGACTCATACTTAAATAATGATATCTCAAAAACTAGCGTATCACTTTTGATAAAATTAAATGCTGATATTGAGTGATATATTGGCATCTATTTAAAAAAATATAATTAATATTTAATGTGTATATCTAAGTATATTAGTCTTGTTGTGTGATCATATGATTTGATAACGATTCGCAAATAATATTTCACAAATAAGCGTATCAATATTGATGCCATTTATTTCTGATATTCAGTGATATGTTGTTACTGAATGTTTCAAATTTTATTAAAATCCAATGCGCGATTCTTGCGATATTCAATTTTTAATGTGCTAGCACATGTTATTACAAATGTTCAACAAAGTGACACATATTTAAGTAATGATATCTTAAAAACTAGCGTATCACTTCTGATGAAATTTATTGTTGATATTGAGTGATATATTAGCCCTCACGAAAAAAATTATAATTAATATTCAATGTGTAAATTTTGGTATATTAGTCTTGTTGTGTGGTAATATGATTTGATAACAATTCTCAAATAATATTTCACAAATTAGCGTATCAATATTGATGCAATTTATTACTGATATTCAGTGATATGTTGTTACTGAATTTTTCAAATTTTATTAAAATCCAATGCGCGATTCTTGGGATATTCAGTTTTTAATGTGCTAGCAGATGTTACTTGAAATGTTCTCCGAAGTGACTCATACTTAAAAAATTATATCTCAAAAACCAGCGTATCACTTCTGATGAAACTTATTGCTGATATTGAGTGATATTTTGGCATCGATTTAAAAAATTATAAATAATATTCAATGTGTAAATCTTGGTATATTAGTCTTGTTGTGTGATTATATGATTTGATAACGATTCGCAAATAATATTTCACAAATTAGCGTATCAATATTGATGCAATTTATTACTGATATTTAGTGATATGTTGTTACTGAATGTTTCAAATTTTATTAAAATCCAATGCGCGATTCTTGAGATATGAAGTTTTTAATGTGCCAGCAGATGTTTAGTATGAATCTCCAAAGTGATTCATACTTAAATAATGATATCTCAAAAACTAGCGTATCAATTCTGATGAAATTAATTGCTGATATTGAGTGATATATTGGCATCTATTTAAAAAATTATAATTCATATTTAATGTGTATATCTAATTATATTAGTCTTGTTGTTTGATTAAATGATTTGATAACGATTCGCAAATAATATTTTACAAATTACCGTATCAATATTGATGCAATTTATTACTGATATTCAGTGATATGTTGTTACTGAATGTTTCAAATTTTATTAAAATCCAATGCGCGATTCTTGAGATATTCAGTTTTTAATGTGCTAGTAGATATTACTTCAAATGTGCTCTGAAGTGACTCATACTTAAAAAATCATATCTCAAAAACCAGCGTATCACTTCTGATGAAACTTATTACTGATATTGAGTGATATATTGGCATCCATTTAAAAAATAATAATCAATATTTAATGTGTAAATTTAGGTATATTAGTTTGTTTGTGTGATTATATGATTTGATAACGATTCTCAAATAAAATTTCACAAATTAGCGTATCAATATTGATGCAAATTATTGCTGATATTTAGTGATATGTTGTTCCTGAATGTTTCAAATTTTATTAAAATCCAATGCGCGATTATTGGGATATGCAGTTTTTAATGTGCTAGCAGAAGTTTTTTCAAATTTCCTCCAAAGTGACTCATACTTAAATAATGATATCTCAAAAACTAGCGTATGGCTTTTGTTGAAACTTATTCCTGATATTGAGTGATATATAGGCATCCATTTAAAAAATTATAATTAATATTCAATGTGTATAGTTAGGTATATTAGTCTTGTTGTGTGATTATATGATTTGATAACGATTCGCAAATAATATTTTACAAATTACCGTATCAATATTGATGCAATTTATTACTGATATTCAGTGATATGTTGTTACTGAATGTTTCAAATTTTATTAAAATCCAATGCGCGATTCTTGCGATATTCAATTTTTAATGTGCTAGCACATGTTATTACAAATGTTCAACAAAGTGACACATATTTAAGTAATGATATCTTAAAAACCAGCGTATCACTTCTGATGAAATTAATTGTTGATATTGAGTGATATATTAGCACTCACGAAAAAAATTATAATTAATATTCAATGTGTAAATTTTGGTATATTAGTCTTATTGTGTGGTAATATGATTTGATAACAATTCTCAAATAATATTTCACAAATTAGCGTATCAATATTGATGCAATTTATTACTGATATTCAGTGATATGTTGTTACTAAATTTTTCGAATTTTATTAAAATCCAATGCGCGATTCTTGGGATATTCAGTTCTTAATGTGATAGCAGATGTTAGTTGAAATGTTCTCTGAAGTGACTCGTGCTTAAATAATGATATTTCAAAAACTAGCGTATCAATTCTGATGAAACTTATTGCTGATATTGAGTGATATATTGGAATTCATTTAAAAAATAATTATTAATATTCAATGTGTAAATTTTGGTATATTAGTCTTGTTGTGTGATTATATGATTTGATAACGATTTTCAAATAATATTTCACAAATTAGCGTATCAATATTGATGCAATTTATTGCTGATATTCAGTGATATGTTGTTCCTGAATATTTTAAATTTTATTAAAATCTAATGCGCGATTCTTGGGATATTCAGTTTTTAATGTGCTAGCAGATGTTACTTGAAATGTTCTCCGAAGTGACTCATACTTAAAAAAATTATATCTCAAAAACCAGCGTATCACTTCTAATGAAATTTATTGCTGATAGTAAGTGATATATTGGCATCGATTTAAAAAATTATAAATAATATTCAATGTATATATCTAAGTATATTAGGCTTGTTGTGTGCTAATATGGTTTGATAACGATTCTCAAATAATATTTCACAAATTAGCGTATCAATATTGATGCAATTTATTACTGATATTCAGTGATATGTTGTTACTGAATGTTTCAAATATTATTAAAATCCAATGCGCGATTATTGGGATATGCAGTTTTTAATGTGCCAGCAGATGTTTAGTATGAGTCTCCAAAGTGATTCATACTTAAATAATGATATCTCAAAAACTAGCGTATCAATTCTGATGAAATTAATTGCTGATATTGAGTGATATATTGGCATTCATTGAAAAAATAATCATTAATATTCAATGTGTAAATTTTGGTATATTAGTCTTGTTGTGTGAATATATGATTTGATAACGATTCTCAAATAATATTTCAGAAATTAGCATATCAATGTTGATGCAATTTATTACTGATATTCAGTGATATGTTGTTACTGAATGTTTCAAATTTTATTAAAATCTAATGCGCGATTCTTGGGATATTCAGTTTTTCTGAAGTTTTTCACTCATACCTAAATAAATATATCTCTAAAACTAGCGTATCACTTCTTATGAAATTTATTCCTGATATTGAGTGATATATTGGCATCCATTCAAAAAAATTATAGTTAATATTCAATGTGTAAATCAAGGTATATTAGTCTTGTTGTGTGGTAATATGATTTGATAACAATTCTCAAATAATATTTCACAAATTAGCGTATCAATATTGATGCAATTTATTACTGATATTCAGTGATATTTTGTTACTGAATGTTTCAAATTTTATTAAAATCCAATGCGCAATTATTGGGATATGCAGTTTTTAATGTGCTAGCAGATGTTTTTTCAAATGTCCTCCAAAGTGCCTCATACTTAAATAATGATATCTCAAAAACTAGCGTATCACTGTTGATGAAAATAATTGCTGATTTTAAGTGATATATTGGCGTCTAATTAAAAAATATAATTAATATTCAATGTGTATATCTAAGTATATTAGTCTTGTTGTGTGATTATATGATTTGATAACGATTCTCAAATAATATTTCACAAATTAGCGTATCAATATTGATACAAATTGTTATTGATATGATGTTATTGAATTATTGCCAGAAGTACTAACTAATATCAATATTTTATATGTGCCTCTGCTTTAGATGCATGTGTAATAAATTTCAATTTCAGCCTGAAATTTTATATAGCATGCAATTTTTTTGCTTCAGCTTTTTATATAGAGTGCTGAAACTTAACGGATTTGTGTAAACAAATGATTGGCGATTATTGGAAAAAGCCACGTAATTTATTGAAATTATTATTCATTCGCGTTCATTCTGACGAGTTACAACACGCACAATGCAAACACGAACCAAATTAAACGCGCAGATAATTATTTGGAATTACATTATTTTTATGCGCCCCACAAATATATAAATAAGCCGAATTTAGGCTGCGTTATTGATTTTGCCCGATAATTGTGTGCAGGTATAATTGTAATGGAATTTTGGGAAATTATAATGGAATTTTAATAATTTGAAAATCAGGATGTATATTTTTGCAGAAATTTGTTAGAAAATTTTTAGCTCAATTTTAAGGTTAAGTTTAGTACAGGGCCAAAAAAATGTTAGGCCATTGAGGGTTGTTGGTATAATTGGAAGGTAATTTGGGAAATTTTCAAGTAATTTCAATAATTTGAATATCAGGATGTACATTTTTGCAGAAATTTGTTATAAACTTTGTAGCTCAATTTTAAGGTTGAGTTTAGTACAGGGCTAAAAAAATGTTGGGCCATTAAGGGTTGTTGGTATAATTGGAAGGTAATTTGGGAAATTTTCAAGTAATTTAAATAATTTGAATATCAGGATGTACATTTTTGCCGAAATTTGTTTGAAACTTTGTAGATCAATTTTTAAGTTGAGTTTAGTACAGGGCCAAAAAAATGTTAGGCCATTGAGGGTTGTTGGTATAAGTGGAAGGTAATTTGGGAGTTTTTCATGTAATTTAAATAATTTGAATATCAGGATGCACATTTTTGCAGAAATTTGTTAGAAACTTTGTAGATCAATTTTAAGGTTGAGTTTAGTACAGGGCCAAAAAAATGTTAGGCCATTAAGGGTTGTAGGTATAATTGGAAGGTAATTTGGGAAATTTTCATGTAATTTAAAAAATTTGAATATCAGGATGTACATTTTTGGAGAAAATTGTTATGTATTCATTGAAAGGGTTTGTGTTATTAATAATTAGATTTTCTAAATAGTCAAGAAAGATGTTTGCTAGTATGCCACTAAGTCTTGAGCCCATAGGTAGCCCATCACACCGTAAACTGGGAAAAAGCTTGTAATTCTTTAACTCCAATCAATCAGTTGTGCGCTTACTTCCGCCGCCGAAATTCGCAAGCCCTGAATCCGCAAAGTTACATCTTTGTTGTCGACGGGGGGCGGCGGCGGCGGCGTCGGCGTCGGGACGCGGCAGCGCCGTCCCCGACGCCGCCGTCCCGAGGGCGTAAGGGGGCAGCGCACGCAGCCGCGTCGCGGCACGAGGCGTCGGGACGGACGGCGTCGGGCAGCCCAGTTCGCGATAACCGCGTCCCGACCACGGATGCTGCCGCCTCCGCCGCTCGGCCCCCGGACCTGTTGAGAGAGGTTCCCTGTGCGGCTACGTCGGACACACATAAACGGACCCCCCGTATACGACGGGACAGCCCCCCGCCCCCCTGCCGCCCCCACACACACACCGCCCCCGCGTGTGCCATGGTGGAAACAATTAAAACTAGGCGCCGCTCGCGCGATTAATTGGTTGTGGGTTTTTGTGCTGTTCGTGGTGTAATTTTTTGTTGTTGTTGTTGTTGTCTGCCTTCTGTGTGGATTACTGCTGTGTCTGGAACTTGTCCAGGACTAGTGGAAAGGAGTCGTGCGTAAGTGATTAATGCGAGATTATTAGACCTTATTAACGTCGTCGTTGCAGTACCTACAGATAACCGAAAAAAAAATACATAAATCGAATTCAATACATTTTCCAAAATAAAACTGACTTCAGGAAATATGTTAAAACAAACAACAAATAATTACATAAATCGAATTCAATACACTTTCGAAAATAAAACTGACTCTAGGAACTATGTTAAAACAAAAAACAAAAAAATAATTACGTAAATTGACTTCAGGAAATATGTTAAGACAAACAACAAATAATTACATAAATAGAATTCAATACATTTTCTTAAATAAAACTGAGTTTAGGAACTATGTTAAAACAACAAAAAAATTATTACGTAAATTGACTTCAGGAAATATGTTAAAACAAACAACAAATAATTACATAAATCGAATTCAATACATTTTCGAAAATAAAACTGACTCTAGGAACTATGTTAAAACAAAAAACAAAAAAATAATTACGTAAATTGACTTCAGGAAATATGTTAAGACAAACAACAAATAATTACATAAATAGAATTCAATACATTTTCTTAAATAAAACTGAGTTTAGGAACTATGTTAAAACAACAACAAAATTATTACGTAAATTGACTTCAGGAAATATGTTAAAACAAACAACAAATAATTACATAAATCGAATTCAATACATTTTCGAAAATAAAACCGACTTCAGAAAATATGTTAGAACAAAAAACCAATAAATACGTAAATTGAATTCGATACATTTTCGAAAACAACTTCAGGAAATAGGATCAAATAAACTTGATGCAGTCAAAAATTGAAAATACATAAAAACAAAAAAAGGTGTACTGAAAATTTTAAAAAGGTGACCTTTGAAAGTTTTTACATGAACAAAGAAAATAAACTAAAATCATGAAGAACCTGTAGCAAATTTAAAAAAAACGTTATTACTAAATACCCTTTATAGGTCATGAGCTAAAACAAATAAAATACAAAAAACATTATGTAAACTAGAAACAAAAACAAACTTTGGAATACATATTACTAACAAAAAAACTATAAAGTGGCAGTAAACATGATGAATTCTAAAAAAGTTATTACAAGTAACAAAAATTAGAAATTCGAAAATAAGTATATTAAATATAAAACTCTTCAAAAATGAATTGTGGTAAATACATTAAAGTAAACTTCAAATAAAAGCTTCAGAAATCTTAAAACAAAAATAAACATTAGAAAATATATTGCAAATAAAAAACAATAAAGTGACTGCAAATGTCATGAAAAATTATTAAAAATAAGAAAAATTTGATAGTCGAAAATAAATATACTAAATATAAAACTTCAAAAATGAATTGTAGTAAATACATTCAAGTAAACTTCAAGAATAAGCTTTAGAAAACACAGTAAAATAAAAATTACAATTAGATTTCAGTAATAATGTTAGTGGTAGTGGACTTAAAATTAATTTGAATTAATTTTATAGTAATCACAAACATTACTATAAAATGAATTTAAATTATTGTTTATAACGAACTTTCTAAAATATGTTCATTGGATTTTTATTGCCTTTTTTATTATTTATTTTTATTATTTTTATTATTAATGCCCTTTATAGGTCATGAGCTTAAACTATAACAAATAAGATACAAAAAACATTATGTAAACTAAAAACAAAAAACAAACTTTAGAAAATATATTACAAACATAAAACTATTAAGTGACTGTAAACATCATGACCTCTAAACAAAAATTAAAAATAACAAAAATCAGACATTTGAAAATAAGTAAGTAAAGTGAACTTCTAGAAAAAGCTTTAGAAAACTAAACACAAAAATAAATATTAGAAAATACATTACAAATAAAAAACAATAAAGTGACTGTAAAAATCATGAAAAATGATTAAATATATTACAAACATAAAACTATTAAGTGACTGTAAACATCATGACCTCTAAAAGAAAATAAAAAATAACAAAAATCAGACATTCGAAAATAAGTTAAGTTAAGTGAACTTCAAGAAAAAGCTTTAGAAAACTAAACACAAGAATAAATATTAGAAAATAGATTGCAAATAAAAAAACAATAAAGTGACTGTAAAAATCATGAAAAATAATTAAATATATTACAAACATAATAAAACTATTAAGTGACTGTAAACATCATGACCTCTAAAAGAAAATTAAAAATAACAAAAATCAGACATTCGAAAATAAGTTAAGTGAACTTCAAGAAAAAGCTTTAGAAAACTAAACACAAGAATAAATATTAGAAAATACATTGCAAATAAAAAAACAATAAAGTGACTGTAGAAAATACAGTAAAATAAAGATTACAATTAGACTTTAGTAATAATGCTAGTGGAAAAAAACTTCACCTGCTAAATGTATTTTATAATGTGACAATGTAATTTACCATATATCTCATTTTTTTGTAAATATCAGTAAAGACGAGGAGATTACTTAATTTTTAAATTCATTACCACTATTTTATAGTTTTCTCATATTAAAAAACACGGCGAAAATACTAGTAAGCAATAGCCTTAAAAAAAGATTATCTTTGTGTGCTAAGATTTATTACTACTCGTTACTACTACAAAACTACTACTACTACGAAAATATATACCTAAAAATAAAATACGTATGGCAATATAATTATTATATTATTTTTTTATAACTATTAATATATAGTATAGGTACTTTTATTTTTATGTAGATGCAAACAAGGGATGGACGAAACTCAGTGTAAAGATTATCAAGAAAAATACAGACAAACTCAAATAATACATTATGTAATCCCAATGAATTTTGTAAAGTAGCAACAAGATTTAGTCCATATAAATCCTTTTGATTATAATTATAATCAACTTAATTAGTTAACATAATTAACCAACAACGTATCAGATGAATGAAAAAGTTCATATTGTGGTGTATAATGTTTCTAAGCTTAAATCTGCTTTGGCTTCTGACTAATTAAAAAATAATATTTATATCAAAGAGTAAAATAATAATTATAATAATATATGGGGTAGAAATATTGTACATGCTTAATTCTCTTGATTAAAGAAAAGAGAATTGAGGAAGTACATTGTGTCTATATCATTCATTAAAAAAAAATTATAAACGAGAAACCTAAATGATAATTATGGGTAATGAATTAAACGGTAATTAGTGCATTATAATAATAATAATAAATGAATAAATGGAAGATTTTTTGTAAAACAAAAAAAATATATATACAAGCATAAGAATTAGATTATTTTTCTGTATAATGCATATTCAAATAATTATATCTCAAAAACTAGCGTATGAATATGAATAAAAGTTATTATTTTAATAAAACGATATGCAATTATTCAATGTGTATGATTAAAATAATATGCAGTGAGTACTTCTTACTTACTTTATAACAAAAAAATTAACATTGTTTTAGGCGTTTTTGCAATGTAACTCAGATTAAAATAATAATATCTCTAAAACTAGCGTATCAATATGAATGTAATTTATTAGTTATATAAAGCGATATGCCATTATTGAATGTCTATAATTAAAATAATATCCAGTGAGTGATTCTTTTAATGTTAATTTTTTTATGCGCTTGGCGACTATTCTTCAGTGTTTCTGCAATGTATATCATATTCAAATAATCATATCTTTAAAACTAGCGTATCAATATGAATGCAATTTATTATTTATATAAACTGATATGCCATTATTCAATGTTTATAATTAAAATAATATCCAATGAGTAATTCTTACAACATTATTTTTTTTTAGGTGCTTGGGGACTATTTTTCATTGTCTCTACAGTGTATCTCATATTTAAATAATCATATCTCAAAAACTAGCGTATCAATATCAATGTAATTTATTACTTATATAAAGCGACATACTGTTATTCAATGACTCAAATTAAAATGATATTCAGTGAGTAATTCTTACAACGTTAATTTTTTTAGGCGGTTGGGGACTATTTTCACTGTTTCTACAATGTATCTCATATTCAAATAATCATATCTCTAAAACTAGCGTATTAATATGAATGCAATTTATTATTTATATAAAGCGATATGCCATTATTCAATGTGTACAATTAAAATAATATCCAGTGAGTGATTCTTTAAATGTTATTTTTTTAGGCACCTGGGACGATTTTTTCAGTGTTTATGTAATGTATCTCATATTCAAATAATTATATCTCTAAAACTAGCGTATCAATGTGAACGAAATTTATTACTTATGTAAAGCGATATACAGTTATTCAATTTCTATAATTAAAATAATATCCAGTGAGCGATTCTTATAATGTTAATATTTTTAGGCGCTTGGAGGTAATTTATCAGTGTTTATGCAATATATCTCATAATCAAATAATCATATCTCTTAAACTAGCGTATCAATATGAACGAAATTTATCACTTATGTAAAGCGATATACAGTTATTCAATTTCTATAATTAAAATAATATCCAGTGAGTGGTAATTATAATGTTACTTTTTTTAGGCGCTTGGGGGCTATTTTTCAGTGTTTATGTAATGTATCTCATATTCAAATAATTATATCTCTAAAACTAGCGTATCAATATGAACGAAATTTATTACTTACGTAAAGCGATATACAGTTATTCAATTTCTATAATTAAAATAATATCCAGTGAGTGGTTATTATAATCTTAATTTTTTTAGGCGCTTGGGGGCTGTTTTCAGTGTTTCTGCAATGTATCTCATAATCAAATAATCATATCTCTAAAACTAGCGTATGAATATGAATGCAATTTATTATTTATATAAAATGATATGCAGTTATTTAATTCGTATGATTAAAATAATATCCAGCGAGTGATTTTTAAATTGTAATGTTTTTAGTGCGATATATGAGATATTTTTAGTATTCATCATTGATGTTTTTATTGATATGTAAGTATCTCAATAACTACTGTGTCAATATTAATACTATTTATTACTGATATTAAGTGATATTTGGGTAATTAGTGTGTGCAATTTCATTAAAATGCAATGAACGGTTCTTAAGATATTAACAGTTTTGTATGAACATTAGATATTTTTAGGCTATTTAGGTGCTTTTCCAATTAGTATCACATTAAAACAATGATATCTCAAAAACAAGCATATCAATATTTATTTTTTTAAATTTATATTCTATGGTAAACTGAAATACAATATGTATAATGAAATTATTATCCAATGAGTAGTTTTTGACTTGCTAGTGATATGATATCCAGCATATAAATAACACTAAGTCTGATTTCTGGTTCTAAGAAAGTGTTATAAGAAAATACGATTCCAGCATGAAAAATTATAAGTCTGATCACTGGTTATAAGAATATACAGAAAACTTTATTAATAAATGTAATGCAAACAAGGGATGAATGAAACTCTGTAAAGATTATCAAGAAAAATCCAGACTCAAATAAAACATTATGTTAACCCAATGAATTTTGTAAAGTAACAATAAGCTTTAGTCCAAATGAAAGAGAATATATAATCAACTTAATTAGTTAACATAATAAACCACAATATGCACTTTTTCATTCATCTGATACAATGTTATCAGATGAATTAAAAAGTTCATATTGTGGTTTATCATGTTTTTAAACTTAAAGCTGCTTTGTCTACTAACTAATTAAAAAAATAATATTTATACTGTGGAGTAAAATAATAATTATAATAATATATGGGGTAGAAATAATGTACATTATTATAACATCAATTATGACACTAACCAATTACGCCATAGGTGGAGGAGTAGTACGGATTATTATTATTATTATTATTATTACATCTTTAAGAATGCTTCTAAGAATGTGTTTAAACAAAATAAGATTCCAGCATGAAAAATTATAAGGTGCTTTTATAATTAGTATCACATTAAAACAATGATATCTCAAAAACAAGCATATCAATATTTATTATTTTTTTCAGTAATATTCCATGGTAAACTGAAATACAATATGTATAATGAAATTATTATCCAATGAGTAGTTTTTGACTTGCTAGTGATATGATATCCTATCTCTTATACCTGATCTCTTATATAGATCTGGTTATAAGAATATACAGAAACTGGCATAGTTATTAATAAATGTACCTGTAATATAAATCAAATAGGCGATAATGTACAATTTATCACGTTTGGATAACAATATTTGCTGTAATTATAAATCATAAGTTTTTATTTGAAATTTTCATTGAATTATTTATGTTCATATGATAAACCTGTATTGCGTTATTTATCGCATTTAGATATATTTCCGTTGCAGCTATAAATGATGGCGTTTTAATTGTTAGTATTTGCTGTTTTTACAGGTACATAATAAATAGTAATATGTTCGATAATAAATCTGCATCAGCATCGAAATTTAAATAAAAAATTGAGCATGATTTGAATACTCGCAGCGTTTATTTTTAATAAATTTTTAACAACAATGGAATATTTTTATAAACAACGTGAATCATACAAATTATTTTTTTAAAGTTTTTTTTGTATTGTGGTACCGATAATTTGGGTGGTGAAAGCGGCGTGATTAAATAGAGTGGATGCTAATATACTAATTCAAATTCCGTAGCTCCAGTTTCTGTCTTTACAATTATAGCGATAGCGTTATACAAGAAATTTTAACATTTAAAAGAAGAAAAAAAGAAAAAAAAAAGAAAAAAACAATCATGATTAAATAAAGTGGATACTAATATACTAATTCAAATTCCGTAGCTCCAGTTTCTGTCTTTACAATTATAGCGATAGCGTTATACAAGAAATTTTTACATTTACAAGAAAAAAAAAAAGAAAAAAAAAAGAAAAAAAAACAATCATGATTAAATAAAGTGGATACTAATATACTAATTCAAATTCCGTAGCTCCAGTTTCTGTCTTTACAATTATAGCGATAGCGTTATACTAGAAATTTTAACATTTAAAAGAAAAAAAAAGAAAAAAAAAAAGAAAACAAATCAATCATGATTAAAGAAAGTGGATACTAATATACTAATTCAAATTCCGTAGCTCCAGTTTCTGTCTTTACAATTATAGCGATAGCGTTATACAAGAAATTTTAACATTTAAAAGAAAAAAAAAGAAAAAAAAAAAGAAAACAAATCAATCATGATTAAATAAAGTGGATACTAATATACTAATTCAAATTCCGTAGCTCCAGTTTCTGTCTTTACAATTATAGCGATAGCGTTATACAAGAAATTTTAACATTTACAAGAAAAAAAAAAGAAAAAAAAAAGAAAAAAAAACAATCATGATTAAATAAAGTGGATACTAATATACTAATTCAAATTCCGTAGCTCCAGTTTCTGTCTTTACAATTATAGCGATAGCATTATACAAGAAATTTTAACATTTAAAAGAAGACAAATAGAAAAAAAAAAAAAAAAAAAACATGATTAAATAAAGTGGATACTAATATACTAATTCAAATTCCGTAGCTCCAGTTTCTGTCTTTACAATTATAGCGATAGCGTTATACAAGAAATTTTAACATTTAAAAGAAAAAAAAAGAAAAAAAAAAAGAAAACAAAACAATCATGATTAAATAAAGTGGATACTAATATACTAATTCAAATTCCGTAGCTCCAGTTTCCGTCTTTATAATTATAGCGATAGCGTTATACAAGAAATTTTAACATTTAAAAGATAAAAAAAGAAAAAAAAAAGAAAACAAAACAATCATGGTTAAATAAAGTGGATACTAATATACTAATTCAAATTCCGTTGCTCCAGTTTCTGTCTTTACAATTATAGCGATAGCGTTATACAAGAAATTTTAACATTTAAAAGAAGACAAATAGAAAAAAAAAAAGAAAACAAAACAATCATGATTAAATAAAGTGGATACTAATATACTAATTCAAATTCCGTAGCTCCAGTTTCTGTCTTTACAATTATAGCGATAGCGTTATACAAGAAATTTTAACATTTAAAAGAAAAAAAAAGAAAAAAAACAATCATGATTAAATAAAGTGGATACTAATATACTAATTCAAATTCCGTAGCTCCAGTTTCTGTATTTACAATTATAGCGATAGCTATAATTATAATATATAATTACAATATAAGAAATTTTAACATTAAAAAAAAGCAGTCACACCAACGTCAGAATATTGAGTTAAAAACTGAAATTTTCAAAGTCGATTCAAAATCCTTGATGATCTAGGCTCAGTAACACAGTAGGTACTCCCGAGGAGTGCTTACAATTCCCCCTCAAGGACGGACACAGCTCGGTCGGGAGTTAGGGGATTGGGGCCTATTAGAAATAGTAGGTATAAATACTATTAACCACAAACTGCCCCCGATCACATCCCGCATTGAGTGTGATTATAATGTGTACTCTATGTGGGTGTCCCTTTGACGCTTGTGGGTAGTAAAATCTTCCGCTCACTCCGCTGTGAGTTAGTATTTTTTATATCACAAATGTAGTTTTCGAAAATTTTCACCGTTGCAATTCTTTCGTTTGCTAAGTATATTAGAGTATAAGTGAGTTATAATAAATTAATGATGATTATAGGAAAACTATATCTTTTGTTTGCGCATTTTCCCCGTCTTCCCGTATTATTCTGCAGAATGTGTCGGGATGATAATCCCCGCACAGGAATCGTTTCCCGGATGGGGATAAAAATTGTGCGCCGGCGATTACGTCCCGCAGGCTGCCATGAGGGGGGGGGGGGGTGATAATCTAATAAGATAGCGAGCGCCCGAGGGCGCAGGGGGATGAGGGCCGTATTTACAGCGGCGCGTCCGCGAGACGATATTTCACCCCCCCCCCTGTTTTTTTTATTTATTCGCTTTTAATTGGGCAATTTGTAAAACGTCAAAACTGGGAGATTTATCGGCCGGCGGCGCAATTAATCGGCGTGGAAATGCTGCGAGAAATAAGTCCGAATGGGAGGGGTGAGTTTTCCACCCCCACCCCCCGGAAAAACCGATATTTAGGGGCGCACGTCTGTGGAAAGCGCTTATTTTCCGCGGAGGCCACCACTGTGTGTGCAATTCGCATAACTCACTTGCGTGCTGCAAGTTATAAAAGAATAGAGCCTCTAACTATTTACCCTGATAATATAGCCCCCCCCCTAATAATATAGCCCATTCTATGCAGCCCTTAGAGCTATAATCACTATAATTGGATTAGTTAAATAATTCCATGTACATATATCACATTGTGATGGACACATGTTATTCTATAGTCATGCCGACTCAGCAAGGCCGCAATACTACAACTCTGCAAGGTCTCACGCACGACCATCAACCGGCCGAGAGTTAGGGGACTAGGGAGTATTAAAAATTGTAGGTACTTCTGCACGCATAAATATGGGCAATTTTACACCAAAATTGAGCACCTGCTTTTGGTCGGTGCGTGACTTGAGTATTGAAATTGTACTCCGGGGATTATTGTCTGCGCAATTACGACATTTCCGCCTCCTCCTCAGACCGGAAACAATAACGCAGACGGCGATTAAACCGCACTGATTGATGTCGACGGTGCCGAACGCAGAATTGCCCATTAAAACGTCCCCGTGCGTAATTACGGCCGCCCCCACGTCCCCCCCCCACCAAGGCGCCACGTCCTGCCACCCCCACCCAAGATGCCCCCCAAAAATCGCGCGATCGTCGTCGTCTCCGCGGCAATTAAGACCGGAGAAAATTAGACATTAATTATTACGTTTTAATCGATATTCGTGGGGCGGTTCTCCCCTCGGGGGGCAGGGGGGTGGCCGTAAAATATGTCGTTAAATTCGGCGGCGCATTGGGGGGCGGCTTTAATTGTTATTGCCGAATCCGAGACGGACTGGGCGATTTATCGCCCCTGATGAGCTAAAAAGTGCAGAAATTTAATTAGGTGCTCGCCTAATTGAAACAAGTAATTAGCGCGAACTCCCCCGCTTTATTGCCGACACGTAAAACGTCCATCAAGCGACAGCTTATATCTTGCACAAAAGACCAGAATAATCTACTTCTTAAGGAGCCATAATACTGAATAATACTGAATACACCTACTGAATACACCACCAAAGTCACCTAATTTTGGACTAACATGAGGCATCTACAATTTAATACTACCTGCGAACCTCTTCCTTATAATAGTTTCAATATTTTACTGAACATATCGAAGCAAATTCCGACCCGACATTTGTGACAGTGTTTTATCAGTGATACCTTACAGTTGCGTGTCACCTAATTTTGCACTAACATGAGGCATCTACAATTTAATACTACCTGCGAACCTCTTCCTTATAATAGATACCGTAGTTTCAATATTTTACAGAACATAGCGAAGCTCGTTTCGACTGGACATTTGTGACAGTGTTTGATCAGTGTTACATTACAGTTGCGTATGTCATCTAATTTTGGACTAACATGAGGCATCTACAGTTTAACACTACCTGCGGACCTCTTCCTTATAATAGAAACCATAGTTTGTAAAAAAAAAAAAAAAATTAAATACCATAGTTTCAATATTTTACAGAACATAGCAGATACACTCATATATCATTTTAACAAAAGGCACATTTTTTTTCCAGGGTGCCTTACACGGTCAATATTATTGAGTCAATATCGATTTTCATCAATATTTAAGCTTACGTTAGCAAGGCCGCAATAATACAATAATAATTAGGAGTATATGATCAAGGACAATATCCTTAACGCACTAAAAGTAGTATATTTATTTATTTATTTATTTATTTACGGGACCATGCCCATTAAAACAAAAACAGAAACAGAGAAATAAAAAATATAAAACAAAGAAAAGTACAACAGCTATTATAAAAAATAAAATAGCAAAAGCACAAGATAGAATTTACATATTTACATAGTATATATAATTATAAATCTAGTACACTATATATACTATATAGTAGTATGAATCCATACTTGAATATTTTTCTGTAATTTAATTGTCGGGGCTTGTAGGATGAAGACGTCCGAGTGGGGGTCGAAACGGGGGGGAATAATCAGGCCCCGATGAAATTAAACTTACGACCGATTACGTCCGCGGCGCGCCTCATAATCGCGCGCAATTAAACGAAACGCCCGGAATTAATTAACATTCCGAAAATATCCCGGGGCGGCTGCGCCCGAAATATTCGCGGCCGGAATGAGGGGGGTGCCCTGTTTCGGAAGTATTCGTCGTGGGAAGGGACACGGCTTTGTCGGGACGAACAATGGGCTCGGCATTAGTAGAAATTATCAACGCTCGTTTGGAAAATGTCTACAATTTATATGCGAAACTTTTATAAAATGCATCCGTAATTATTTAAACCAGGACACAAATAAATAGATAAACAAAATTCAGTTACTGAAAATCGACACTGGTTAACTCGCAAAGTTAAATATTCAATTTTCAACAAATAATAATAATTAATAATAATATAAAAAATAAATATATAAAAAATAACATGTCAATTTTGAAGCTTTTTTTAATTTTTTCGTTTTTGAATAATCACATCTCGAGAACTAGCGTGTCAATCTAAACGCAAGTTATTACTGATATTAACTGATATACTGATATTTAAGGTGTGCAATAAAATTAATATCTAATGAGCCATTCTTCAGATATTGCAATTTTTGTTAATACATGCGATATTTTAGTGCTATTTTAATTGTATCTCCAGTTAGTCTCATATTCAAGTAACGATATCTCAAGAACCAGCGTATGAATATGAATGTATTTTCTCACAACTATTACGTGATATACCAGTAATAAGTTTGTCTAATTTAATAAATTTTTAATGAGTAATTCTCAAGATATCTTAATTTTAGTATACACATGTCAATTTTGAAGCTATATTTAATTTTCTCATTTTTGAATAATCACATCTCAAGAACTAGCGTGTCAATGTAAATGCAATTTATTACTAATATTAACTAATATACTGATATTTATTGTGTGCAATAAAATTAATATCTAATGAGCCATTCTTCAGATATTTTAATTTTTGTTAAAACATGCGATATTTTAGTGCTATTTTAATTGTATCTAAAGTTAGTCTCATATTCAAGTAACGATATCTCAAGAACCAGCGTATGACTATGAATGTATTTTCTTACGACTATTACGTGATATACCAGTAATAAGTTTGTCAAATTTAATTAATTTTTAATGAGTAATTCTCAGGATATTTTAATTTTACTGAACACAGCTTTTTTTAATTTTCTCGTTTTTGAATAATCACATCTTGAGAACTAGCGTGTCAATATAAATGTAATTTATTACTGATATTATTTGATATACTGATATTTAAGGTGTGCAATTAAAGTAATATCTAATGAGCCATTATTCAGATATTTCAATTTTTGTTAAAACATGCGATATTTTAGTGCTATTTTAATTGTATTTCCAGTAAGTCTCATATTAAAGTAACGATATCTCAAGAATCAGCGTATGAATATGAATGTATTTTCTCACGACTATTACGTGATATACCAATAATAAGTGTAACTAATTTAATTAATTTGTAATGAGTAATTCACAGGATATTTTAATTTTAGTGTACACAGCTTTATTTAATTTTCTCGTTTTTGAATAACCACATCTCGAGAACTAGCGTATCAATCTAAATGTAATTTATTACTGATATTAAGTGATATACTGATATGTAATGTGTTCAATAAAATTAATATCTAATGAGCCATTCTTCAGATATTTTAATATATGTTAAAACATGCGATATTTTAGTGCTATTTTACTTGTATCTCCAGTTAGTCTCATATTCACGTAATGATATCTCCAGAACCAGCGCATGAATATGAATGTATTTTCTCACGACAATTACGCGATATACCAGTAATAAGTCTGTCTAATTTAATAAATTTTTAATGAGTAATTCTCAAGATATTTTAATTTTAGTATACACATGTCAATTTTGAAGCTATATTTAATTTTCTCATTTTTGAATGATCACGTCTTGAGAACTAGCGTGTCAATCTAAATGCAATTTATTACTGATATTAATTGATATACTGATATTTAATGTGTGCAATCAAATTAATATCTAATAAGCCATTTTTCAGATATTGCAATTTTTGGTAAAACATGCGATATTTTAGTGCTATTTTAATTGTATCTCCAGTTAGTCTCATATTCAAGTAACGATATCTCAAGAACCAGCGTATGAATATGAATGTATTTTCTCACGACTATTACGTGATATACCAGTAATAAGTTGGTATAATTTAATTAATTTGTAATGAGTAATTTTTAAAATATTTTAATTTTAGTGAACCCATCAATTTTGAAGCTTTTTTTAATTTTCTCGTTTTTGAATAATCACATCTAGAGAACTAGCGTGTCAATCTAAATGCAATTTATTACTGATATTAATTGATATACTGGTATTTATTGTGTGCAATCAAATTATTATCTAATGAGTAATTCTTCAGATATTTCATTTTTTGTTAAAACATGCGATATTTTAGTGCTATTTTAATTGTATCGCCAGTTAGTCTCATATTCAAGTAACGATATCTCAAGAACCAGCGTATGAATATGAATGTATTTTTTCACAACTATTACGTGATATACTAGTAATAAGTCTGTAAAATTTAATTAATTTATAATGAGTAATTCTCAGGATATTTTAATTATAGTAAACACATGTAAATTTTGATTTTTATTTAATTTGCTCGTTTTTGAATAATCACATCTCGAGAACTAGCGTGTCAATCTAAATGCAATTTATTATTAATATTAATTGATATACTGATATTTAATGCGTGCAATCAAATTAATATCTAATGAGCCATTTTTCATATATTGCAATATTTGTTAAAATATGCGATATTTTAGTACTATTTTAATTGTCTCTCCAGTTAGTCTCATATTCGAGTAACGATATCTCTCGAACCAGCGTATGAATATGAATGTTTTTTTGCACTACTATTACGTGATATACCAGTAATAAGTTTGTCTAATTTAATTAATTTGTAATGAGTAACTCTCAGGATATTTTAATTTTAGTGAACACATCAATTTTGAAGCTTTTTTTAATATCCTCGTTTTTACATAATCACATCTTGAGAACCAGCGGGTCACTCTGAATCCAATTTATTTTTAATATTCACTGATATACTGATATTTAATGTGTGCAATTAAATTAATATCTAATGAGCCATTCTTCAGATATTTTAATCTTTGTTAAAACATGCGATATTTTAGTGCTATTTTACTTCTATCTCCAGTTAGTCTCATATTCACGTAATGATATCTCAAGAACCAGCGTATGAATATGAATGTATTTTCTCACAACTATTACGTGGTATACCAGTAATAAGTCATTCTGATTTAATTAATTTTTAATGAGTAATTGACAAGATATTTTAATTTTAGTGAACACATCAATTTTAAAGCTTTTTAAATTTTCCTCATTTTTGAATAATTGCATCTCGATAACTAGCGTGTCAATCTAAATGCAATTTATTATTAATATTAACCGATATACTGGTATTTATTGTGTGCAATTAAATTAATATCTAATGAGCCGTTCTTCAGATATTGCAATTTTTGTTAAAACATGCGATATTTTAGTGCTATTTTAATTGTATCTTAAGTTAGTCTCATATTCAAGTAACGATATCTCAAGAACCAGCGTATGAATATGAATGTATTTTCTCACGACTATTACGTGATATACCAGTAATAAGTCTGTCTAATTTAATTAATTTTTAATGAGTAATTCTCAGGATATTTTAATTTTACTGAACACAGCTTTTTTTAATTTTCTCGTTTTTGAATAATCACATCTCGATAACTATCGTATCAATCTAAATGCAATTTATTATTGATATTAAATGATACACTGATATGTAATGTGTGCAATCAAATTAATATCTAATGAGCCATTTTTCAGATATTGAAATTTTGGTAAAACATGCGATATTTTTAGTACTATTTTAATTGTATCTCCAGTTAGTCTTATATTCAAGTAACGATATCTCAAGAACCTGCGTATGAATATGAATGTATTTTCTCACAACTATTACATGATATACCAGTAATAAGTTGGTCTAATTTAATTAATTTGTAATGAGTAATTTTTAAAATATTTTAATTTTAGTGAACACATCAATTTTGAAGCGTTTTTAATTTTCTCGTTTTTGAATAATCACATCTCGCGAACTAGCGTGTCAATCTTAATGCAATTTATTAATTATATTAACTGATATACTGATATTTAATGTGTGCAATAAAATTAAGATCTAATGAGCCATTCTTTAGAAATTGCAATTGTTGTTAAAACATACGACATTTTAGTACTATTTTAATTGTATCTCCAGTTAGTCTCATATTCAAGTAAAGATATCTCAAGAACCAGCGTATGAATATGAATGTATATTCTTACGCCAATTACGTGATATACCAGTAATAAGTCTATCTGATTTAATTAATTTATAATGAGTAGATCTCAAGATATTTTAATTTTGGTGAACACATCAAATTTGAAGCTTTTTTTAATTTTCTCGTTTTTGAATAATCACATCTCGAGACCTAGCGTGTCAATCTAAATGTAATTTATTACTGATATTAATTGATATACTGGTATTTATTGTTTGCAATCAAATTAATATATAATGAGCCATTCATCAGATATGTAAATTTTTGGTAAAACATGCAATATTTTAGTATTATTTTAATTGTATTTCCAGTTCAAGTAACGATATTTTATTTCGTGTATATACATGTATTAGCTAAACATACGTGTGTATATAGTTATACACATAAAATACAACGTGTATAAACAGCTGTACAGTTTATAATTAAAAGCGTGCTTAGGTGTATTTTTGCCCCCAATGAATAAACAGCGTTTTATTTTTCGAGCATTTTTATGCTAAAGCTGACCCAAATCCCCCATAAATATTAAATGTATATTTATGATTGTGTTTTGTGGTATTCCCGTCCGCGACGTCGCGGATCTTTCCGCTTCCTCCCCATATCCAGACCGCCCCCGAGATTTATATTCCAATAGGTACGTAAAATATGAAGGGCCGGATGAAAATAGAAAACGGCCGTATATTAAACCGCTTTTTTCTCCCCATTCCCCCCATGGCGCTCGCGTGCTCCCGGGGCGGAATTAATTTCGCGCGGGGGGATTCGGGGGGCCATCCCCGTTCCCTTTGATGTCCCCCGGGAGGGCCCCGGTAATGAATTTTTCCGGGAAACCGCGGTCCATTGTGGCGCTGCCCCCGGGAAAACGGGAAAAGGTGAATGCAGTGCGTGCGTTTTAATTTAATTTGATTGAAGGCGCCGGACGCCCCCCATCCGCCCCCCCAATTAATTAACGAATCGCCCGTTTAATCAACCATTGTTAAGCCCCGAGGTCCGCCTGATTGCGCGATTGTTGCTTGTTTTTTTCGCGTAATTGTTTCGACTCGGCGCTAATTTTGGCGCGTTTGTTAGCCAACCCATCACCAAAACCAATTAATCGTAAAGCAATTAACGAATTAACATTTGAAGCGCGGTTCGTTACCGCCATGCACGTGATTAATAGTAATTAACGCACATTTATATGTTAATCGAAATTACAGAAGTTTTAAAATTTTCTAAAGCAGATTTCAATTATGCAAAATTAATTTTACATACATAAAAAGCATACCATCTTGGATACGTCTACCACCATTCTCTCTAGCTCTATCATATCAATTGATATAGTGTAGATAATAGTTATTACATTAGGTGTTTGAGTAGGGGCCTAAATAAAAGGGGCGTTGAGAAGTGAGCCCCATAAGCATCAACATGCATATTTGGTCAGCTCGGCTGCATGTGTGGGGGATTTCAGCAATGCCCTACTCGCGTTATCATATCTGAAGAATGGCTCATTAGATATCAATTTAATTGCACACAATAAATATCAGTATATTAGTTAATATTAATAATAAATTGCATTAAGATTGACACGCTAGTTCTCGAGATGTGATTATTCAAAAACAAAAAAATTCACACTGCGACTTCCACAAAACACCCTACATTTTAACTGATAAAACAGTCCATCGATCTCTTCAATTCCAACCCTAAATGTACGCATCCAGCAATACGAACAGTTCGACGGTCACAATTATTAAATAACGAAGAGCTGCTCGCCAATATTTGGGCCGTCAGCAAATGGAACGATGGTCATAAACACAGTCGATATTCCGTAATGAATTATCGAGCCGGACGAAATAAATACGTCTGGCCAGAGGATTTCGGCGTTTTAATTTGCATTCTGGCCCCGACCGATGCGTTTGATCATTTTTAGCGACCCTATTTACGGATACAAAACGCGTAATTGGCTTGCAGTTGTACTACGGTTTCAATTAATAACTAATATGAACTTTTTAGTCAATGTACATGGAGTATAAATATTTATATATATATATATATATATATATATATATATACATATATATATATATATATATATATATATATATATATTTATATATATATATATATATATATATATATATATATATATATATATATGTATATATACTCAAAGTTTCAGTATTAACTTAGGGAGAAAATCAAACACTTAACTTTCTACATTGACAAGTATGGGTTAGCAATTACTGAAATTCCTGAAAATTTATTATTTGCAAATTTGATATAAGATTCGTGTACACTACACCTGAAACTAATTCTCCTGAAAATTTGACAAAGTTTCAGTATTAAATAAGGGAAAAATCAAACACTTAACTTTCTGGATTGACAAGTATGGGTTAGCTATTACTGAAATTTCTGAAAATTTAATATTTGCATATTTGATATTAGATACGTATACAGTACACCAGAAACTACTTTTCCTGAAAATTTGACAAAGTTTCAGTATTAAATAGGGGAGAAAATCAAACACTTAACTTTCTGCATTGACAAGTATGGGTTAGCTATTACTGAAATTTTTGAAAATTTAATATTTGCAAATTTGATATTAGATACGTATATAGTACACCAGAAACTATTTTTCCTGAAAATTTGACAAAGTTTCAGTATTAAATAGGGGAGAAAATCAAACACTTAACTTTCAGGATTGAGAAATATGGGTTAGCTATTACTGAAATTTCTGAAAATTTAATATTTGCAAATTTGATATTAGATACGTATACAGTACACCTGAAACTAATTCTCCTGAAAATTTGACAAAGTTTCAGTATTAAATAGGGGAAAAAATCAATCACTTAACTTTCTGCATTGACAAGTATGGGTTAGCTATTACTGAAATTTCTGAAAATTTAATATTTGCAAATTTGATATTAGATACGTATATAGTACACCTGAAACTACTTTTCCTGAAAATTTGACAAAGTTTCAGTATTAAATAAGGGAGAAAATCAAACACTTAACTTTCTGCATTGACAAGTATGGGTCAGTTATAACTGAAATTTCTGAAAATTTAATATTTGCAAATTTGATATTAGATACGTATACAGTACACCTATCACTAATTCTCCTGAAAATTTGACAAAGTTTCAGTATTAAATAAGGGAAAAATCAAACACTTAACTTTCTGCGTTGAGAAGTATGGGTTAGCTAATACTGAAATTTCTGAAAATTTAATATTTGCAAATTTGATATTAGATACGTATACAGTACACCTTAAACTACTTTTCCTGAAAATTTGACAAAGTTTCAGTATTAAATAAGGGAAAAATCAAACACTTAACTTTCTGCGTTGAGAAGTATGGGTTAGCTAATACTGAAATTTCTGAAAATTTAATATTTGCAAATTTGATAATAGATACGTATACAGTACACCTGAAACTACTTTCCCTGAAAATTTGACAAAGTTTCAGTATTAAATAGGGGAGAAAATCAAACACTTAACTTTCTGCATTGAGAAATATGGGTTAGCTATTACTGAAATTTCTGAAAATTTAATATTTGCAAATTTGATATTAGATACGTATACAGTACACCTTAAACTAATTCTCCTGAAAATTTGACAAAGTTTCAGTATTAAATAAGGGAAAAATCAAACACTAAACTTTCTGCATTGACAAGTATGGGTTAGCTATTACTGAAATCTCTGAAAATTTAATATTTTCAAATTTGACATTAGATACGTATAAAGTACACCTGAAACTACTTTTCCTGAAAATTTGACAAAGTTTCAGTATTAAATAGGGGAGAAAATCAAACACTTAACTTTCTGCGTTGAGAAGTATGGGTTAGCTATTACTGAAATTTCTGAAAATTTAATATTTGCAAATTTGATATTAGATACGGATACAGTACACCTGAAACTACTTTTCCAGAAAATTTGACAAAGTTTCAGTATTCAATAAGGGAAAAATCAAACACTTAACTTTCAGCATTGACAAGTATGGGTTAGCTATTACTGAAATTTCTGAAAATTTAATATTTGCAAATTAGATATTAGAAACGTATACAGTACACCTGAAACTAATTCTCCTGAAAATTTGACAAAGTTTCAGTATTAAATAAGGGAAAAATCAAACACTTAACTTTCTGCGTTGAGAAGTATGGGTTAGCTAATACTGAAATTTCAGAAAATTTAATATTTGCAAATTTGATATTAGATACGTATACAGTACACCTGAAACTAATTCTCCTGAAAATTTGACAAAGTTTCAGTATTAAATAAGGGAGAAAATCAAACACTTAACTTTCTGCATTGACAAGTATGGGTTAGCTAATACTGAAATTTCAGAAAATTTAATATTTGCAAATTTGATATTAGATACGTATACAGTACACCTGAAACTAATTCTCCTGAAAATTTGACAAAGTTTCAGTATTAAATAAGGGAAAAATCAAACACTTAACTTTCTGCGTTGAGAAGTATGGGTTAGCTAATACTGAAATTTCTGAAAATTTAATATATGCAAATTTAATATTAGATACGTATAAAGTACACCTGAAACTAATTCTCCTGAAAATTTGACAAAGTTTCAGTATTAAATAAGGGAGAAAATCAAACACTTAACTTAGTGCATTGACTAGTATGGGATAGCTATTACTGAAATTTCTGAAAATGTATGATTCGCAAATTTGATATTAGATACGTATACAGTACACCTGAAACTAATTCTCCTGAAAATTTGACAAAGTTTCAGTATTAAATAAGGGAAAAATCAAACACTTAACTTTCTGCATTGACAAGTATGGGTTAGCTATTACTGAAATTTCTGAAAATTTAATATTTGCAAATTTGATATTAGATACGTATATAGTACACCTGAAACTACTTTTCCTGAAAATTTGACAAAGTTTCAGTATTAAATAAGGGAGAAAATCAAACACTTAACTTTCTGCATTGACAATTATGGGTTAGCTATTACTGAAATTTCTGAAATTTTATTATATGCAAATTTGATATTAGATTCGTGTACAGTACACCTGAAACTAATTCTCCTAAAAATTTGACAAAGTTTCAGTATTAAATAAGGGAGAAAATCAAACACTTAACTCTCTGCATTGACAAGTATGGGTTAGCTATTACTGAAATTTCTGAAACTTTAATATTTGCAAATTTGATATTAGACACGTATACAGTACACCTGAAACTAGTTCTTCTGAAAATTTGACAAAGTTTCAGTATTAAATAAGGGAAAAATCAAACACTTAACTTTCTGCATTGACAAGTATGGGTTAGGTATTACTGAAAATTCTGAAAATTTAATATTTTTAAATTTGATACTAGATACGTATATAGTACACCTGAAACTACTTTTTCTGAAAATGTGACAAAGTTTCAGTATTAAATAAGGGAAAAATCAAACACTTAACTTTCTGCGTTGAGAAGTATAGGTTAGCTAATACTGAAATTTCTGAAAATTTAATATTTGCAAATTTGATATTAGATAGGTATATAGTACACCTTAAACTACTTTTCCTGAAAATTTGACAAAGTTTCAGCATTTAATAAGGGAAAAATCAAACACTTAACTTTCTGCATTGACAAGTATGGGTTAGCTATTACTGAAATTTCTGAAAATTTAATATTTGCAAATTTGATATTAGATAGGTATATAGTACACCTGAAACTTATTCTCCTGAAAATTTGACAAAGTTTAAATATTAAATAAGGGAGAAAATTAAACACTTAACTTTCTGCATTGACAAGTATGGGTTAGCTATTCACCACCCTCGCAAAAAATCGAGCCGTATCACGGGCGCACTTTCGCCGTTTCTGCCGGGGGTGGCGGTTGCACCCACCCCTCAGGTGAGCCGTTAATCTACACGCGCGCGCCCCCATAAATAAGCGGCGCCGGCGGGGGCGGAACGCCTAATGATTTACACCCCGAATGCTTAATGAAACTAGTTAATCAATTGAGTGTGTGCGGGGGGCTGTAGCCCCCGGGGGCGGCTCGGTGTTTAGCGGGAATTAAGCTAAACGCCGCATAAATTTTCGATAAGGCCCCGGCTGAAAGAGGATTTCGGTGATGGGGACCTGCTCGATTAAGGGTTCACGTAAGGGTCGATGCGAGCGATTAATAATGCGTGACTGGAGCAAGGCGTACACTGAAAGTGTCCCGCGCAAGACATTGGCAGCATAAGGGATGAAATAGTGGATTACAGTCCAACATTGATATTGTGTGTGTAATGTATTGTTGTTTGTATTATTTTGTGTATTGTCACCTATGTTTTGCATTTTTGTTCCATGTTATAATTTTTTATTTTACTGGTAAAACATTTTTCTGGCTTTCATATGATTACTGGTTCATTAATATGCGTTCAACGATTGCTGACTTATGATTTTTTAAAGACAATCAAAGCTTTTGTCAGCTTCTGATCAATTCAGCTCAGAGACAAATTTTGACTTTGGCAACCCACAAAAGATGCAATTAATATTTCTAACACTCCTTGATTTTTTTACTAGTAAAACATTTATCTGGCTATAATTTCATCACTGGTTCATTAATATGCATTGAACGATTGCTGACTTATGATTTTTTGAAGACAATCAAAGCCATTGTCTGCTTCTGAACATTTCAGCTCAGAAGCAAATTTTGACTTTGGCAGCCCACAAAAGATACAATTCATATTTCTAACACTCCTTGATTTTTTAACTAGTAAAACATGTATCTGGCTATAATTTCATCACTGGTTCATTAATATGCATTGAACGATTGCTGACTTATGATTTTTTAAAGACAATCAAAGCTTTTGTCAGCTTCTGATCAATTCAGCTCAGAGACAAATTTTGACTTTGGCAACCCACAAAAGATGCAATTAATATTTCTAACACTCCTTGATTTTTTTACTAGTAAAACATTTATCTGGCTATAATTTCATCACTGGTTCATTAATATGCATTGAACGATTGCTGACTTATGATTTTTTGAAGACAATCAAAGCCATTGTCTGCTTCTGAACATTTCAGCTCAGAAGCAAATTTTGACTTTGGCAGCCCACAAAAGATACAATTCATATTTCTAACACTCCTTGATTTTTTAACTAGTAAAACATGTATCTGGCTATAATTTCATCACTGGTTCATTAATATGCATTGAACGATTGCTGACTTATGATTTTTTAAAGACAATCAAAGCTTTTGTCAGCTTCTGATCAATTCAGCTCAGAGACAAATTTTGACTTTGGCAACCCACAAAAGATGCAATTAATATTTCTAACACTCCTTGATTTTTTTACTAGTAAAACATTTATCTGGCTATAATTTCATCACTGGTTCATTAATATGCATTGAACGATTGCTGACTTATGATTTTTTGAAGACAATCAAAGCCATTGTCTGCTTCTGAACATTTCAGCTCAGAAGCAAATTTTGACTTTGGCAGCCCACAAAAGATACAATTCATATTTCTAACACTCCTTGATTTTTTAACTAGTAAAACATGTATCTGGCTATAATTTCATCACTGGTTCATTAATATGCATTGAACGATTGCTGACTTATGATTTTTTAAAGACAATCAAAGCTTTTGTCAGCTTCTGATCAATTCAGCTCAGAGACAAATTTTGACTTTGGCAACCCACAAAAGATGCAATTAATATTTCTAACACTCCTTGATTTTTTTACTAGTAACACATTTATCTAGATTTTACATGATTACTAGTTCATTATTATGCGTTCAACGATTACTGAGTTATGATTTTTTTAAGAAAATCAAAGCCTTTGTCTGCTTCTGAACATTTTAGCTCAGAAGCAAATTTTGACTTTGGCAACCCACAAAAGATGCAATTAATATTTCTAACACTCCTTGATTTTTTTACTAGTGAAACATTTATCTGGATTTCATCAGATTACTGGTTCATTAAGATGCCTTCAGAGATTGCTGACTTTTTCGATCAGCTCAGTTACGGGTTGGGGGGAAAGGGGTTAACTTTTATTAACAATTATAAGGCAGATTTTTCGATTGTTCCACAGAAAATGATAAATGTTGTATTCGTTAATTTTTATTAACAATTATACGGTCGTAAAAGTGGATGCGTATTCGTGCTTCTTTTTTTTTATCGCCCTGCCTGGCAGAGCACACCAATTACCTTAACCCCCGGCAACCCCATTAAAAACAGTGCTACATTCTGCGCCCCCTTTGTCCGCAAATAAATTATCACAAAGGCTGAAAGCCTGAAAGCCTCTCCCCTGCTGCTAAACAACCCCCGCCGACTGCGCCTCCGAGCAATTCGGCGGCGCAATATCTGTCTGGCGCAAAAATCCGCAGCAGGATAAATTCCTGCGGGGCGGCGCGCGCCCTTGGGGGCGGGGGGATTCCTGCTGGCCGAACTTTGCGCGGCGATTGTGATGTACTCGTCTGCTGCAGGCCTGCTCCCGCGGAAATCCCCCCACCGGGAGGGGGGGGTGGGGGTCGGTCTCCCGAGGGAGGAGTGCCTCTTTTGCCGCCCGGAATGGCGGGGAATGGGATCCCGGATGGGGCAAGTGACAAGCCGGGGCTTGCCGGGGTACATTTCTGCTGACAACTTGGAAGCAAAATTGTAAAATAATAAGCAAAGGAGCAGCAAATTTCGTATTGGTGTGTTAAAACTATCTTTAAAAAAAAGCATTTGTTAAGGCAATTTTCTAATAACAAGGCAATGGCGTATTCAATTTTCCATAAATTTTGGTATTATTCCCCAATTTCTACAAAATCGTATAATAATTAATTACTTTAGTGCCTATTCCTGCCCACTTTACTGGACATTTACCTTATAACGTACCTTATAACGATCTTAGAAAAAACATCATTACGTTTCTTAATAAAACGCGTTTTCTTATGACAATTTTCTAATAACTAGGTAATGATGAATTCAATAGTCCTACCATATTTTCAAAATTAACTGTCAAAATTTAACTAAATTAAAAAAAAAAACTATTTACTAAATTACTAAATTTTACTAAAACTGTCAGATTTCAATGATTACTACTGTCTAAATTTCAACAATTTTAAAAATTTCACCTGTTCATTTTGCAAAATTCAGTTGTTCTGTCAATATTCTTTTATTACTATCAAAGTTTTACCTGTTTGTGTAAAAAATTCAATTGACTCCTGACTTTCAATGATAGCTGTCAGATTTTCAGGAATTACTGATGAATGAATGATGAGTGATGATGAACTGAGTAATGATTGCTTCTAAAATTCAACAATTACTATCAAAATTCTACCTGTTTTTGTAAAAATTTCAATCAACTTCTCAAATTTTATATATTGCCACAATGTCATCAATTACTGTCATTATTTCACTTGGTTTTGAGAAAATTTCAATAATAAAAATTGACCAAAGTACACAACGGTAAATTTTCAAAACTTGTAGTCAAAATTTCAATTATTCTATCAATTTTCATTGACTACTACCACAGTTTTACCTGTTTGTGTAAAAATATCAATTGACTCCTGACTTTCAATGATAGCTGTCAGATTTTCAGGAATTACTGATGAATGAATGATGAGTGATGATGAACTGAGTAATGATTGCTTCTAAATTTCAACAATTATTATCAAAATTCTACCTGTTTTTGTAAAATTTTCAATCAACTTCTCAAATTTTATATATTGCCACAATATCATCAATTACTGTCATTATTTCACTTCGTTTTGAGAAAATTTCCATAATAAAAATTGAACAAAGTACAAAACGGTAAATTTTCAAAATTTGTAGTCAAAATTTCAATTATTCTATCAATTTTAATTGACTACTACCACAGTTTTACCTGTTTGTGTAAAAATATCAATTGACTCCTGACTTTCAATGATAGCTGTCTGATTTTCAGGAATTACTGATGAATGAATGATGAGTGATGATGAACTGAGTAATGATTGCTTCTAAATTTCAACAATTATTATCAAAATTCTACCTGTTTTGTAAAATTTTCAATCAACTTCTCAAATTTTATATATTGCCACAATGTCATCAATTACTGTCATTATTTCACTTGGTTTTGAGAAAATTTAAATAATAAAAATTGACCAATGTACACAACGGTAAATTTTCAAAACTTGTAGTCAAAATTTCAATTATTCTATCAATTTTCATTGACTACTACCAAAGTTTTACCTGTTTTTGTAATAATTTTAATTAACGTCTCAAATTTCAGTGATTACTGTCAGAATTTCAGCAATTACTGTCAATATTACATTTATTTTTGAATAAATTTCAATAATCATGCCAATTTTTTAAAATTTGCAGTCAATATTTCAATTACTCTGTCATATTTCAATGGTTTCTATCTAAATTTCAACAATTATAACAATTTTACTTGTTTTTTTGCAACATTTCAATTATTCTATCAATTTTTAATTATTACTGTCAAGGTTTTATTTGTTTTTGTAAAAATTACAATTGTTCTTTCAAATTTCGATAATTAATATCGGAAATTTAATATCTGAAACTGTCAATATTAGTACTATTGGAACAAATGTAATATTTTCAGTAATTCCTGATATTCTAATAGTAATCATGGAAATTCGAGAGGTTAATTGAAATTTTCACAAAAACGGGAAAATTTTTGATAGTAATCAATGAAAATTGATAGAATAATTGAAATTCTGCATAAAAACAAGTGAAATTCTAACGATTGTTGAAATTTAGACAGCGATCAATGAAGTTTAACAGGGTTATTGAAATTTTGACTGTAAGTTTTGAAAATTTACCGTATTGATCTGTATTCAATAATTTATTATTGAAATTTACTCAAAAGAAAATAAAATAATGACAGTAATTGATGAAATTTAGATAGAAATCATTGAAATATGACAGGGTAACTGAAATATTCACGCCAAATTAAAAGAATTGGCATGATTATTGAAATTTACTCAAAAATAAATGTAATATTGTTAGTAATTGCTGAATGATTTCTGACAGTAATCATTGAAATTCTAGAAGTTAATTTGAGCTTTTACAAAAACAGATCAGATTGTGATAGAAATCGTCGAATATTGATAGAGTAATTGAAATTTCTTGAAAAACAAGTAATATTAGACAGGGTTATTGAAATTTTTTCTGTAAATTTTGGAAATTCACCATATTGGTCTGTTTTCAATAATGTATTATTGAAATTTACTCAAAAGCAAATAAAATTATGATTAAGTAATTCATGAAATTTTGGCAGTCATTGAAATTCGAGAAGTTAAATGAAATTTTCATAGCGAGCAATGAAAATTGATAGAATAATTGAAATTTTCCAAAATAAACAAGTGAACTTTCTACAATTGCTGAAATTTTGACAGCCATCATTGAAATCTGAAAGAGTTATTGAAAGTTTGACTGTACATTTTGAAAGTTTAGTGTTTTATACAATAATTTATAATTATTTCAATGACTACTGACCATCAATAAAATATTGCCGGTAAGCAGTGAAATGTGTACAGAATAATTATGAAACTTGACTAGGTAATCATTGAAATTTAGATAAAAATCATTGATTATTTTACAAAATTGAGCATTTTAATTCGAAATTTTTGTTGTCAGAAGCAATTATTGCTGTCTGTAGGTATAAACAGGTCTATCATCTAAAGGTCCAAACATCTAAAGGTCCAAAAAAAATCTCTCAGTGCCTATTTATTGAAATTAAATTCATGAAATTTTGGCAATAATTGAAATTCGAGAAGTTAAATGAAACTTTTACAAAAGCACGTACAAATTTTATAGCGAGCAATGAAAATTGATAGAATAATTGAAATTTTCCAAAATAAACAAGTGAACTTTTGACAATTGCTGAAATTTTGACAGCCATCATTCAAATCTGAAAGAGTTATTGAAAGTTTAACTGTACATTTTGGAAGTTTAGCGTTTTATACAATAATTTATAATTATTTCAATAACTACTGACAATCAATAAAATTTTGCCAGTAAGCAGTGAAATTTTGACAGCCATCATTCAAATCTGAAAGAGTTATTGAAAGTTTGACTGTACATTTTGGAACTTTAGCGTTTTATACAATAATTTATAATTATTGCAATGACTACTGACAAACAATAAAATTTTGCCAGTAAGCAGTGAAATGTTGACAGAATAATTGTGAAAGTTGACTAGGTAATCATTGAAATTTAGACCAAAATCATTGATTATTTTACAAAATTGAGCATTTTAATTCGAATTTTTCGTCAGAAGCAATTATTCCTGTCTATCTGTAGGTGCAATCAGTACTATACTATTAGTACTAGTAGTTTTATACTATACTATCAGTATAGTACAGAAAAATCTTTCAGTGTGCATCATCGCTACGTAAGACTTGATGAAATTGATGATTCGATGAGCGTTTATTGCCGAAGGAGCCTGAAATTTCCAAACTGTACGCCGTGCATTTTAAACTTCAAAGCCTGCAAACTTGCGCATTAATGCGGACATGTTCATAAAACTCGATTAAGCGGCGCACGAAAGTGTGCTGAAAACTAAATTTTACATCTCAATTATGCATTAAGCATACCTCTAAGCGGTGCCAGGGTTAACTGGAAGCCCCAAGGAGCCGAGTTTGAAACTATTCCGACGAAAGTTGATGCGGTAAAAATGATGTTGCAAATTTCTGTGCACGCAGCGTTAATGCACTTAGATTTCTGCTGCTATGTTCTTTGATATTTATTTTTGGCAATTACATTTGCGAGGATTTTTGCCAAAATTGGATTTAGCCCTTTTCCACAGAAAAAAATGTTATCAATTATTAGAAACAAAACAATTTTTGGAGACTAAATAAATTACATTCAATTAACGAATTACAAAATAAAACTCTACAGTTTATTAAAAAAAATTGTATAACGTCTTCATTTAAGCGACTGGGCCAGGCGCTAAATACGCCCCTGGAAAAAATTATAAAGCACCCAGGGGCCGAGGGCCTTTTATGTTCCTATGCTAATTTAATACGAAAAAAGGGGGGCAGTCGGGAACAGCCGCCACAGCCTCAGCCCTAATAAAATGCATGAGCTGTAAGCTGGTAACGATTGTTGTTTCCAACGGCTGGAGTGAATTGCGATCACCTTCTGCATAATCAGCATAATTAAATCTTAACGCGGGGGCAAAAAATCGGCCGCTCGAAATAATATTGTCGTTAAGCCACGGTTTAATTAGCGCGAATATTTAACCTTTCGGGGGCCGGAAAATATTTGGCCGGCTTAATAACGATAGCACCGGCGGCTTTTTATTTCGGCCCTAATCGCGTTACCCTTTGTGCAGGACGGTAATAACGTTTTTGCCTCGGCGCATTGAATTTTTAACGGGATTAGCGGCTCTGCTGTGCGTTAATTGACTCAAACCGGTCGCCGTGCGCACCAATTTGGTACTGCTGAATCGAATTTGCCACGTCGTTAAGCGACAGCGCGAATTTTACGCGAGTTTTATCTCCAAGCATCGGCTGCAGAAACGCTAAAATATCAAAACGCAATTTCTCCAATTCAATTAGCGATATCCCAAAAACTAGCGTATGAATATGAATGCAATTTATTACTGACACTAAGTAGTATACTAGTATTTGATACTTGCAATTAAATGAATATCCAATGAGTCGTTGTTAGGATATTTCAATATTCGTTTAAACATTCCATATTTTAGAACTATTTCAAGTGTATTTTCAATTACGCTGATTCACGTAACGATATCTCCAGAACAACCTTATCAATATGAATATAATTTATTGCAGCTATCACTTGATATACTACTAACAAATTTGTGTAATTATATGTATTTACAATGAGTAATTCTTGTGATATTTGTATTTCTGTAAAAATATATCAATTTAGGATTGACTTAATTTTTATCATTTTTATACAGTCGAATCTCAGAATCTACTGTATCAATTCAGATAAAATTTATTACTAATATTAACTAGTATACTGTTATACCATATGTATAATTTCATAAATTTCCAATGAATGATTGTTAAGATATAGCGATAATGGGCAATTTGCGGTTGGGTTCGTCGCTTAAAATTTCAAAATGCAACTTCTCCAATTTAATTAACGATATCCAAAGAACTAGCGTATCAATATGGATGCAATTTATTACTTATATTAAGTAGTATGTTGGTATTTGATAGATGTAATTACAGGAAAACCCAATGAGTGAATCTTCAGATATTTCAATATTCGTGCAATCTTTAAGCATCGGCTGCAGAAACGCTAAAATTTCAAAACGCAATTTCTCCAATTCAATTAGCGATATCCCAAAAACTAGCGTATGAATATAAATGCAATTTATTATAGACAGTAAGTAGTATACTAGTATTTGATACGTGCAATTAAATAATTATCCAATGAATCGTTCTTTGGATATTTCAATATTCGTTTGAACATTCCATATTTGAGAACTATTTCAAGTGTATTTTCAATTACGCTGATTCACGTAACGATATCTCCAGAACAACCGTATCAATATGAATATAATTTATTGCAGCTATCACTTGATATACTACTAACAAATTTGTGTAATTATATGTATTTACAATGAGTAATTCTTGTGATATTTGTATTTCTGTAAAAATATATCAATTTAGGAGTGACTTAATTTTTATCATTTTTATACAGTCGAATCTCAGAATCTACTGTATCAATTCAGATAAAATTTATTACTAATATTAAGTAGTATACTGTTATACCATATGTATAATTTCATAAATTTCCAATGAATGATTGTTAAGATATAGCGATAATGGACAATTTGCTGTTGGGTTCGTCGCTTGACTACGCATAGAGTCTCCAGCGCCATGTTACATAATGATTTCTAATTTCCTTCCGGGAGAAAATTTTTTAGATCTGTTTGCGGTATTCGAAAGCCAGGTTTATACTTATTATGTGACCAAAAATTTGTCGTTTCAAGTTATGTAATTATGTCTTTTATAAAGTGCCAATTATAAAAATTATTATATCAAATATCCTCAATTGATTTCATTATTTGTAAAAATTATTTTAAGAAATTTTTTAGCACTGTTTACGGTATTCGAAAGCCAGGTTTACACTTATTATGTGACCAAAAATTTGCCGTTTCAAGTTGTGTAATTATGTCTCTTTTAAAGTGCTAATTATAAAAATTGTAATATCAAATATCCACAATTGATTTCATTATTTGTAAAAATTATTTTAAGAAATTTTTTAGAACTGTTTACGTTATTCGAAAGCCAGGTTTACACTTATTATGTGACCAAAAATTTGTCGTTTCAAGTTATGTAATTATGTCTTTTATAAAGTGCCAATTATAAAAATTATTATATCAAATATCCTCAATTGATTTCATTATTTGTAAAAATAATTTTAAGAATTTTTTTAGCACTGTTTACGGTATTCGAAAGCCAGATTTACACTTATTATGTGACCAAATATTTGCCGTTTCAAGGTATGTAATTATGACTTTTTTAAAGTTCTAATTATAAAAATTGTAATATCAAATATAAACAATTGATTTCATTATTTGTAAAAATTATTTGCATTGCATTTTTTTTCTTCAAAAGCCTGAAAACCAAACTATATTTTATTGCAATATTCGTCAATTAACTAATTTTTCCAATAAAATCACAATTTGAAACTATTTTTGAAAGTGAGAATTACGTTTCATAGAAAACTATAGCAAAAATTAATTTCAGTAATAATATTTATTTTTTGTCGGTAAACTTATTTAAAAACTGTAAATTTCAAAAAGGTGCACTTTAAATTACTAAACTTAATGAATAACATACTTACGCCCATCAAACGATATCCATCTCTCTGTCTAAAGCCATCGAGCTGATTTAATCGTTCTCCGGGCGTAATCACCGTAGTAACGCCCTTGGTCCATAAATAGCTATTGCAGCAACCGTATATTACGTGTTAAAATGTTAAAATCGAGGCGATTTATAAAAAAAAACTCGCGACTGATAATTTATTCCATCTCCATGTAAATTTATGCACCTACTCCTGCAAATCCGGGCACGAACTGCACACTGAATAACGAAATCGAAAACTTGACACTCCGCGACTTTCCAAACTTGCGCATATAATCCATAAGCCCTGAGAGCCGGCGGAAAGTTGCCGCAGGAATGGGAGTGATTCCTGCGGCAATAAATCCCTAATAGCTCCTCGAGGCCCCAAATTTCGTTTCGATTCGGCACAATGGGCGTTGGGGGGCGGAAAAACGGGGCCCAGGAAGCCCGGTAACGAGTCCCTTTGTGGCGCGTAATTAGTTTGCGAATTTATCGCTCACAAGGAGAGCGATTAGTAACGGCTGCTGATCGATCCTCACAAGAGGCATCAACAAGAAAACGTAATTAATAATTAGGCCACTTGCTGAAAATATGTTCAAGGAATTTCATCAATGCGTGAACCACAGCTTTTGTATGTGAGGCTTTTTGGTCGGCTTAGAATTGGAATTTGCATATTTTTTTATTAAGACTAACGTTGCAAAATTTACATATTTAATATTAGATTTGTGTTAAGTACACCTGAAATTAATTCCTCTGAAAATTTGACAAAGTTTCAGTAATAAATAAGTGAGAAAATCGAGCAGATAACTTTCTAAATTAACGAGGACTGGTTAGCAATTACTGAAATTTCTAAAAATTTATTTATTGCATATTAAACATTAGATTTGTGTTTAGTACACCTAAAACTGATTCCCCTGAAAATTTGACAAAGTTTCAGTAATAAATAAGTGAGAAAATCGAGGATATAATTTTCTTTATTGGCAAGTACTAGTTAGCTATTACTGAAATTTCTGAAAATTTATTCATTGCATATTTATTATTAGATTTGTGTTTAGTATACCTTAAACTAATTCTACTAAAAATTGACACAGTTTCAGTATTAAATAAGTGAGAAAATTGAGGATATAACATTCTACATTGGCAAGTACTAGTTACCAATTAATGAAATTTCTGAAAATTTATTAATTGCATATTAATGATTATATTTGTGTTTAGCATTGACAAGTATGGGTTAGCTATTACTGAAATTTCAGAAAATTTAATATTTGCAAATTTGATATTAGATACGTATGGTAGTATACCTGAAACTACTTTTCTTGAAAATTTGACAAAGTTTCAATATTAAATAGGGGAGAAAATCAAACACTTAACTTTCTGCATTGAGAAATATGGGTTAGCTATTACTGAAATTTCTGAAAATTTAATATTTGCAAATTTGATATTAGATACGTATACAGTACACCTTAAACTAATTCTACTGAAAATTTGACAAAGTTTCAGTATTAAATAAGGGAAAAATTAAACACTTAACTTTCTGCATTGACAAGTATGGGTTAGCTATTACTGAAATTTCTGAAAATTTAATATTTGCAAATTTGATATTAGATACGTATACAGTACACCTGAAACTAATTCTCCTGAAAATTTGACAAAGTTTCAGTATTAAATAAGGGAAAAATCAAACACTTAACTTTCTGCATTGAAAAGTATGGGTTAGTTATTACTGAAATTTCTGAAAATTTAATATTTGCAAATTTGATATTAGATACGTATGTAGTATACCTGAAACTACTTTTCCTGAAAATTTGACAAAGTTTCAGTATTAAATAAGGGAAAAAATTGAACATATAACTATCTGCATTCAGAAGCATGGGTTAGTTATTACTGAAACTTCTGAAAATTTATTACTTTTAAATTTGATATTAGATTCGTATACAGTACACCTGAAACTAATTCTCCTGAAAATTTGACAAAGTTTCAGAATTAAATAAGGGAAAAATCAAACACTTAACTTTCTGCATTGACAAGTATGGGTTAGCTATTACTGAAATTTCAGAAAATTTAATATTTGCAAATTTGATATTACATACGTATACAGTACACCTGAAACTAATTCTCCTGAAAATTTGACAAAGTTTCAGTATTAAATAAGGGAAAAATCAAACACTTAACTTTCTGCATTGAAAAGTATGGGTTAGTTATTACTGAAATTTCTGAAAATTTAATATTTGCAAATTTGATATTAGATACGTATACAGTACACCTTAAACTAATTCTACTGAAAATTTGACAAAGTTTCAGTATTAAATAAGGGAAAAATTAAACACTTAACTTTCTGCATTGACAAGTATGGGTTAGCTATTACTGAAGTTTCTGAAAATTTAATATTTGCAAATTTGATATTAGATACGTATACAGTACACCTGAAACTAATTCTCCTGAAAATTTGACAAAGTTTCAGTATTAAATAAGGGAAAAATCAAACACTTAACTTTCTGCATTGAAAAGTATGGGTTAGTTATTACTGAAATTTCTGAAAATTTAATATTTGCAAATTTGATATTAGATACGTATGTAGTATACCTGAAACTACTTTTCCTGAAAATTTGACAAAGTTTCAGTATTAAATAAGGGAAAAAATTGAACATATAACTATCTGCATTCAGAAGCATGGGTTAGTTATTACTGAAACTTCTGAAAATTTATTACTTTTAAATTTGATATTAGATTCGTATACAGTACCCCTGAAACTAATTCTCCTGAAAATTTGACAAAGTTTCAGAATTAAATAAGGGAAAAATCAAACACTTAACTTTCTGCATTGACAAGTATGGGTTAGCTATTACTGAAATTTCTGAAAATTTAATATTTTCAAATTTGATATTAGATACGTATATAGTACACCTTAAACTACTTTTCCTGAAAATTTGACAAAGTTTCAGTATTAAATAAGGGAAAAATCAAACACTTAACTTTCTGCATTGAAAAGTATGGGTTAGCTATTACTGAAATTTCTGAAAATTTAATATTTTCAAATTTGATATTAGATACGTATATAGTACACCTTAAACTACTTTTCCTGAAAATTTGACAAAGTTTCAGTATTAAATTAGGGAAAAATCAAACACTTAACTTTCTGCATTGAAAAGTATGGGTTAGTTATTACTGAAATTTCTGAAAATTTAATATTTGCAAATTTGATATTAGATACGTATACAGTACACCTGAAACTAATTCTCCTGAAAATTTGACAAAGTTTCAGTATTAAATAAGGGAAAAATAAAACACTTAACTTTCTGCATTGACAAGTATGGGTTAGCTATTACTGAAATTTCTGAAAATTTAATATTTGCAAATTTGATATTAGATACGTATACAGTACACCTGAAACTAATTCTACTGAAAATTTGACAAAGTTTAAGTATTAAATAAGGGAAAAATCAAACACTTAACTTTCTGCATTGACAAGTATGGGTTAGTTATTACTGAAATTTCTGAAAATTTAATATTAGCAAATTTGATATTAGATACGTATGTAGTATACCTGAAACTACTTTTCCTGAAAATTTGACAAAGTTTCAGTATTAAATAAGGGAAAAAATTGAACACTTAACTTTCTGCATTGACAAGTATGGGTTAGCTATTACTGAAATTTCTGAAAATTTAATATTTGCAAATTTGATATTAGATACGTATACAGTACACCTGAAACTAATTCTCCTGAAAATTTGACAAAGTTTCAGTATTAAATAAGGGAAAAATCAAACACTTAACTTTCTGCATTGAAAAGTATGGGTTAGTTATTACTGAAATTTCTGAAAATTTAATATTTGCAAATTTGATATTAGATACGTATACAGTACACCTTAAACTAATTCTACTGAAAATTTGACAAAGTTTCAGTATTAAATAAGGGAAAAATTAAACACTTAACTTTCTGCATTGACAAGTATGGGTTAGCTATTACTGAAATTTCTGAAAATTTAATATTTGCAAATTTGATATTAGATACGTATACAGTACACCTGAAACTAATTCTCCTGAAAATTTGACAAAGTTTCAGTATTAAATAAGGGAAAAATCAAACACTTAACTTTCTGCATTGAAAAGTATGGGTTAGTTATTACTGAAATTTCTGAAAATTTAATATTTGCAAATTTGATATTAGATACGTATGTAGTATACCTGAAACTACTTTTCCTGAAAATTTGACAAAGTTTCAGTATTAAATAAGGGAAAAAATTGAACATATAACTATCTGCATTCAGAAGCATGGGTTAGTTATTACTGAAACTTCTGAAAATTTATTACTTTTAAATTTGATATTAGATTCGTATACAGTACACCTGAAACTAATTCTCCTGAAAATTTGACAAAGTTTCAGAATTAAATAAGGGAAAAATCAAACACTTAACTTTCTGCATTGACAAGTATGGGTTAGCTATTACTGAAATTTCAGAAAATTTAATATTTGCAAATTTGATATTACATACGTATACAGTACACCTGAAACTAATTCTCCTGAAAATTTGACAAAGTTTCAGTATTAAATAAGGGAAAAATCAAACACTTAACTTTCTGCATTGAAAAGTATGGGTTAGTTATTACTGAAATTTCTGAAAATTTAATATTTGCAAATTTGATATTAGATACGTATACAGTACACCTTAAACTAATTCTACTGAAAATTTGACAAAGTTTCAGTATTAAATAAGGGAAAAATTAAACACTTAACTTTCTGCATTGACAAGTATGGGTTAGCTATTACTGAAGTTTCTGAAAATTTAATATTTGCAAATTTGATATTAGATACGTATACAGTACACCTGAAACTAATTCTCCTGAAAATTTGACAAAGTTTCAGTATTAAATAAGGGAAAAATCAAACACTTAACTTTCTGCATTGAAAAGTATGGGTTAGTTATTACTGAAATTTCTGAAAATTTAATATTTGCAAATTTGATATTAGATACGTATGTAGTATACCTGAAACTACTTTTCCTGAAAATTTGACAAAGTTTCAGTATTAAATAAGGGAAAAAATTGAACATATAACTATCTGCATTCAGAAGCATGGGTTAGTTATTACTGAAACTTCTGAAAATTTATTACTTTTAAATTTGATATTAGATTCGTATACAGTACCCCTGAAACTAATTCTCCTGAAAATTTGACAAAGTTTCAGAATTAAATAAGGGAAAAATCAAACACTTAACTTTCTGCATTGACAAGTATGGGTTAGCTATTACTGAAATTTCTGAAAATTTAATATTTTCAAATTTGATATTAGATACGTATATAGTACACCTTAAACTACTTTTCCTGAAAATTTGACAAAGTTTCAGTATTAAATAAGGGAAAAATCAAACACTTAACTTTCTGCATTGAAAAGTATGGGTTAGCTATTACTGAAATTTCTGAAAATTTAATATTTTCAAATTTGATATTAGATACGTATATAGTACACCTTAAACTACTTTTCCTGAAAATTTGACAAAGTTTCAGTATTAAATTAGGGAAAAATCAAACACTTAACTTTCTGCATTGAAAAGTATGGGTTAGTTATTACTGAAATTTCTGAAAATTTAATATTTGCAAATTTGATATTAGATACGTATACAGTACACCTGAAACTAATTCTCCTGAAAATTTGACAAAGTTTCAGTATTAAATAAGGGAAAAATAAAACACTTAACTTTCTGCATTGACAAGTATGGGTTAGCTATTACTGAAATTTCTGAAAATTTAATATTTGCAAATTTGATATTAGATACGTATACAGTACACCTGAAACTAATTCTACTGAAAATTTGACAAAGTTTAAGTATTAAATAAGGGAAAAATCAAACACTTAACTTTCTGCATTGACAAGTATGGGTTAGTTATTACTGAAATTTCTGAAAATTTAATATTAGCAAATTTGATATTAGATACGTATGTAGTATACCTGAAACTACTTTTCCTGAAAATTTGACAAAGTTTCAATATTAAATAGGGGAGAAAATCAAACACTTAACTTTCTGCATTGAGAAATATGGGTTAGCTATTACTCAAATTTCTGAAAATTTAATATTTGCAAATTTGATATTAGATACGTATACAGTACATCTGAAACTAATTCTACTGAAAATTTGACAAAGTTTAAGTATTAAATAAGGGAAAAATCAAACACTTAACTTTCTGCATTGACAAGTATGGGTTAGTTATTACTGAAATTTCTGAAAATTTAATATTAGCAAATTTGATATTAGATACGTATGTAGTATACCTGAAACTACTTTTCCTGAAAATTTGACAAAGTTTCAATATTAAATAGGGGAGAAAATCAAACACTTAACTTTCTGCATTGAGAAATATGGGTTAGCTATTACTGAAATTTCTGAAAATTTAATATTTGCAAATTTGATATTAGATACGTATACAGTACACCTGAAACTAATTCTCCTGAAAATTTGACAAAGTTTCAGTATTAAATAAGGGAAAAATCAAACACTTAACTTTCTGCATTGAAAAGTATGGGTTAGCTATTACTGAAATTTCTGAAAATTTAATATTTTCAAATTTGATATCAGATACGTATATAGTACACCTTAAACTACTTTTCCTGAAAATTTGACAAAGTTTCAGTAGTAAATAAGGGAAAAATCAAACACTTAACTTTCTGCATTGAAAAGTATGGGTTAGTTATTACTGAAATTTCTGAAAATTTAATATTTGCATATTTAACATTAAATTTGTATTGGGTACACCTGAAACTAATTCCCCTGGAAATTTGACAAACTCTCTGTGTTTAATAAGTAAGAAAATCCAGGATATAACTGTCTGCATTGACAAGTACAAGTTAGCAATTAATGAAATTTCTGAAAATTTATTAATTGCATATTAATGATTAGATTTGTGTTTAGTATACCTTAAACTATTACTCCTGAAAATTTGACAAAGTTTCAGTATTAAATAAGTGAGAAAATCCAGGATATAACTTTCTGCATTGACAAGTACAAGTTAGCTATTACTGAAATTTCTGAAAAATTATAAATTGCATATTTAATATTAAATTTGTGTTTAGTACACCTGAAACTAAGTCCCCTGAAAATTTGACAAACTTTCTGTGTTTAATAAGTAAGAAAATCAAGGATGTATCTTTTTACATTTACAAGTACTAGTTAGCTATTACTGAAATTTCTAAAATATTATTAATTGCATATTTAATATTAGATTTGTATTTAGTACACCTAAAACTAACTGCCCTGAAAATTTGACAAAGTTTCAGTGTTAAATAAGTAAGAAAATCGGGGATATAACTTTCTACATTGACAAGTACTAGTTACCAATTACTGAAATTTATGAAAATTTATAAATTGCATATTTAAAATTAAATTTGTGTTTAGTACACCTGAAACTAATTCGCCTGAAAATTGACAAAGTTTCAGTAATGAATAAGTGAGAAAATCGAGGATATAACTTTCTACACTGACCAGTACTACTTAGCAATTACTGAAATTTATGAAAATTTATTAATTGCATATTTAATATTAGATCTGTATTTAGTACACCTGAAACTAATTCACCTGACAATTTGATAAAGTTTCAGTATTAAATAAGTGAGAAAATCGAGGATATAACTTTCTGCATTGACAAGTGCTTATACAACAAAATTTCAAGTTTTTGACGAAATTTAAATTATAATTTCTATTTTCAATTACTAACTTGCAATTTCATGAAGTGTTTTGCAATTTTCAATAAAGTTTAGCAGCCTGAATGTGCGAATTTAAATATGAATTAATGTGCAATTTGGGGTGCGTATGCGCGGAGAAAAATGTTTGCGATTAATTAGCGAATGGGTTTTCGGGGCGCTGATTAATTCCGGCCGCGTCGGTGAACACTTAAGGCAAATTACGGGGTTAATATTTAAAAAGGGGGGCCCCCAGGAAAGTTCGCTTTAATCCCCGGCGAGGCGGCTAATTCATCCCCAGCGCAATCCCGCCCCAAAAACCGCTCAAATATTTGCGATGACCGCGAAAACTCCAACATTAATTACAACTTCGGAGCTGCCCCCAGGCCGGGGTTGGCCGCCCCCTGTGGTATTAATAATAGTTTCTTTTCCCAACTAAATAAATCAACAAGTTTTCGGCCTCACATCGCTGCTATCTGCGAAGTTGGGCGCTTATTTATCGGGACAACTTTCCATATTAACCGCGGTTTATTAAATTCCCTCCCACGAATCCGAAGGCTGATGGCAGTAATTCGGCAGATAAAGATTCCCAAAAAGCGGGCAGAGGAAACGGGATAACAAAGGGGCTTTTTGCGCGTAATGCAGACCCCAAATAACGACGTGATCCGTCACAAATGGCTCGTGAACGTGGAGATAACTGTTTCTGTTGGGCAGCCCTGATGGGGCCCCCCTCTGGTTATTATCGATTCTGTAACAATTCCAAAAATGTCAAATGTCCGCTAATGTGCACCGGAGGGACGAGGAACACCCCCATTCACCCCACGTCCACGGATGATGGACGATGGAGAGCTGCTAAAGTTAATAGCGAAATGCAGGAATCACCACCGAAGTCGATCAATAAGGGCAAATAAAAAATACGACCATATATCATTGAGGCGTTTATACAGTTTACTTCGTTATTTTTAAGCAATCTGGTGAAAATATTTGGAACTCATATGTACCAAAATGACAGTGCATGAAGATACATACAATATTTTACAGAACATAGAGGATACGTTGCTTTTGACTCGACATTTGGAGAATTGAAAAGATGCTCTGAATTAAACCTGCAACTTAGAAGTTTGAACAAAAAAATTTAGTGAAACTATCAACTATTTATATATTTATTTATTAATACAATAATCTCATAGGCCATGCTTATAACATTCGATGCATGATTGCAATCGGACATGGGTCATTATTATTAACAAAAATTCTAAAAACTCTCAAGGACTGTTAGAACTATTAATTGCATCTTTTGTGGGCAGCCAAAGTCAAAATTTGTCTCTGAGCTGAAACGTTCAGATAAATACAGAGGCTTTGATCGTCTTCAAAAAATCATAAATCAGTCATGTCTGAACGCATATTAATAAACCAGTAATCATATGAAAGCCAGATTAATGTTTTACTAGTAAAAAAATCAAGGAGTGTTAGAAATATTAATGGCATCTTTTGTGGGCTACCAAAGTCAAAATTTGTCTCTGAGCTGAAATGTTCAGAAGCAGACAAAGGTTCTGGTTGTCTTTAAAAAATCATAAGTCAGCAATCTTTCAACGCATATTAATGAACTAGTGATGAAATGAAAGCCAGATTAATGTTTTACTAGTAAAAAAATCAATGAGTGTTAGAAATATTAATTGCATCTTTTGTGGGTTACCAAAGACAAAATTTGTCTCTGAGCTGAAATGTTCAGAAGCAGACAAAGGTTTTGATTGTCTTTAAAAAATCATAAGTCAGCAATCTTTCAACGCATATTAATGAACCAGTGATGAAATGAAAGCCAGATAAATGTTTTACTAGTCAAAAAATCAAGGAGTGTTAGAAATCTTAATTGCATCTTTTGTGGGCTGCCAAAATCAAAATTTGTCTCTGAGCTGAAATGTTCAGAAGCAGTCAAAGGTTATGATTGTCTTTAAAAAATCATAAGTCAGCAATCTTTCAACGCATATTAATGAACCAGTGATGAAATGAAAGCCAGATAAATGTTTTACTAGTAAAAAAATCAAGGAGCGTTAGAAATATTAATTGCATCTTTTGTGGGCTACCAAAGTCAAAATTTGTCTCTGAGCTGAAATGTTCAGAAGCAGACAAAGGTTATGATTGTCTTTAAAAAATCATAAGTCAGCAATATTTCAACGCATATTAATGAACCAGTGATGAAATGAAAGCCAGATAAATGTTTTACTAGTAAAAAAATCAAGGAGTGTTAGAAATATTAATTGCATCTTTCGTGGGCTGCCAAAGTCAAAATTTGTCTCTGAGCTGAAATGTTCAGAAGCAGACAAAGGTTGTGATTGTCTTTAAAAAATCATAACTCAGCAATCTTTCAACGCATATTAATGAACCAGTGATGAAATGAAAGCCAGGTAAATATATTATTAGTAGAGAAATTAAGAACTATTAGAAAAAATAATTGCATCCTGTGTGAGCTGTCAAAATCAAAATTTGTTGAAACATCCAGTTACTGGCAAAGTCTCTGATCAGTTACATAATGTAACAAGTTCTCAACACAAAACGGTGTCTCGTAGATTTCATACGTGCTCCAACTTGCCGATACGTTCCCATAAATGTCCTGTATCATTCCCGCCCCCGCAATGCACAGTAAATCATACCCAAGACCGTCGCCAGGACTTCACGGCTTTCCGCAGTAAAACGCTGGCCTGGGCAGACGGGCGATCCAGGAAACTGCCGCCTGGAAGACCGGGAAGACCGGGAAGAAATTGGGGGGATGGGGGGACAACAGTAAACGGGACACGTCGCGCAGTAAAGCGACGAACTTATTGCGCCCGACGTTTGTCTCGTCCATTTTTTAAGCCGCCGCGTCGCTGCGACATCCCGGGGGCGGCTTTAATAAAACATCCCCCCATTATTGGGGGCAGACGTGTACACAGGTCGTGTACACTGGCGCCGGTGCATTTTACATGTGCACTGCATTGCGCTCTTTCATCAAATAAGACATTAATTAAAGAGAACATGCATTTCGAAAATGAGAAATATTTACTAAACTTAAAAACTATAACAAAAGCATATCAAGTTTCCATATTCCATTAAAATATTTATGAATTCAAGAAAATTCTATTACACTTTGTACAAAGTTTTAACTGAATTTCACAATTCAACAGACATTATTTGCAAATGCAATTAAAACATATACTATTTTCAAAATTTAATCAAATTGATTACAAATTCGAGAAAACACAATAAAATATCAAAAATTTACTTGTACTATTGTACTGACTGAGAATGTAATAATACTTTAGTTTTGGGTTTTATTCAAAGTTACCAGTTATATATAATTAAGGTTGTTTTAATAAGTACTTACCAAGGTAATACCAGTAAGTACTTATTAAAACAACCTTAATGTAATTTTACCTGTACTATATATTGTACTACTTGTACATGAACTTTACTAGTACTATTGAGAATGGCTGATTCTCAATAGTACAAGTAAATTTCGTTCACTCTATCTGCACATATTTATTACTGCAAAATAGTTCAATTCTTATGTCGTAGTTTGCTCACAGTAATTACAACTGTATTTAGTATAGAAAACATTAAGAATCACACATTAGATATTGATCAAATTTACCCAATTAAATAACAATTCAACTATAAATCTCATCAATGAATTTTATTGATATTAATACGCTATTTTTTCAGATATCTTTAATAAAGTGATACTTGAAAATCACCAGAAAACACAATCCTACAACATAATAATAATCATCTTTATTACGGTAATACCAATTTAGCCTACATAGAAACAAGTACTAATTCTAAATATAGGAACAATAAATATTCATAGCAAATATCACAAGAATTATGCGTTAGATAGAAATCTAATTATACACAAAATATGCCAATTCATCACTGAATATTACCAACAAATGTTTTCATGAAAAGCCCAAGTTTTAGAGATATCACTAATTAAGCATTGGAAAATTACAGAAGAACAGTGTTAGCAAATATATTTAGGAAATTGCAATGATCGAAATTTTGATGGAAATTATTAAAATATCGCAAAAAAATAGTTTATAATATATAATATATTTTATAATTTATAATATAATAAATTTTCTCGTATAAAAGATCTTCCCCATACAATTATTTATACGCAGAAAATATATGTAACGAGACAACTTACAATAACAATAAAATTATTGTATTTATATAACCCTACTGAAAATGTATTTTGAAATAATGAGGCCGTATACATACATAATTAACACAATTGTTTAAATAAATATTTAAACTCACTTCATCGACGGTTTTCCACACACATCGCATTGAAATCGCGGATGAAAACAGCCGGACATAATTGGAATGGAATATAATTCCAAACAATAATTATGCAAATACTAAGTCCTGGGTTCATGCCGTTGTTTGCGATTGCTGGAATTAATTAAAACCCAAGTCATAGATGCACGATGGCTGCAAAACCGAAAGTTGAAATCAAATTCAATTCGAATGCGCATTGCAATAAGCATCGGAGCCGTTAATTCTGTACAGAAAGTTTGCTCGCATATGCATCGAATTGAGGCACATTTTAATCAATTTAATCAACTCGAATCGGGGGCCGTAATGAAACTGCTCGGCCGAGTTAGATAGTTTTAACTATAAATTGTGTGTGTATAACAGCTGCATGAAATATAACTGTGCGCGGAATTCACAAAATGAAGCCATGTGTTAGTTAATGTGGATGAAAATTCGTAATCAAATTGTATGAAATACACTTGAAACTTGAAAAAAAAAATTAATAAACGATAAAAATTGTGAAAATTTTATGCCAGATCTGTATACAGTATACCTGAATACAAATCCTCTCAAAATTTGACCACGAATAAATCTTAAATAAGTGAGAAAATCGAGCTATTAACTCTTTGAGTTGACCAGTATAAGTTATCAGTCACTGAAATTTCTGAAAATTTATCTACTGGATATTTTGAAAATTTTATGCCGGATCTGTATACAGTATACCTGAATACAAATCCTCTGAAAATTTGACCACGAGTATATCTCAAATAATTGAGAAATCGAGCTATTAACTTTCCGAGTTATCAGTCACTGAAATTTCTGAAAATTTATCAAATTGATAATTTGAAAATTTTATGCCACAATTTGTAGATAATATTGAATGTATCACATTTAAAATTGTATCAATATCTAAAGCGCTGTTACTGAGGTATTTGGTTTTTAGCGCAACCATGCAATTTTCGGGCGATATTCTCAAAAACTTCTGATACTTTATTAGCGACAACTTAAAAACTAGCGTATCAAAAACAGTATCATTTGTAGATGATATTGAGTGATATATTAGTATATCACGTTTTGAATTTTACGAATATCTAATGTGCTGTTCTTAAGATATTTGGTTTTTAGCGTTATTATTGGCAATAATGTTAGTAATAAATCCCATTATGGTAATTGCTTATCAGCATATTATTAGGGCAGAAATAAATAAATGCTTGTATAATTATTTTTAAACAGAATCCTGTGTTATAGCCAGGGGCGGATGGGCCATACGGGAAAATGGGAAATTTCCCGGTGGGCCGGTAGCCATCCCGAATGTTGGGCCGGAAGCCCCAGAATTTTCCCAAATCCGACGACAAGTTTATTAATAATTTTGATTTAATGTATTAACACAAGGCGGAAAGACCCCATGTGGTCGATAGCCCAATAAAGATTGTTTATATATGTATTAACACAGTGGTACCTAAACTTTTTCGCGTCGCAGCTCCCTTTTTGAACTAGGATTTTCCATGGATCCTTTCCGTTTCCATAATATTTTTTGCAAATTTTTATGAAATATGAAATAATTTGGCGAGGAATATAAATTGTGTAGTTATAATTTATAATTTTCAACTAAAAATTGGCAGGTTCCATTAATCTTTGTAATTTATAAAAAAAATGGCCTTTCTAATAAAAAAATGTATTGAAAATTTTGAAGCTTTTGTAAATTTAACTTACAATCGACATGATATAATTTTAATATGTTGTGGTTTGATTAGCTTTTTGCAATTTTTAATAAAATTTTCTAATTTGTAAGGAAAATGTATATGTAGTAAAATTTTGGTATTTATAATAAGTACTTCATAATTTCTACTAGACATTTTGTAATCTCTAATGAACAGTTCGTAATTTCCACCTAAGTTTATTTTCATAAAATTTTCTGCAAATAACTATAAACATTTTAACAACTCGATACAAATTTTGGAAATGCCAATGACATTTTGCATTTTATAGTGAAATTTTGGCAATTTACAATAAAATTTTAATAATCGCTGCTGAAATGTTGTAATTTATAATACGAATGATGAATATTTTACATTTTACAGTGAAATTTATTAATTAACAATAAAAATTTCATAAATTTATTGCAATTTTGTAATTTAGAATGATGAATGATGAAAGTCACAACTAAAATTACATAATTCCAAACAAACTTATTTATTTCTTTATTTACTTATTAAGTTATTTATTATTGTATTTGTTATACTGTTAATGTAAACTTATTTATACTTTAAAATTTATCAAATAACAATGAAATGTTCATAAAGTTATTGCAATTTGGTAATTTAGAATGATGAATGATGAAAGTCACATCGAAAATTACATAATTCCAATAAAACTTATTTATGTCTTTATTTACTTATTTGCTTATTTATTATTGTTATTTGTAATAGTGTTAATGTAAACATATTTATACTTTATGATTGTTTTCTAATTCCATTGAAATATTGTATTCATAATAAAAACTTACAAATTCTAAAACATTTGAAATTTATAATTAATTCTCCATAATTTCTATTGAAATACTGAAATCCATCATCAAAACTTCGTAACATTCATCATAATGCTGTAACTATTTGTAGGATTTTCGAAGAAATTTCTGTAATGTGTAGTTAAAATGCGAAAATTTCATTGTTTTTGTTGAATTTAAAAACATTTTAATCAACATTTTACAACATCCATTATAGTTTTTGCCATTATGAAATGGTTAATACATTTGAAAGGAATATGATTTCTGGGGAAAGACGTTATAAATTAGAATAAAAAAAGTCGCAGATTCCATTGATCTTTACAATTTATGAATGAAGTCTAGTAATTATATTAATAAATTCTAACGAAAATTTTGTAATTTCCAATTCGTTGCAGTTTGCAAGCGAGATGTTTCAATGAGAATTTTATGGTTTGATCAACTTGCAATTTGTAAAAAAATATCAAAATTTGACATTTGCAATAAAAACTTCATGGCGTCTCTTTGTAATTTTGTACATAATTTTGTATTTTGCATTAATATTTTTGCAAATTTCTGTCTTCAAAAGAATATTAATAACTTAGTGAGTTATATGTTTTGAGGATAAAGTGTTTTATAATTTATACTAAAAATTTAAAATTTTAATTTAACATTGAAATTTATAATTAATATTTTCGTATTTACTATAAGAATTTTATAATTTCCAACTAAATTCTATCATTTATCATGATAACTTTGTTATTTCATTTGAGTTTCGGAATTTATAATTTACATTTTTTACTTTCATGTAAAATCTCAAATCAAGTTTCAAATTTATTTTCATTTAGTAAGTTTTTATTTTTAATTTTTATGTGTATATTATGCAGGTTCTCCCGCTGGTAAATATTATTATTATTATTATTATAATTTTCAATATAAATTGTATAATGCAAATGACGATTTTGTGTTTTGATTAATATTTTACAATTTAAATTATAATTTGTAATGTAAAATTTGTAAAAGTAATAATATTGAAACTTACATTTAAATTTTTTTAATTATTAATTTTTTTCTTTCATGTTCAATAAATTTTCTGCAAATAACTCTGAACATTTTAACAACTTTGTGAGGGATGTGCTTTCGGAATAAAACTCCAATAATTCGAAAAAAAATTGCTGGGTCTATTAAACCTTTGTAATTTTAATGAATATTTTATAAAATATAATTAAATTTTCTTAGTCAAAGCATGAATTTTAATTACCTAATGTTTTTCATATTTTATTTAATATGATTGAAATCAAAACAGTAAACGCACACTTTAGGAACCTCTGTATCAATAAATAAATAAGTATTATGAAAAACTTACGGTATTTAATTTTATATTGATTTTTTCTTTATGGGGAGTACTTTATCTTAGTTATGTAATCTTTTTATTTGATGTTCTTCACCCAACTTGTTTCGGCTTTTATTAGCCATCCTCAGAGGTGTTATGTCTCTGATAATACATTTTAATATATTTTAAAAATAAAAATAATATATTTAATTTGAAATTATTTATTGTAAAGTATTTTTGATTTTTACATATTTGTCAAATTTTGAAGTATGATTGTTATTTTGATTATATGGTATTATTGCAATTTTATGTGAATGCAAAATGGGCCGATAAAAGTTTGTTCCCGGGCCGCTTGTATGTTCCCCATCCTCCCCCGGTTATACCCTAATTAAGTAATTGCTCATTAAAAATCCTTGTCTGCACAGTAAACTTATCGCCCCATCTTAACGCGAGTGCCTACAAAAATTACGTCTCGCCGCCAACATTGCGGCGTAAATACAGTAATTTTTATCACTTAAATCCTCCGTCGTCACGCAATTACGCCCTCCACCCCTAACTCTAAAAGCACACGATAAGCTGGGAAATCACGAGTGGAAGGAAGGGCTGCAATTAATTTCGCCGCCGCCGAACAGCGGAGGGCGATAAATTATATTAATTGGGCCATACATCGGGCAACTTCTTCCGCCGCCCCCACAACAGATATAAAAGTTCGGCAGTTCGGTACCTTGGCGGGGGTGGCGCAGTCGGATCGACATCGTTTGCGGGCAACAGAAACCGTTTTCAGCCAAAACTTGGTGGCAAGTATCTTTTCATCTCGATATTCATGACTTATGGTCAATTCCTGCCATCATCCAGGCCCCACTCAAGGATTTTCCTGAGGAAAATTTTCACTGGTAACGTGTCTTCCTATTTTCCTTCCAGTCGGGGGTTATGATTGCGTGATGAGAGCGTGCAGAGAGATAATGGGTTCTCAGGATTAAACTTTCGCCCGCGTTATTGTGGCTGAAGTATTGTGAGGGAGGCCATTGTTAAGTTCTGCGGTGTACATTCTGGGCGCTAATTAGACCGGTTTGATTTATAATGTGGCTGAGGATGCTGCAAGTTTTCGCCCAGAAGCACCAGGGGCGGGCGCAGAATGGGGATATAACGGGGGCGCTGGCCATAATGCGGGATTATGGTTTAATTACCACGCAGAAGTTTCGGAATGGGGATGCGATGGCACGCGTTATTTTTCAAAAGGGATTAATTCCGATGTAAACTTGCGAATCTTAACTTAATTACCTTAAGCATGTGCCAGGAGTTTATCGTGGTAAACTTATCGTGGTAGATTTTCAGCAGGACTTACTTTCAGGTCCTGCTAAAAATATTGGAAAATTGTGACTGGATACTACAAATTTTCCATTTGATTAATTGGCAATTTCAACTTTTCAGAGAAAATTACAAAAGTCTTGTTATACATTTCATAGATTTGATGACAAATTACAAATTTGATTGGCATCATTTTCATTTTCGACAAATACTGCTAAAAATATATTGGATTAATGAAGTTTCTTGTAATTTGTAATTATTTTATTTTCGTGTTATCTCATTGGCATATTTACTTCAAAATTCATTATTTACAATGATGCTTCTTTATTTTGCTCGTAGATTTTGTTTCACTCTGAAATTTCAGCCAAATTTGTCAATAATTTTTAACTTGTGGGCGAAAAAAAATCCCAGTTATTTGCAGGACTTACTATCAGGTTCGAGTTCTGTTTAAAATATTGGAAAATTGTGACTGGATATTACAAATCTTTCATTTCATTATTTGGCAATTTCAAATTTTCAGAGAAAATTACAAAAGTCTCGTTATACGTTTCATAGATTTGATGATAAATTACAAATTTGATTGTCAACATTTCCATAGGAGATTATGAAACTTTAATTGCAAATTACAGACTTTTGGGGAATATTCTGAAACTTTCATTATAAATCACAATATTATAATAGAAATAGATAATAATATCTTTGTAAATTGCAAATTTTTCATTATGAGATTCTAGCGTTAATTGATTTATAACTTGTGGGCGAAAAAAAAAGTTGTCAGTAGGACTACTCTCTGGCCCTGCTAAAAATTTTGGAACATTGTATCAAAAATTGTAACATTTTTAGATAATATTGAGTGATATATTAAGTGATTAAGTGTACATCACATATAAAATTGTATCAATATCTAAAGCACTGTTCTAAAGATATTAGTATTTTAGTGCAATCATGCCATTTTGGGTGATATTCTCAAACACTGCTGACACTTTATTAGTGATATCTCAAAACCTAGCGTATCAAGAACAGTAAAATTTGTAGATAATATTAAGTGATGTATTGGCATATCACATGTAAAATTGTATCAATATCTAAAGCACTGTTCTTAAGATATTTATATTTTAGCGCCATCATGCGATTTAGGGTGATATTCTCAAATACTGCTGACACTTTATTAGTGATATCTCAAAACCTAGCGTATTAAAAACAATACAATTTGTACATAATATTGAGAGATGTATTAGTATATCACACTTAAAATTGTATCAATATTTAACACATTGTTTTTAAGATATTTGTTTTTTAGTGCAATCATGCGATTTCGGGTGATATTCACAAATACTGCTGATACTTTATTAGTGATATCTCAGAACGTAGCGTATAAAAATAAATACAATTTAGGGGACATATCAAGTGATATATCTGTACTTTATATAATTATATTATTATTATATTATTTATATTATCAATTGAATTGATATTCAATGTTCTTTTCTTGAGATATTTGATTTTTAGTACAACCATTTGTTCTTGGGTAATACTTTATTAGTGACATCAGAAAAACAAGCGTATAAAAAACAGTAAAATTTGTAGATACTATTGAGTGAAGTAATGGTATGTCACATTTAAAATTGTATCAATATCGAAAGCTCTGTTCGTAAGATATTTGGGTTTTAGTGCAATCTTACCATTTTGGGTGATATTCACAAATACTGCTGATACTTTTTTACTGATATCTCAGAAACTAGCGTATCAAAGGAACTACATTTTAGTGATGATATTAAGTGATATAACATCACATTAAATTTTGAATTTAATTGATATTCAATGTTATTTTCTTAAGATATTTTATTTGTTGAACAACCATTTGTTCTTAGGTAAGTTTTATTGGTGACATCTCAAATACTAGCGTATCAAAAACTGTAAAATTTTTAGATGATATTAAGTGATATATTGGTATATCACATATAAAATTGTATCTATATCTATAGCACTGTTCTTAAGATATTTGATTTTAGTGCAATCATGCGATTTTAGGTGATATTCTCAAATACTGCTGACACTTTATTAGTGATATCTCAAAACCTAGCGTATTAAAAACAATAACATTTGTAGATAATATTTAGTGATATATGGGTAAATCACTCTTAAAATTATATCGATATTTAATGCATTGTTCTTAAGATATTTGTTTTTTAGTGCAATCATGCGATTTTGGGTGATATTCACAAATACTGCTGATACTTTATTAGTGATATATCAGAACGTGGCGTATGAAAACAACTACAATTTAGGGGAAATATCAAGTGATACATCAGTACTTTATATATTAAATTGAATTGATATTCAATATTCTTTTCTTGAGATATTTGATTTTTAGTAGAACCATTTGTTCTTGGGTAATACTATATTAGTGACATCTCAAAAACTAGCCTATCAAAAACAGTAAAATTTGTAGATACTATTAAGTGAAGTAATGGTATATCACTTCTAAAATTGTATCAATATCGAAAGCGCTGCTCGTAAGATATTTAGGTTTTAGTGCAATTTTGCAATTCTTGGTGATATTCACAAATACTGCTGATACTTATTTTACTGATATCTTAGAAACTAGCGTATCAAAGGAACTACATTTTAACGATGATATTAAGTGATATAACAGTACATTAAATTTTGGATTTAATTGATATTCAATGTTATTTTCTTAAGATATTTTATTTGTTGAACAACCATTTGTTCTTAGTTACGTTTTATTAGTGACATCTCAAATACTAGCGTATCAAAAACCGTAAATTTTTTAGATGATATTAAGTGATATATTGGTATATCACATATAAAATTGTATCAATATTTAAAGCACTGTTCTTAAGATATTTGTATATTAGTGCAATCATGCGATTTTGCGTGATATTCTCAAATACTGCTGACACTTTATTAGTGATATCTCAAAACCTAGAGTATCAAAGTTAATACACTTTAGAGATGATATTAAGTGATATAGCAGTACATTATATTTTAAATTTAGTTGATATTCAATGTTCTTTTCTTGGGATATTTGATTTTTAGTACAACCATTTGTTCTTGGGTAATACTTTATTACCGACATCTCAAAAACTGGCGTTTCAAAAACAGTAAAATTTGTAGAACATATCAAATGATATATTGGTGTATCACTTTTAAATTGTATCAACATCTAATGCGCTGTTCTTGAGATATTTGGTTTTTACTACAATCGTGCGATTTTGCGTGATATGCTCAAATACTGCTGATACTTTATTAGTGATATCTCAGAATCTAGCGTATCAACATAAATACAATTTGAAGACGATATTTACTGATATATCAGTACTTAACGTTCTAATTTTAATTGATATTCAATGTTCTTTTCTTGAGATATTTGTTTTATAGTATAATCATGGGTTTTTGGGTGATATTCTCAAATACTGCTGATACTTTATTAGTGACATCTCAACAACTAGCATTTCAAAAAGAGACAAATTTATATATAATATTGTTTGATATATTGGTATATCACATTTAATTTGTATCAATATTTAATGCATTGTTCTTATGATATTTGTTTTTTAGTGCAATCATGCGATTTTGTGTGATATTTACAAATACTGCTGATACTTTATTAGTGATATTTCAGAAACTGGCGTGCCAAAAGCACTATAATTTAGCGACAATATTAAGTGATATATCGGTACATTATGGTTTGAATTGAATTGATATTAAATGTTTTTTTCTTGAGATATTTGTTTTTAAGAACAATAATTGGTTCTTGGATAATACTAAAACCAGCGTAACTAGCAGAATTTTACGTGAAATTATATTCTGATATAGAAAATATTTTATTTTGCAATGAAAATGGTCCACATTTTCCTGCTGCCCTGCAGAATGTTAACGTCTGGTTCGTGGAATTATATTCTGATATTGAAAATCTTGTATTTTCCAATGAAAATGGTCCACATTTTCCAGCTGCCCAGCAGTGGCAGAATTTTAACGTTCGGTTCGTGAAATTACGTCCTGATATTGCCGCCCCCACGAACGGCGACGTGCGTGGCCGTGATGGGGCGGAAACTATTCGCGCCCCGTCAAAAGGGGGCACTTAATTAAAAATTCCAGACGGGCCCCGGCCCCGTTTGAATGTGTTTCGCTGAGCGCGGCCCCCGCCTCGCCGCACACATTACGACGTCATACATTTGAAACGTCCCGCATTTTTCCGCGTCCCGCATTCCGGGGGCGGCGGGGGGCCGCCGCCCCCCGAAGCCCGGCTCCTATTTGCGACTAATAAATGCAAACGGTCCCACAAAGGCGGCGGAATTGAAACGCCAGCGGCGACAAAAGGTCGCGGATCGTCCTTGTTTGCACGTGGAAATTGCGGCGGCGCGCTGATGGAAGCCCGCCGCCCCCCTGGGGGGTGGCCCTCCGGGGACGGCGGCCGGCGCTCACGAGGAAAAACATTTCCCGGCAAAAATATATACATTTAATCTCCTGCGACAAAAGCTGGCAGGCCATCAGGGCAACTAAACCGTATTCACGTCCGCCTCTCGGACAATGACGTGGGGGCGGCTGTGGAGGACATCAGCACGGATACTGTATCCTAGGCGTTGAATTTTTCAAAATTTAAAACATAAAAACAGAAAATTTTCATTACAGACGGTAGTGGTTTCAAAAAAATATTAATTATAATTAATTATAATAAAAAAAAATTCTTCTGCGTCATCAAAACTTAACCACGACGAACACTTTTTGCACCAACTTATGTGTGCCCACCTCATGCTTTGCTTTCTTATTAGAATTAAATGAAAATATAACTTAATCAGAATATTATACTTATAAATATTATAATTAAATCTAATAATAAAATTGTTGCTCTTTCAGTCGCTTCACTCGCACCTATATTTACTGCCTCCCCAATCTCGCCCCCTCGAAGCATTCTGCCCCTGTAGCCGCCCCCCGGGGGTAACCGCCGGAGCCCTCGCACCCAAATTTCCGCCCTTCGAATTGATTAGACAGTTTGATTGCTAATTTCCGTGTTTATTAATTGGTGCGGCGTGCGCTGGCCATCGAAAGGGGCGGCGATTTGCGGGGGCAGCGTTAATAATTACTCTGCAATTTATTAGTTGATAAATAACACATTGAGTGCATCGGCGATTGATCGAAAACACTCGGGGGACTCTCTGTGTCCGCTCGTGTTTACACAAGTAATTCCGGAGCGCTCCAAAATCATCATCAATTGAACTCGGCAGTGCATAATGGGATAAACTAAAATCAACTGGGGAGCGAAACGCTTTGTCGACGAGAAAAAACATTCAAAATTTAATGTGCTGATATATTACTCAATATCGTTGCTAAATTGTAGTTATTTTGATACGCCAGTTTCCGAGATATTACTAATAAAGTATCAGCAGTACTTGTGAATATCACTCAAAATCACATGATATCACGAAAAAACAAATATCTTAAAAACAATGCGTTAAATATTGATACAATTTTAAGTGTGATATATCAATACATCACTCAATATTGTCTACAAATTTTACTATTTTTGATACGCTAGTTTTTGAGATATCGTTAATAAAGCGTCAGCAGTATTTGAGAATATCACCCAAAATCGCATGATGGCGCTTAAAACCACATATCTCAAGAACAGTGCTTTGGATATTGATACAATTTTATGTGTAATTTTCCAATATGCCACTCAATATCATCTACAAATTTTACTGATTTTGATACGCTAGTTTTTGAGATGTCACTACCCAAAACCAAATGGTTGTACTAAAAATAAAAAATCCCAAGAAACGAACATTGAATGTCAATTAAATTTCTGATATATCACTTAATGTCTTCGTTAAATTATAGTTCTTTTGGTACGCTAGTTTCTGAGATACCACTAATAAAGTATCAGCAGTATTTGTGAATATCACACAAAATCGAATGATTGCACTAAAACACAAATATCTTACGAACAGCGCTTTCGATATTGATACAATTTTAGATGTGATATACCATTACTTCACTTAATAGTATCTACAAATTTTACTGGTTTTGATACGCTAGTTTTTGAGATGTCACTAATAAAGTATTACCCAAGAACAAATGGTTGTACTAAAATTCAAATATCTCAAGAAAATAATATTTAATATCAATTCAATTTACTATATTAAGTACTGATGTATCACCTGATATTTGCGCTAAATAGTAGTCATTTTGATACGCTACGTCCTGAGATATCACTAATTAAGTATCAGCAGTATTTGTAAATATCACCCAAAATCGAATGATTGCACTAAAAAACAAATATCATAAGAACAATGCATTAAATATTGATATAATTTTAAGTGTGATATACAAATACATCTCTAAATATTATTTACAAATTTGACTATATTTGATACGCTAGTTTTTGAGATATCGCTAATAAAGAATCCGCAGTATTTGAGAATATCACCCAAAAACCCATGATTATACTATAATACAAATATCTCAAGAAAAGAGCATTAAATATCAATTAAATTTAAAACATACTGTACTGATATATCAGTAAATATCGTCTTTAAATTGTATTTATGTTGATTCGCTAGATTCTGAGATATCACTAATAAAGTATCAGCAGTATTTGAGCATATCACGCAAAATCGCACGATTGCAGTAAAAACCAAATATCTCAAGAGCAGCGCTTTAGATGTTGATACAATTTAAAACGTAATACACCAATATATCATTTGATATGTTCTACAAATTTTGCTGTTTTTGAAACGCCAGTTTTTGAGATGTCGGTAATAAAGTATTACCCAAGAACAAATGGTTGTACTAAAACACAAATATATCATGAAAGGAACATTGAATATCAACTGCATTTAAAATATAATGTACTGATATATCACTTAATAACGTCTGTAAATTGTATTACTTTTGGTGCGCTAGTTTCTGAGATATCATTAATAAAGTATCAGCAGTATTTGATAATATCATAAATAATCGCATGATTGCGGTAAGAATAGAATATCTCAAGATTAGCGCGTTAGATATTGATACAATTTAAAAAGTGATATACCAATATACTAGTAAATATTATCTACAAATTTTACTGTTTTTGATACGCTAGTTTTTGAGATATCACTAATAAAATTTACCTAAGAACAAATGGTTGTACTAAAAATAAAATATCCCAAGAAAAGAACATTGAATATCAATTCAATTCAAAATATAATGTACTGGTATATCGCTTAATATCATCTAGCAATTGTATTTATTTTGATACGCTAGTTTCTGAGATATCACTAATAAAGTATCAGCAGTATTTTAAAATATTACCCAAAATTGCACGATTGTGCTCAAAACAAAATATTTTAAGAACATCGCATTAAATATTAATACAAATTCAAATGTGATATACCAATATATCAGACCATATTATCTTTAAATTTGACTCTTTTTGCGACGCTAGTTTCTGAGATGTCACTAATAAAGTATCAGCAGTATTTGAAAATATTTCCAAAAAACTCATGATTATACTATAAAACAAATATCTCAAGAAAAGAGCATTGAATATCAATTAAATTTAAAACATAATGTACTGATATATCAATAAATTTCGTCTCTAAATTGTTTGTATTTATGTTGATACGCTAGCTTCTGAGATATCACTAATAAAGTATCAGCAGTATTTGAGCATATCACGCAAATTCGCACGATTGCAGTAAAAACCAAATATCTCAAAAACAGCGCATTAGATGTTGATACAATTTAAAACGTGATACACCAATATATCATTTGATATGTTCTACAAATTTTACTGTATTTGACACGCCAGTTTTTGAGATGTCACTAATAAAATTTACCTAAGTACAAATGGTTGTACTAAAAATAAAATATCCCAAGAAAAGAACATTGAATATCAATTCAATTCAAAATATAAGGTACTAGTATATCACCAAATATCATCTATAAATTGTATTTATTTTGATACGGTAGTTTTTGAGATATCACTAATAAAGTATCAGCAGTATTTTAGAATATTACCTGAAATTGCACGATTGCGCTCAAAACACAAATATCTTAAGAACAGCACATTAAATTTTGATACAAATTAAAACGTGATATACCAATATATTACCTAATATTATCTACAAATTTTACTATTTATCATACGCTAGTTTTTGAGATATCACTAATAAAATGTACCTAAGAACAAATGGTTGTACTAAAAATAAAATATCCCAAGAAAAGAACATTGAAGATCAATTCAATTCAAAATATAATGTATTAGTATATCACTTAATATCTTCTATAAATTGTATTTATTATTATACGGTAGATTCTGAGATATCACTAATAAAGTAGCAGCAGAATTTTAAAATATTACCCAAAATTGCTTGATTGAGCTCAAAACAAAATATCTTAAGAAGAGCGCATTAAATATTAATAAAAATTAAATTGTGATATAGCAATATATCAGACAATATTATCTATTAATTTGAGAATATTTGAGACGCTAGTTTTTGAGATGTCACTAATAAAGTATCAGCAGTATTTGAGAATATCACCCAAAAATACTTGATTATACTATAGATCAAATATCTCAAGAAAAGAGCATTGAATATAAATTAAATTTAGAACATAATGTACTGATATATCAGTTAATATCGCCTTTAAATTGTATTTATGTTGATACACTAAATTCTGATATATCACTAAAAAAGTATCAGCAGTATTTGAGCTTATAACGCAAAACGCACGATTGCAGTAAAAACCAAATATCTCAAGAACAGCGCTTTAGATGTTGATACAATTTAAAACGTAATATGCCAATATATCATTTGATATGTTCTAAAAAAAATTCTGTTTTTGACCCCCCAGTTTTTGAAATGTCGGTAATAAAGTATTACCCAAGAACATAAGGTTGTACTAAAACACAAATATATCATGAAAGCAACATTGAGTATTAACTGAATTTAACATATAATGTACTGATATATCACTTAATATCATATTTAAAGTGTATTAATTTTGATACGCTAGTTTATGAGATATCAATAATAAAGTATCAGCAGTATTTGATAATAACACTAATAATCGCATGAGTGCGCTAAGAATAAAATATCTCAAGTTCAGCGCATTAGATATTGATACAATTTAAATTGTGATACACCAATATACTACTTAATAATATCTACAAATTTTACTGTTTTTGATACGCTAGTTTTTAAGATGTCACTAATAAAATTTACCAAAAAACATATGGTTGAACTAAAAATAAAATATCCCAAGAAAAAAACATTGGATATCAATTCAATTGAACATATAATGTACTGATATATCACTTAATATCATATCTAAAGTGTATTAATTTTAATCCGCTAGTTTCTGAGATATCATTAAAAAAGTATAACCAGTATTTGTGAATATCACCCAAAATCGCATGATTGCACTAAAAACCAAATATCTCAAGAACAGCATTTTAGATATTGATTCTTTTTAACACGTGATAAACCAATATATCATATAATATGATCTAGAAAATTTATTGTATTTCATACGCCAGTTTTTAAGATATCATTAATAAAGTATCAGCAGTATGTGATAATTTCACTGATAATCTTAAGATTGCACTAAAAACAAAATATCTTAAGAACAATGCATTAGAAATTGATATAATTTCACGTGTGATATTCCAGTATACTATTCATTACTATCTACAAATTTTATTGCTTTTGATACGCCAGTTTTTGAGATGTCGCTAATAAAGTATCAGCAGCATTTGAGAATGTTACCCAAAAACCCATGATTTTCACGCTAGTATTGTGGCTTGCAATAACCTCACCTAACCTAATCTAACCTAACCTAACCTGATCTAATCAAACCTAACCTAATCTAAATTGATTCAAGAAGCAAAGTATTGTTTATTTCTAATTTAGAACTTGTAGGATTATAAGTATTACATATAAAATAATTGTAATAAGTGTAAATAATTGTAATAATTATTTTAATTAAATTATTTAAACGTGCTGTAAATTTTACGTACGTAAAATTGGATATGAACATATTGCATTGTGCACGGACCCAAAACGACCGATTTGTAAACATCAAAGTCCGATATCCATGCATTTCGCATCGACAAGTGCAAATACTTGTCCAATTACGCGCATTTCAGGATCATTAATCCGCCCGCAGCAAACAAACTCTCGTCCGACTAATGACCGAGCCGTTATTAATATTTAATTACCTCGACAATGTACGCCCGCGTGCTTATGCAAATTACAAGGTCAACAATAGAGATTCCACCGCAACAAATCAGCCGCCAACAAATCAGCACTGAAGTGATCGATTTTTTTATATCTCCTGCAGTGAATCAATGTTAACTCGCAAATACACCGATATTTACATGTGCTGCATTTAATGCGTTATTGAAAATATAATGATTACTGGTTCATTCGAGGTAATTTTGAGTTCAGCAGGAAAATTAGCGCCGGAAGAGGAAAATCCCAGCAGACGGCCTGCGAATTTTCAGGGGGTAAACAGGCCCGGGGCCGTCCTAAGCAAACGCCCCTTCACGCAACTTGGTGTGCCCAGCCTCAGGGGGGCTAGGGCGGAATTAAGGGCCAATTTGACCCGTCTATTAGCCCAATTGATGGTGCGGTCTGTTGCTTAATTAGTAGGCGAAGAAGAGATTCAGGGAAAGCTCGAAACAACACTGAGTTTAGTTTCACAACATTTTTTTAAAAATTATTATTAACTATATGTTTAATTACAATAATTGTAGTTAGCTGGCATTGAAGTTTATAAATAACGGTATAAATGGTGATAAATGTAGAGGTTTTCCGTGAAAAATATAATCCTGAAGGTTGAACTGAAAAAAAAGGGCCTACGTAACAAAAATCAAAATTGTATTTCTGTAGATTGGCACCAAGCAACGAAAAATCTTAATTTTAACACTAAACGTTGCCTCTAAAAGAAAAAAATATCAAAATGAAAATTCTGTAGGTAAGTTTAAAAACAAAACAAAATTGTAATCGTATGTGTCGGCAGTAAGTAAAGAATAACCAAAATTGCAATCCTTTAGGTTGGCTCCAAGTAAAAAAAAAATCAAAATGAAAATCCTGTAGGTCTGCTCTAATAAAATCACAATTTTAAATCTAGGCAGTAAGTGAAAAAAATTGCAATCTTAATGAACAAAAAATAAAAAATGTATGTAACTGATATTTAAGTTGAATATTGAATATTATGTGTTATGAATAACATAGTCATAATGTCAGTATTGCCAGTATTAACAGTATTGTCAGCATTAACAGTATTGTCAGCATTAACAGTATTGTCAGTATTGTCAGTATTAACAGTATTGTCAGTATTTTCAGTATTAACAGTATTGTCAGTATTGTCAGTATTGTCATATTGAAAATTATAATTAAATACGAACATTGAAAATTTAAAGTACTTTGTTAATATCGTTATGCTTTTTGTATCCGCAAATGAAAATTCTATACGATCCATACTTATTATGTCCTGGACGTAAAACTGATAATATTCGGGAATAATTTTCCCATTATCCCGCGCATACATAACAAACCAATACCGCTATAAATATGAATCCGGGATAATCCGCGTTTACGGCCGAATCAGGGCCGTCATGCCGGAATAAAAGTGACGTTATTAAGGGCCATTAACGCCCGCGTTTTACGCCCGTCACGGCGTAAAACGTAATTTCATTGTGCGCCGCGACGGCGGACGTCGATATTCCGATGATGAATTCCGCGGCCCAGGGGATTGATACAATCCGCTCTCTCTCTCTTTCGGCCCTTCTGTGGTATGCAAATTCTCTTCGGTTATCCTTTCATCTGGTCCGGACAAGTGACGGATCTCCACCTATAGAAGTGGGGGCGGCCCCCGATAAATCAGCCATCCGCGGCTAAAAGGGGACGACGGGGGGCTATCAATTTTGGGGGGAACGTTTTGTTATTTTTCTTTTTGGTCAGTGCGTTATTTTATTTACTGAAAGGGCTTCAGTTTTTTAAATGCGAAGTTTCTTATGCAACGAGTAAATTATAGTTCTCTTCAGTTTTCAGTAATTAGTAGTTCAATACTACAGTTTCAGTAGTAGTTTTTGTTTTCAATAAATATTTTCCGTATAAATTTACAGGTTAATTATCAAAAATTGGGGCAGCCATTTTAATAGCCTAAAGTATATTAATACCTAAAGAAGAAAAACTGAAATATTCCAGTAGGCGACGGCAATCAATAAATGCAGATTTTTTTTATTATCTCCAGAATTAGAGAGCAAGGCAGAAAAGCCGAGGGTCAATAGCCTAATAAAGATCGTTATCTCTCTCTTTCTAGAGAGTATTTTATAGTTATATTGACATTAGCCCGTATTAACATTTTTCTTCTCATGTTATTATTTGGTCAGTATTTACTGATTTCATTTACAATATCTCGACTGTATCAGCACAGTACTGATTTTGTCAATACACATTCAATTTAGACATTACTGATTTTATTATTTATGTTTTCATTAGTTTTTTTTAACAGTACATAACTAATTTCATTAATATGGTGCTGATTTTCATTAGTACAGTACTGATTTCATTAGTACAGTACTGATTTCATTAGTACAGTGAATCAGCACACTCCTGATTTTGTCAATACACATTTTATTTGGAAATTACTGATTTTATTATTCATGTTGTGATTAGTTTTTTCATTAGTACATTTTATTAGAAGAGTATTTATTTCATTAGTACAATACTGATTTCATTAGTACCGTACTGATTTTTTTAGTATCGTACTGATTGTATCAGTACAGTGAATCAGCACACTTCTCATTTTATCAATGCACATTTTATTTGGACATAACTGATTTTGTTATTCATGTTTTCATTAGTTTTTTCATCAGTACACAACTTATTGCATAAGCACAGTACTGATTTCATTAGTAAAGTACTGATTTCATTAGTACAGTACTGATTTCATTAGTGCAGTACTGATTTAATTCGTACAGTACTGATTCCATTGATACAGTGCTAATTTGATCAGTACTTGTCTGGGTATATCAGAATAGTACTAATTTAAAAAAAAAGTTTAGTTAGTACAGAAAATATTTCATTATTATTAAAGCTAAGTATTGCTTTTCTGAAAAACCTTCTGCGTTTAGAATCTGAGAAGATTCGATTTGATATCATTGATACTTTATTGCTTTATCGTCAGTAAATACTTGATTTCATTAATACAGTAATGTTTTCATTAGTACAGTACTGATTTCATGAATGCAGTTCTGGTATGATTAAATCAGTACTGATTTCATTAATACAGCACTGATTTAATTGGTACTGTATTGATTTCATTATTACAGTGAATCAGCACACTACTGATTTTTTAAATGCACATTTTATTTTAATATTACTGTATTTGTTATTCATGTTTTCATTAGTTTTTTCATGAGTATTTACATAACAGATTTGATTAATACAGTATTGAGTCCATTAATACAGTATTGATTTAATTAGTACAGTACTGATTTCTTTAGTACAGTACTGATTTCTTTAGTACAGTACTGCTTAAATTAATACAGTACTAATTTCATTAGTACACTGATGATTTGATCAATACTGATCTAAGCATATCAGTATAGTACTGATTTTATATAAAAAGTTTTGTAAGTCTAGAAAATATTTCATTATTATTAAAGCTAAGTATTGCTTTCGCTGAAAAAAATTCTGTATTTAGAATCTGAGAAGATTCGAATTGATATCATTGTTGCTTTATTGCTTCATCGTCAGTAAATAATTGTTTTAATTAATACAGTACTGTTTTCATTAGTACAGAACTGATTTAATTAGTACAGTACTGATTTAATTAGTATAGTACTTTTTTAATTAGTACTGTACAGATTTCATTAATGCAGTACTGATTTAATTAGTATAGTACTGATTTAATTAGTTTAAAACATGAGAGTTTTTTACACATATGGTTAATTATTTTATTTTTTGACAGTTTCATTTGCAAATATACAGATAGTAAAAATTTGATGAAGTACGATAGTTTAAGTTGAAAATTTGACACTTTTTTGAAGTTGAAGTTGCAAATTTAATAAGTCATCACAGTTAAAATTGAAAATGCAAAGCTCTTTGACTGTAGAGAAGGCATTTGGTGGTGCAGTTAAACAATTGACAGTTTTCTTTATCAATTTTTAGTTGATGTTTGAATGTTTTACACTTGCAGCTGAAAATTTACTGCTGCACTAAAATATATTACAGTTTTCGATTGTTGTAGTTGAAAATTTTATTTATTTATTAATTTAATTTTAGTTTTTTACAGTTGCAATTAAAAATTTCCAGAAGCAGTTAAAGGACTAAGGCTTAGTTCAAAATATGACAATTTTTGACAGTAGAAGTCGAAAATTTGATAAGTTTTGACAGTTGAAGCTTAACATTTGAAAGTTTTTGACAGTAGGAGTAGAATATTTGTGCCAAGTCAGTTAACAATTCGACAGTTTTTGATATTTATAGTTACATATTTTAATTATTGACAGTATTACTTGCAAATATACAATTTCAGTTAAAAAATTGATGGAGTACAGAAGTACTCAGTTTATTTATTTAATTTTAGTTTTTCACACTTGCAATTAAGAATTTCCAGAAGCTGTTAAAGGCCTAAGGCTTAGATCAGAATATAACAGTTTATGACAGTTGAAGTTGAAAATTTGATAAGTTTTGACAGTTGAAATTGAAAATTTGAAAGTTTTTGACAGTAGGAGTAGAAAATTTGTGCGAATTCAGTTAAAAATACTACAGATTTTGATATTTATAGTTAAATATTTTAATTATTGACAGTGTTATTTGCAAATATGCAGATTCAGTTAAAAATTTGGAGGAGTACACCAGTTAGAGTTGAAAATTTGCCAGTTTTTGGAAGTTGCTGTTGAAAATTTGATAAGTTTGGACAGTTAAAATTGAAAATTCAAAGCTTTTTGACTGTAGAAGAGGCATTTGGTTTTGCAGTAAAATAATTGACAGTTTTTGATTGATTTTTAGTTGATATTTGAATGTTTTATAGTTGCAGCTGAAAATTTACAGATGCACTAAATTATATAAGCTTTTGATTGTTGCAGTTGAAAACTTTATTTATTAATTTATTTATTAAATTTTAGTTTTTGTACACTTGCAATTAAGAATTTCCAGAATTAGTTAAAGGCCTAACGATTTTAGTTCAAAATATGACAGTTTTGGAGAATTGCAGTTGAAAATTTGATAAGTTTTAACAGTTGAAGTTGAAAATTTGAAACATATTGATAGTAGGCGTGAAAAATGTATGCCAATTTAGTTAAAAATACGACAGTTTTTGATATTTATCGCTAAATATTTTAATTATTGACAGTGTTATTTGCAAATATACAGATTTAGTTAAAAATTTGATGGAGTCAACAGTTGGAGTTATAATTATGGAGTACAAAATTTGCCAGTTTTTGGTTTTTAAAAATTTGATAAGGATTGACAGTTTAAGTTGAAAATTTGAAAGTTTTTGACAGCGAAATTTGCCAATGCAGTTTAAAATACGCCAGTTTTTTAATATTTATAGTTAATTATTTAAATTATTGATAGTTTCAATTGCAAATATACAGATAGTAAAAATTTTACGAAGTATGACAATTCAAGTTGAAAATTTGACGGTTTGACGGAAATTTTGAGGTTTAGGAAGATGCAGTTGCAAATTTGATAAGTTATATCAGTTTTATAAATTTAAAATTTAAAGCTTTTTGACAGTAGAGGTGGAATTCATTCATGGACGTGAAGATGTACTGATTTCATTAATACAGTACTGAGTTTATTAGTACAGTAGTGATTTAATTAGTACATTACTGATTTAATTAGTACAGTACTGATTTCATTAGTACTGATCTAGTTATATCAGTATACTGCTGTTTTATAAACAAATTTTGTAAGTACAGAAAGTATTTCATTGTTATTAAAGCTAAAGTATTGCTTTTGCTGAAAAACCTTCTGTATTTAGAAATTGAAAATATTTGATATGCTATCATTGATACTTTATTGATTCGTTATCGAATATTAGATTAGTAGTAGCAGAATTAGCAGGAGTAACCAGTACCCAGGGGTCGCGACGAGGACGCTTCTGCTGTGACCCCCGTTTAAAAAATCATATAATCATAAAAAATCATAAATCGAAACTCGTTTTTTATTGATTGTAAATCAAAATCTGTTCCTTCTCAATCTCCATTTAAATTTAAAAAAATCATAAATCGAAACACTTTTTATATCGATTGTAAATCAAAATCTATACCTCCTTAATCTGTATTCATAAAAAATAACATAATCATAAAATATCATAAATTAAAACATGTTTTTTTATTGATTGCAAACCAATATCTGTACCTTCTCAATCTCAATTTAATTTAAAAAAAAATCATTAATCGAAACACGTTTTTTATCGATTGTACATAAAAATCTGTACCTCCTTAATCTGTATTTAATCTTTATTTTGCTACTGGTTTCGACTTGCAGTTCAGGTCATCATCAGACATAAACAAGTCGAAGTGTGTACATTATCAAAAATGATATAATTTTATGTTATTTAGAAATAAATAAAATAATTTTAGAATTTTATTATTGTTATTATTATTATTCAAAATAATTAGAACAGGTTACAATCCTGTCGAATCTGGTAACTTTGCACCATAAGGCGTGTGATTAAAAAATCATCAGAGAATTTCACAGTCCTTAAATATCATAAATGTGGAATTTGGATTTGGGTTCGTCGCTTGACCAGGCATAGGGTCACCGGCACCATTTTGGAAATTTGGACGTAACTTCTCGTGGGCTCAAAATTTTTGAAATCCGCTTTCGTAGTTTTAAAGCCATATTATTGGTTATTACTGTGCCAAAAATTTGTCTCGAAAAATTAGGTATTAATGCGTTTGCTAATGAGCCAATTGCAAATTTTTGAAATTGCAAAGTACCGAGCATATTCATTAATGAAAATCGGGCATAATTTCTCGTGTACTCAAAAATTTCAAGAACTGTTTTAGCAACTTTAAATCTATGTTATTGGTTATTAATGTGCCAAAAAGTTGTCTTAAAAACGTATGTATAAATGCATTTAACAATGAGTGTATTGCAAATATTCTTAATTGTAAGGTATTGGTAATATGGTCACAAGCACCATTTTAGAAAACTGGACGCCATTTCTTGTGAACTCAAAATTTGCGAAAACTGTTTTCGTAGCTTCAAAGCCAAATGATTTGTTATTACTGTACTAAAAATTCGCCTCAAAAATTTAGATATTAATGCCTTTACCAATGAGTCAATTACAAATGTTCGTAATTGTAAGGTACTGGACATTGGGTCACCGGAATCATTTATGAAAATTGGGCGCTATTTCTCGTGGACTCAAAATTTTTGAAATTCGCTTTCGTAGCTTTAAAGCCATATTATTGGTTATTGCTATGTTAAAAATTCGTCTCGAAAATTTAGGTATTAATGCGTTTGCTAATGAACCAATTGCGAATTTTCGTAATTGTAAAGTATTGGACATGGGGTCACTGGCACCATTTCAGAAAATTGGGTGCAACTTCTCGTGGACAAAAAAATTTCAAAAACCGCTTTCGTAGCTTTAAAGCCATGTTATTGGTTATTATTGTACCAAAAATTCGTCTCGAAAGTTTAGGTATTAATGCGTTTACCAATGAGCCAATTGCAAATTTTCGTAATTGTTAAGTACTGGGCATTGGGATACCGGCACCATATTAGAAAATTGGGTGCAACTTCTCGTGGACACAAAATTTTCAAAAACCGTTTTCGTAGCTTTAAAGCCAGGTTATTGGTTGTTACTCTGCCAAAAATTTGTTTTCCAAAATTTACGTATTAATGCATTTATCAATGAGTCAATTGCAAAATTTCGTAATTGTTAAGTACTGGGCATTGGGTCACCGGAACCATTTCTGAAAATTGGGCGCTATTTCTCGTGGACTGAAAATTTTCGAAATCCGCTTTCATAGCTTTAAAGCCAGATTATTGGTTATTACTATGTCAAAAATTCGCCTCGAAAATGTAGGTATTAATGCGTTTGCCAATGAGCTAATTGCAAATTTTCGTAATTGTAAAGTACTGGACATAGGGTCACTGGCACCATCACTGGCATAAAATTGGGTGCAACTTCTCGTGGACACAAAATTTTCAAAACCCGTTTTCGTAACTTTAAAGCCATGTTATTGGTTGTTACGATGTCAAAAATTCGTCTCGAAAATTTAGGTATTAATGCGTTTGCTAATAAGCCAATTGCAAATTTTCGTAATTGTAAAGTACTGGACATGGGGTCAGTGACACCATTTCAGAAAATTAGGTGCAACTTCTCGTGGACACAAAATTTTTGAAAGCCGTTTTCGTAATTTTATAGCCAAGTTATTGGTTGTTACTGTGTCAAAAATTTGTTTCAAAAACTCAGGTATATATGCGTTTGCCAATGAGTCAATTGCAAATTTTCGTATGCTCGGCGTACTTTATTATAGCTTGCAGTTTTGGGGGGCGACTTATGGAATATGGGAGCATCATTAAACCACCCCAATACCGAAGGCCAGGCCTGCCGCCCCCGGCAACCCCCAACCACCCCACGCTCTCAAGACCGTTTAAATTTCATTTATTTAGACCGCCCCCAGTTCGACGCACGGCGCTTTACGAGCGCGCCCCGCTTCCGGGGATTAATTTTATTATTTCCGGAGGCGGCATTCGGGGGGTGGACGGAATCGAACATGGAGGAGCCCCGATAAAACGCGGCCAAGAGGAAGGTGCAATAAAAACGCGGCCAATACTTTCAGATAGATGGAAGCGAATCGACAGTTACATTCGTAAACTATAACCTTTTAAGTCTAATACAGAGGAAAGTATGAGAATTAGTATATGAGAAAATATACAAATCGATATATAGGAAAGTAAGATATTTGTATATGGGAAAATATGAGAATTATAATATGAGGAAATATGAGGATTAGTATAATGGAACATATGATAATTAATAGATAGGAAAATATGAAAATTAATATAAGCACAATATTTGTCAATATTTCAATGTCAAATGTTAAATTATAAATTATCCTGTTAAAATGTTAATAATTGCTCTCAGAATTATAATTTTTCTATCAAAATTTAAAGTATTACTGTCAAATTATGAATTGTTCTATCAAAATATCAAAGATTACTCTCAAAATTATAACTATTCTATCAAATTTCTATCAACTGTTCAATGATTACCGACAAATTATCACTTATCCTGTTAAAATGTCAATAATCACTCTCAACATTGTAATCACCAATTATATCAAAATTTCAAGTAGGTATTACTATCACATTGTCCATTGTTCTATCAAAATTTTAATAATTATTATCAAAGGGGCAATTTATTTATGTGAATGTTAATGGCAATGGTCAACATTTTGAATATTACTAAAAACATTATACAAATACCAAATACAAATGCATATCAAAATATCAATGATTAGTCAATTATATTGACAAAATTTCAATTATCAAATTATTAAATATTCTGTTAAAATTTGAATAAACACAGCAGAATTTTTCAATTATTACTCTAGATTTGCTATATTCTGTTAAAATATCATAATGTCAATGATTTCTGGTAACACCAATTTCAGCTATTCCTGCCAAATTTCAATTCATATTCTCAAAAAATGTTTACTGTATTTTTAATTGTTTTATGAATATTTCAATGGTTACTCTCTAAATTTCAACAGAATTATGAAATTTTGACAATAATAATTGAAATATAGACAGTAACAACCATTGAAATTTAGATTGTACCTATTTACAGATACCAAAATTTCAACTATTACTGCTAAATTGCAATGTTTACTGTATTTTCAATTGTTCTATGAATATTTCAATGGTTATTCATTAAAATACTCAATTATGAAATTTCGAGCGTAACAACTGAAATTTAGACAATAATCAATGACATTGTGATACTAATAATAAAAATTTCAAAAATTCAAAAATTAAAAATTCAACGCGATGAAAGAGTGAGAAGGGACATGTGTTTGACGTTTTGGACAATATGGGATAGAGGAACGGTGACATACCACGCAATATGTGCGAGATAGATAATTTGTAAAATCATTTAATAATCAGCAAAAAAGAGAGTTTATGTGAGAGCGAGTGAACAAGTGCGATGGAACATGACCTCAGCGAAATATTTCGCAAATCTTGCATTTATCATTTGTTTCTTGTAGTCATTCATCATTTATTCTGTTCATACGTTCTGTAAACTTTTTTATCAGCGCCGATACTTAAGAAAATTAAAGCCAGATTTTTGAGCAAATTTGTGCAGAAAAAAATATAAAGCTTCGCTTGTAGTGGAAGGATGTTGTTCAGCTGGAAATTTATATTCCTTCTGGAGTGTCCTGTCACTAGCTAGCACGTATCAAATAATATATACGTTCCACTGACAACATTATTGGGGGTAAAAACACGCGATCAATTCAGTATCTAAACCTCCGACCAACTACACAAACATCCCCTCATTTCTCAAGCCCTGACTGCAAAACAGGGGTATTTTTCCACCCTTATCGCGAAAATAAACACGGCAAGTATAAATCGCTTTCCTTTGCGAGTACAAAGGGAGATACGTGGCTATTAATTTTTTAATGCGTCGTCGGTATTGCCTAATTTATGGCCGCCAGTAAAACTCGATTGATAAATCATTACGTTTTAATGGGGGCGAGTTGGGGGCGGTTTTAGTGCCGCCGGCATGATCGGATACAAATAATAAAAGCAGCCCTAACGTTTTTACAGCGCCGGAAATTATTAATTTCGGGGGGCGATTTACAGCCCATTTGGGGGGTTTACAGCTGCAAGCAGTAAATGGGGCTGTCGCCAGAAGCTGTGCTGCCGAATAAATAAGTCCGCAGGATTAATGGGGGGTGTCGCCCTGAAATATCGGACGCATCCTCCTGCTGTTTTTCAGGTGGGAATGCATGAATGATGGGGATTCCGTCACAACAATCGCCCCCATAAAATACAACCCTTAGATGGCAGGAACCGCAAGAATTTATTAATAGCACCGGGCGCTTTATCAACCCTTAAGACATGAATACACGAATCAATTAAGGGCTGAAGACCGATGGCCGCCCCACGGGAGCGCCCAGGGGTCGTAGTTTTATTGTGTTTGCTCATCCCCCGGATATGCAAAGTTTCAATGAGGGCCCCCCTTGGGGGCGCAGGATTTGAATAAACACGCGCCCGCGGTCCGGGCCGGCTATAAATTACGGCCGCCGCCCCCGGGATCATATCGCCCCTCGATAATCCCGCCCGGGGAGTTAAATAACTTCCATCCGTCTTCACCCCCCGGCCGAGCTAATAAATCGGGGGGCCTCAACAAGTATTTGCAGGAATTTCGGCGTAATTCTGTAAACAGCCACTTTAAATTGGATAGAGCAATTTATCAGGGGTTTCTTTGAGGGCCGCGAAAATGCCAGAATGCCAGACGGAATTACACCGATTCACCTGATTTTTTACATAAATCGGTATTCACAAAGGCATATACATGTATAATGTATAAAATGTATAAAAAGAATCCATAATAATTTTTTTTAAAGCTGCGTTGACAATAGTCAAACTAAAAGTTAGTCAGATGAAAAAGAATCTATAATAAAATTTTTTAAGCTGCGTTGAGAACTGTGGTTTTATTATTTTTTAACATATATATATATATATATAAACAATCTTTATTAGGCTATCGACCCCATGGGGTCTTTCCGCCTCATATTTTTTTTTTTACATTTTCTTCGGAATTTGCAAAATCTTCAATGCAGTTATTCTTTAACTTTTTGTTTTAACACAGGGGTTTCGGTGTGACAACTGAGGTCTTTATAATTTTTTTTTTATTTTCTTCGGAATTTTCAAAATTTTCAAAGCAATGTGCAGTTATTTTTTAACTTTTTGTTTTAACACAGGATTTCGGTGTACAAACTGATTTGCTCAGGCAAGCCTCAAGTAAAGCTTGTACATGTGGATGGCCCTTAACACAGACAAGAAAGAAGCCCTTGGAACCTCCTCGCCCTCGGAGAGACTTAATTAACAAAAGTACACACATAAATCTATTATGCCCTGAGCAAGGCGAGGGTCTGCTTTATTGTCGTTTGGGTTACTTTTATGGGGCCAGGGGTAATGTATTCGGGCGCCCTTTTTTTCCGGCACCAAATTAGATTTAGGCAAATTAACTGCGCTTCCCGGTTTTAATTGAGGCCGTCCCCGCGCCTAAGGGATAAGGAACACTGCGGACCCATCACGACCGTATTAAACCGGGAATTTATGTTCCCGGAGGAACACAGGGGATACCCGGGCGGCGATAATTTAATAGAAAATTGATCAAGATGCCGAATTAGAGACTGGAATTATTAATTAAACACGGAAGCTGTTTTATCAATAATTAATTGGACCCTTCAATTAAGGGTTACAGACAATCTGAATCGTTAATGTAGTAGATGAAAGTCACAACTTAGTACACCTGAAGATAATTTTCCTGAAAATTTGACAAAGTTTCAGTAATAAATAAGTGAGAAAATCAAACACTTAACTTTCTGCAATGACAAGTATCGGTAAGCTACTACTGAAATTTCTGAAAATTCATTTATTGCATATTTATTATCAGATGTCTGTTTGGTATACTTGAAGCTAATATTCCTGAAAATTTGACAAAGTTTCAGTATTAAATAAGTGAGAAAATCAATCACTTAACTTTCTGCAATGACACGTATCGGTTAGCTACAACTGAAATTTCTGAAAATTTATTTATTGCATATTTATTATCAGATATCTGTTTGGTATACTTGAAGCTAATACTCCTGAAAATTTGACAAAGTTTCAGTATGAAATAAGTGAGAAAATCAAGCACTTAACTTTCTGCAATGACAAGTATCGGTTAGCTACTACTGAAATTTCTGAAAATTTATTTATTGCGTATTTATTGAAAGATATCTTATTAGTATACCTGAAGCTAATACTCCTGAAAATTTGACAAAGTTTCAGTATTAAATAAGTGAGAAAATCAGGCACTTAACTTTCTGCAATGACAAGTATCGGTTAGCTACTACTGAAATTTCTGAAAATTTATTTATTGCGTATTTATTATCATATATCTTTTTAGTATATCTCAGGCTAATACTCCTGAAAATTTGACAAAGTTTCAGTATTAAATAAGTGAGAAAATGAAACACTTAACTTTCTGCAATGACAAGTATCGGTCAGCTACTACTGAAACTTCTGAAAATTTATTTATTGCATATTTATTATCAGATATCTGTTTGGTATACTTGAAGCTAATACTCCTGAAAATTTGACAAAGTTTCAGTATTAAATAAGTGAGAAAATCAAACACTTAACTTTCTGCAATGACAAGTATCAGTTAGCTACTACTGAAATTTCTGAAAATTTATTTATTGCATATTTATTATCAGATGTCTGTTTGGTATACTTGAAGCTAATACTCCTGAAAATTTGACAAAGTTTCAATATTAAATAAGTGAGAAAATCAAACACTTAACTTTCTGCAATGACAAGTATCGGTTAGCTACTACTGAAACTTCTGAAAATTTATTTATTGCATATTTATTATCAGATATCTGTTTGGTATACTTGGAGCTAATACTCCTGAAAATTTGACAAAGTTTCAATATTAAATAAGTGAGAAAATCAAACACTTAACTTTCTGCAATGACAAGTATCGGTTAACTACTACTGAAATTTCTGAAAATTTATTAATTGCATATTTATTATCAGATGTCTGTTTGGTATACTTAAAGCTAATACTCCTGAAAATTTGACAAAGTTTCAGTATTAAATAAGTGAGAAAATCAAACACTTAACTTTCTGCAATGACAAGTATCGGTTAGTTACTACTGAAATTTCTGAAAATTTATTTATTGCATATTTATAATCAGATATCTGTTTGGTATACTTGAAGCTAATACTCCTGAAAATTTGACAAAGTTTCAGTATTAAATAAGTGAGAAAATCAAACACTTAACTTTCTGCAATGACAAGTATCGGTTAGTTACTACTGAAATTTCTGAAAATTTATTTATTGTATATTTATTATCAGATATCTGTTTGGTATACTTGAAGCTAATACTTCTGAAAATTTGACAAAGTTTCAGTATTAAATAAGTGAGAAAATCAAACACTTAACTTTCTGCAATGACAAGTATCGGTTAGCTACTACTGAAATTTCTGAAAATTCATTTATTGCTTATTTATTATCATATATTTTTTTAGTATGCCCGAAGCTAATACTCCTGAAAATTTGACAAAGTTTCAGTATTAAATAAGTGAGAAAATCAAACACTTAACTTTCTGCAATGACAAGTATGGTGTTAGCTACTACTGAAACTTCTGAAAATTTATTTATTGCATATTTATTATCAGATATCTGTTTGGTATACTTGGAGCTAATACTCCTGAAAATTTAACAAAGTTTCAGTATTAAATAAGGGAGAAAATCAAACACTTAACTTTCTGCAATGACAAGTATCGGTTAGCTACTACTGAAATTTCTGAAAATTTATTTATTGCATATTTATTATCAGGTATCTGTTTGGTATACTTGAAGCTAATACTTCTGAAAATTTGACAAAGTTTCAGTATTAAATAAGTGAGAAAATCAAACACTTGACTTACTGCAATGACAAGTATCGGTTAGCTACTACTGAAATTTCTGATTTTTTGTTGTTGCATATTTATTATCAGATATCTTTTTAGTATGCCTGAAGCTAATACCTCTGAAAATTTGACAAAGTTTCAGTATTAAATAAGTGAGAAAATCAAACACTTAACTTTCTGCAATGACAAGTATCGGTTAGCTACTACTGAAATTTCTGAAAATTCATTTTCGTCGAAATGTGAGTTTCATGTTGCAAGAAAATTGCAATTGAATCTCGTGAGCACATTTTATAATATCCTCAATCTGATTAAATTGAGGAGGTTGATGCTGAGTGAACATGCATCCTCATCCCGTCGCTTAGCCTTCCGGCTTCCGGTTTCAGCAGACACGGATGGCCTCTTGCATTCGCATGCAAAGTGCGCCCGACGGAACCATCAATGCACTGCGGCGCCGGCGTTAAACCACCCCTAATAGCCGCCCCCCGGAGTCTGTCCCGGATTCCTGTCCGGGCCTCGCGTATAATCCGCCCCCTCGGGCGTAAACAACGTATTATCGCTCCCTTATTATACCGCGGCTCGCGGCCTTAAAAATTACAGCCCCCGGAGGCTCCGGTACGTCCGTGGGGGCGGCCGGGGGCGGCTTTTTACGGCCCGTCGTCGCTCATGCAAATCCGGACGCAATCGCGTCCTCCCATCCGGAGTTAATCGATGCGGTATTTACGGGGCAGTAAAGCTGAAACGCGTCTGCTGAAACGAGCCGCCCCCAGAACCATCGACGGACTTATCGTGTCATGATCGTGGAATAGTTAGGAGAGCAATAAATAGCAGGCAATCATAGATAAATGCAGAATGCTTGGCTTTGTTTGCCTGCGGAGATGCGCTTTTATTGTCGGAAATAACTTTTTAGCTTAGACTTTGATGAAAAATATATACCCACTTATAAGATAGAACATTTATAGCAATATTATTAGGTATACATATGCAGGGTGTTAAAAAATATTTAAGGGGGTATACTACCCCCTTAAGTAATACTACGTATAATACTACGTATAATACTACTTCATACTACGTATGAACTACAATAGTTGTAATAAAAACGTATACTTAATTTTATTGATTATTATTAGTGATTGATTGATTCAATAACTGGCGCAGTCGGTAGGACGTATTTAAAACTATTTCAATATTCGTGAAACCCCATAATATCTTGTTGATCTCTCTATTCAAACATTTAGTTTTGTATAATTTCCAGCCAATTACTCTCAGCTAGTGAGTAGTGCTAGAAAAATATTCACGTAAATATCCCATAAAAAATGAATATCTTCCAAGATAAAGCTTCCCAAGGTTGCAAGTTTACTGCTCCTGTTTAGTTTGGTTAAGAATTTTATTATGCATCTTCTGTTAAAAATATCTGTTAATGTTGGAATGAATAAATAATGTGGTCTAAATATATCCATCTCTGGATGTTCCATGAGTGAGCGCTTTGGGGAGGAGACGGTTGTAATTAAATCCACTAAACACTAGATAAAGCAGTCCGTAATGAAGAGAGTTTAAAGTTCCTCCTTAAATCCCCGAAGGACAATAATGGACTTCCGGATGGGGCAGCCACTGGAAATTGCTTCCAGCGGCCGCAGGAAAGTTCTATGGGATGAGGGAGCCGTGCCATGAAGAGCTAATCTACGTCTAGCAGGCCACGGACATCCCGCCAAAAGATTATTGCAGAGATAATAAGTTCTATGAGGAACTGCGTTATATCGCCAATCTAGTTAATTAGCGGTTTCCTGTGTGAGCCATGTTCATCCAACAAAGCCGAAGAAATTATGTAAAATAAAGGAAGAGGAATATTTCATAACAGCACTACATTTAGTGGGCTGAACGTTTCACAAGGCAAATGGTAATGATTGTTGTTGCATTCAGCGCATCCACCAAACTTATAATTCGATCCATTAATTACTGTTTATAAAGAAACATATTTTTATGACCACACAATGAAACATTACTTCGTCTATAATGTAGCAATTGCGTGTAATTAGTTGCATAAAACTGTAATAGATATAATCAATTTTCATTATGGTGGATGCGCCGGGTAGCATATTTTCATTATGGTGGATGCGCCGGGTAACAAATTTTCATTATGATGGATGCGCCGGGTAGCAAATTTTCATTATGGTGGATGCGCCGGGTAGCAAATTTTAATTATGGTGGATGCGCCGGGTAGCAAATTTTCATTATGGTGGATGCGCCGGGTAGCATATTTTCATTATGGTGGATGCGCCGGGTAACAAATTTTCATTATGATGGATGCGCCGGGTAGCAAATTTTCATTATGGTGGATGCGCCGGGTAGCAAATTTTAATTATGGTGGATGCGCCGGGTAGCAAATTTTCATTATGGTGGATGCGCCGGGTAGCATATTTTCATTATGGTGGATGCGCCGGGTAGCAAATTTTCATTATGGTGGATGCGCCGGGTAGCAAATTTTATATTTTATATTTAAACAATAAAACATTACTTCGTCTATAATGTAGCAATTGCGTGTAATTAGTTGCATAAAACTGTAATAGATATAATCAATTTTTATTATGGTGGTTTATTATGGTGGTTATTATGGTGGTTATTATGGTGGTTTATTATGGTGGTTATTATGGTGGATGCGCCAGATTGAAATTTTAATTATGGTGGATGCGCCAGATTGAAAATTTCATTATGGTTTATGAAGGAACATATTTTTTATGACCACACAATAAAACATAACTTCGTCTATAATGTAGCAATTGAGTGTAATTAGTTGCGTAAAACTGTAATAGATATAATCAATTTTTATTATGGTGGATGCGCTGGGTAGCAAATTTTCATTATGGTGGATGCGCCGGGTAGAATATTTTCATTATGGTGGATGCGCCGGGTAGAATATTTTCATTATGGTGGATGCGCCGGGTAGCATATTTTCATTATGGTGGATGCGCCGGGTAGCATATTTTCATTATGGTGGATGCGCCGGGTAGCAAATTTTCATTATGGTGGATGCGCCGGGTAGCATATTTTCATTATGGTGGATGCGCCGGGTAGCAAATTTTCATTATGGTGGATGCGCCGGGTAGCAAATTTTATATTTTATATTTAAACAATAAAACATTACTTCGTCTATAATGTAGCAGTTGCTTGTAATTAGTTGCATAAAACTGTAATAGATATAATCAATTTTTATTATGGTGGTTTATTATGGTGGTCATTATGGTGGTTATTATGGTGGTTATTATGGTAGATGCGCCAGATTGAAATTTTAATTATGGTGGATGCGCCAGATTGAAAATTTCATTATGGTTTATGAAGGAACATATTTTTTATGACCACACAATGAAACATTACTTCGTCTATAATGTAGCAATTGCGTGTAATTAGTTGCGTAAAACTGTAATAGATATAATCAATTTTTATTATGGTGGTTTATTATGGTGGTTATTATGGTGGTCATTATGGTGGTTATTATGGTGGTTATTATGGTGGATGCGCCAGATTGAAATTTTAATTATGGTGGATGCGCCAGATTGAAAATTTCATTATGGTTTATGAAGGAACATATTTTTTATGACCACACAATAAAACATAACTTCGTCTATAATGTAGCAATTGAGTGTAATTAGTTGCGTAAAACTGTAATAGATATAATCAATTTTTATTATGGTGGATGCGCCGGGTAGCAAATTTTCATTATGGTGGATGCGCCGGGTAGAATATTTTCATTATGGTGGATACGCCGGGTAGAATATTTTCATTATGGTGGATGCGCCGGGTAGCATATTTTCATTATGGTGGATGCGCCGGGTAGCAAATTTTCATTATGGTGGATGCGCCGGGTAGCAAATTTTATATTTTATATTTAAACAATAAAACATTACTTCGTCTATAATGTAGCAGTTGCTTGTAATTAGTTGCATAAAACTGTAATAGATATAATCAATTTTTATTATGGTGGTTTATTATGGTGGTTATTATGGTGGTTATTATGGTGTTTTATTATGGTGGTTATTATGGTGGATGCGCCAGATTGAAATTTTAATTATGGTGGATGCGCCAGATTGAAAATTTCATTATGGTTTATGAAGGAACATATTTTTTATGACCACACAATAAAACATAACTTCGTCTATAATGTAGCAATTGAGTGTAATTAGTTGCGTAAAACTGTAATAGATATAATCAATTTTTATTATGGTGGATGCGCCGGGTAGCAAATTTTCATTATGGTGGATGCGCCGGGTAGAATATTTTCATTATGGTGGATGCGCCGGGTAGAATATTTTCATTATGGTGGATGCACCGGGTAGCATATTTTCATTATGGTGGATGCGCCGGGTAGCATATTTTCATTATGGTGGATGCGCCGGGTAGCAAATTTTCATTATGGTGGATGCGCCGGGTAGCATATTTTCATTATGGTGGATGCGCCGGGTAGCAAATTTTCATTATGGTGGATGCGCCGGGTAGCAAATTTTATATTTTATATTTAAACAATAAAACATTACTTCGTCTATAATGTAGCAGTTGCTTGTAATTAGTTGCATAAAACTGTAATAGATATAATCAATTTTTATTATGGTGGTTTATTATGGTGGTCATTATGGTGGTTATTATGGTGGTTATTATGGTAGATGCGCCAGATTGAAATTTTAATTATGGTGGATGCGCCAGATTGAAAATTTCATTATGGTTTATGAAGGAACATATTTTTTATGACCACACAATGAAACATTACTTCGTCTATAATGTAGCAATTGCGTGTAATTAGTTGCGTAAAACTGTAATAGATATAATCAATTTTTATTATGGTGGTTTATTATGGTGGTTATTATGGTGGTCATTATGGTGGTTATTATGGTGGTTATTATGGTGGATGCGCCAGATTGAAATTTTAATTATGGTGGATGCGCCAGATTGAAAATTTCATTATGGTTTATGAAGGAACATATTTTTTATGACCACACAATAAAACATAACTTCGTCTATAATGTAGCAATTGCGTGTAATTAGTTGCGTAAAACTGTAATAGATATAATCAATTTTTATTATGGTGGTTTATTATGGTGGTTATTATGGTGGTTATTATGGTGTTTTATTATGGTAATTATTATGGTGGATGCGCCAGATTGAAATTTTAATTATGGTGGATGCGCCAGATTGAAAATTTCATTATGGTTTATGAAGGAACATATTATTTATGACCACACAATAAAACATAACTTCGTCTATAATGTAGCAATTGAGTGTAATTAGTTGCGTAAAACTGTAATAGATATAATCAATTTTTATTATGGTGGATGCGCCGGGTAGCAAATTTTCATTATGGTGGATGCGCCGGGTAGCATATTTTCATTATGGTGGATGCGCCGGGTAGAATATTTTCATTATGGTGGATGCGCCGGGTAGCATATTTTCATTATGGTGGATGCGCCGGGTAGCATATTTTCATTATGGTGGATGCGCCGGGTAGCAAATTTTCATTATGGTGGATGCGCCGGGTAGCAAATTTTATATTTTATATTTAAACAATAAAACATTACTTCGTGTATAATGTAGCAATTGCGTGTAATTAGTTGCATAAAACTGTAATAGATATATTCAATTTTTATTATGGTGGTTTATTATGGTGGTTATTATGGTGGTTTATTATGGTGGTTATTATGGTGGATGCGCCAGATTGAAATTTTAATTATGGTGGATGCGCCAGATTGAAAATTTCATTATGGTTTATGAAGGAACATATTTTTTATGACCACACAATGAAACATAACTTCGTCTATAATGTAGCAATTGAGTGTAATTAGTTGCGTAAAACTGTAATAGATATAATCAATTTTCATTATGGTGGATGCGCCGGGTAGCATATTTTCATTATGGTGGATGCGCCGGGTAGCATACTTTCATTATGGTGGATGCGCCGGGTAGCATATTTTCATTATGGTGGATGCGCCGGGTAGCATATTTTCATTATGGTGGATGCGCCGGGTAGCATATTTTCATTATGGTGGATGCGCCGGGTAGCAAATTTTCATTATGGTGGATGCGCCGGGTAGCAAATTTTATATTTTATATTTAAACAATAAAACATTACTTCGTCTATAATGTAGCAATTGCGTGTAATTAGTTGCATAAAACTGTAATAGATATAATCAATTTTTATTATGGTGGTTTATTATGGTGGTTATTATGGTGGTTTATTATGGTGGTTATTATGGTGGATGCGCCAGATTGAAATTTTAATTATGGTGGATGCGCCAGATTGAAAATTTCATTATGGTTTATGAAGGAACATATTTTTTATGACCACACAATGAAACATAACTTCGTCTATAATGTAGCAATTGAGTGTAATTAGTTGCATAAAACTGTAATAGATATAATCAATTTTCATTATGGTGGATGCGCCGGGTAGCATATTTTCATTATGGTGGATGCGCTGGGTAGCATATTTTCATTATGGTGGATGCGCCGGGTAGCATATTTTAAATTATGGTGGATGCGCCGGGTAGCATATTTTCATTATGGTGGATGCGCCGGGTAGCAAATTTTCATTATGGTGGATGCGCCGGGTAGCAAATTTTCATTATGGTGGATGCGCCGGGTAGCAAATTTTATATTTTATATTTAAACAATAAAACATTACTTCGTCTATAATGTAGCAATTGCGTGTAATTAGTTGCATAAAACTGTAATAGATATAATCAATTTTTATTATGGTGGTTTATTATGGTGGTTATTATGGTGGTTTATTATGGTGGTTATTATGGTGGATGCGCCAGATTGAAATTTTAATTATGGTGGATGCGCCAGATTGAAAATTTCATTATGGTTTATGAAGGAACATATTTTTTATGACCACACAATGAAACATAACTTCGTCTATAATGTAGCAATTGAGTGTAATTAGTTGCATAAAACTGTAATAGATATAATCAATTTTCATTATGGTGGATGCGCCGGGTAGCATATTTTCATTATGGTGGATGCGCTGGGTAGCATATTTTCATTATGGTGGATGCGCCGGGTAGCATATTTTAAATTATGGTGGATGCGCCGGGTAGCATATTTTCATTATGGTGGATGCGCCGGGTAGCAAATTTTCATTATGGTGGATGCGCCGGGTAGCAAATTTTATATTTTATATTTAAACAATAAAACATTACTTCGTCTATAATGTAGCAATTGAGTGTAATTAGTTGCGTAAAACTGTAATAGATATAATCAATTTTTATTATGGTGGATGCGCCGGGTAGCAAATTTTCATTATGGTGGATGCGCCGGGTAGCATATTTTCATTATGGTGGATGCGCCGGGTAGAATATTTTCATTATGGTGGATGCGCCGGGTAGCATATTTTCATTATGGTGGATGCGCCGGGTAGCATATTTTCATTATGGTGGATGCGCCGGGTAGCAAATTTTCATTATGGTGGATGCGCCGGGTAGCAAATTTTATATTTTATATTTAAACAATAAAACATTACTTCGTGTATAATGTAGCAATTGCGTGTAATTAGTTGCATAAAACTGTAATAGATATATTCAATTTTTATTATGGTGGTTTATTATGGTGGTTATTATGGTGGTTTATTATGGTGGTTATTATGGTGGATGCGCCAGATTGAAATTTTAATTATGGTGGATGCGCCAGATTGAAAATTTCATTATGGTTTATGAAGGAACATATTTTTTATGACCACACAATGAAACATAACTTCGTCTATAATGTAGCAATTGAGTGTAATTAGTTGCGTAAAACTGTAATAGATATAATCAATTTTCATTATGGTGGATGCGCCGGGTAGCATATTTTCATTATGGTGGATGCGCCGGGTAGCATACTTTCATTATGGTGGATGCGCCGGGTAGCATATTTTCATTATGGTGGATGCGCCGGGTAGCATATTTTCATTATGGTGGATGCGCCGGGTAGCATATTTTCATTATGGTGGATGCGCCGGGTAGCAAATTTTCATTATGGTGGATGCGCCGGGTAGCAAATTTTATATTTTATATTTAAACAATAAAACATTACTTCGTCTATAATGTAGCAATTGCGTGTAATTAGTTGCATAAAACTGTAATAGATATAATCAATTTTTATTATGGTGGTTTATTATGGTGGTTATTATGGTGGTTTATTATGGTGGTTATTATGGTGGATGCGCCAGATTGAAATTTTAATTATGGTGGATGCGCCAGATTGAAAATTTCATTATGGTTTATGAAGGAACATATTTTTTATGACCACACAATGAAACATAACTTCGTCTATAATGTAGCAATTGAGTGTAATTAGTTGCATAAAACTGTAATAGATATAATCAATTTTCATTATGGTGGATGCGCCGGGTAGCATATTTTCATTATGGTGGATGCGCTGGGTAGCATATTTTCATTATGGTGGATGCGCCGGGTAGCATATTTTAAATTATGGTGGATGCGCCGGGTAGCATATTTTCATTATGGTGGATGCGCCGGGTAGCAAATTTTCATTATGGTGGATGCGCCGGGTAGCAAATTTTCATTATGGTGGATGCGCCGGGTAGCAAATTTTATATTTTATATTTAAACAATAAAACATTACTTCGTCTATAATGTAGCAATTGCGTGTAATTAGTTGCATAAAACTGTAATAGATATAATCAATTTTTATTATGGTGGTTTATTATGGTGGTTATTATGGTGGTTTATTATGGTGGTTATTATGGTGGATGCGCCAGATTGAAATTTTAATTATGGTGGATGCGCCAGATTGAAAATTTCATTATGGTTTATGAAGGAACATATTTTTTATGACCACACAATGAAACATAACTTCGTCTATAATGTAGCAATTGAGTGTAATTAGTTGCATAAAACTGTAATAGATATAATCAATTTTCATTATGGTGGATGCGCCGGGTAGCATATTTTCATTATGGTGGATGCGCTGGGTAGCATATTTTCATTATGGTGGATGCGCCGGGTAGCATATTTTAAATTATGGTGGATGCGCCGGGTAGCATATTTTCATTATGGTGGATGCGCCGGGTAGCAAATTTTCATTATGGTGGATGCGCCGGGTAGCAAATTTTCATTATGGTGGATGCGCCGGGTAGCAAATTTTATATTTTATATTTAAACAATAAAACATTACTTCGTCTATAATGTAGCAATTGCGTGTAATTAGTTGCATAAAACTGTAATAGATATAATCAATTTTTATTATGGTGGTTTATTATGGTGGTTATTATGGTGGTTTATTATGGTGGTTATTATGGTGGATGCGCCAGATTCAAATTTTAATTATGGTGGATGCGCCAGATTGAAAATTTCATTATGGTTTATGAAGGAACCTATTTTTTATGACCACACAATGAAACATTACTTCGTCTATAATGTAGCAATTGCGTGTAATTAGTAGCGTAAAACTGTAATAGATATAATCAATTTTTATTATGGTGGATGCGCCGGGTAGCAAATTTTCATTATGGTGGATGCGCCGGGTAGCAAATTTTCATTATGGTGTATGCGCCGGGTATCAAATTTTCATTATGGTGAATGCGCCGGGAAGCATATTTTCATTATGGTGGATGCGCCGGGTGGCATATTTTCATTATGGTGGATGCGCCGGGTAGCAAAATTTCATTATGGTGGATGCGCCGGGTAGAAAATTTTACACCATCTGTTGGCTCTTCTGAAGGGTTCAACAGACTTTGCATTATTGTTTTGGGGGGGTGTTATTGATTATTAGTTGTTATTTTAACATTTCGTGTAAAAAAATATAATTGGTGCAGATATTTCACCAGGCAAAAGTTATAAATTAATTCTAATAACAACCCAGTCATATAATTGCAATTATTTTTTTTTACACAATTATTACTGTTACGCTATTGCGTCCATCAGAACCTCTCACGTCCAGCTAAACCCATCACGCAGAACTGAACATGCCTCTTCTTGAGTGCGCCTCTATCGAATAATAGCCAATCCCCCTAATAGCTGCGGCGATGTTAAAAACTCTTCCGCTCCGGAGGACACAATGGCAATTTAATACACAGATGCACTCCTGAACTGCGACTCACGAACGGAATTATGAAACATCAGGGGATGGCTTTTGGGGTTGGGGGTGAAGCTATCGCAAACAAACCGGAAGCAGCCATCCAGTCGAGCAGCCGCGATGTTATTGACGTGCCGTCCCCGGCAAAGGCAACTTCCGGGGATCACGGAAGTTCCCAATTACATTTTTTTTTCGCTCGTGTGTGCGCCAACGCAAACGTAAAATTCGTACAAAAAATAATACGTTTTTGCAAATTATTTGCATCACCAAATTGAATTCAGTGAGAAATCTTTCGATGGGGTATTTTCAGTTTTTCACAAATTTTCATAAAGTAAGTAATAATAAGAGTAAGAGTAAGAGTAAGAGTAAGAGTAAGAGTAAGAGTAATGAACAAAGATTACTCCCATAAAATTTGAGAATATTCCGATCAACATTTGTTCCATAAAACAATAAACTTGGACTTAACAAGTTTAATATTTGTATGTACATTTTCAGTGGTAAATGGTGGAAAAACTATCGATGAGGTATTTTTGTTTTTCACATTTTCTTAAAGAGTAACTCGTATAGATTGCTCTCATATCATTTCAGAGTAATCCGATCGTTGTTAGTTAAACAAAAAAATATTAAGTCTTAATGCCAATTTAACAGGAAAAATAATTATTCTTACTTTTTCAGTAGAAAATTGCAAGAAAACTGTGGATAGGGTATTTTTCAGTTTTTCGCGAATTTTCATAGAGTAAGAAACGAGCATTACTCCCATAAAATTTCAGAACATTGCGATCATCATTTGTTTCAGAAAAAAATAAACCTGAACGTACCACTACAAATAAGTCAAATTACCAAATTGCAATACTTTGTGACTCGAATTGTGCGAAAACTATTGATGGGGTATTTTCAGATTTTCATGAATTTTCATAGAGTAATGAACAGATACTACTTCCATAAAAAATGAGAATATTCCGACCTTCATTTGTTTTACAAAAAAATTAACTTCAACTTAAAAAGTTTAAAATTTGTATGTATATTTTCAGTGGTACATGCTGGAAAAACTATCGATGGCGTAGTTTCAGTTTTTCACATTTTCTTGAAGACTAACGCATATAAATTGCTCTAATATTATATTAGAGTAATTTGATCGTTGTTAGTTATACAAAAAAAAAATTAGTCTTCAACAACAAATATAGCATTTCACCAAAATAAATAATTGTTCCTTCATTTTCAGTGGAAAATTGTAAGAAAACTATAGATGGGGTATTTTTAGTTACTCACGTATTTTCATAGAGTAAGAAACGATGATTACTCCCATAATATTTTAGAACAATGCGATCATCATTTATTTCACAAAAAATAAACCTGAACGTACGACTACAAATAAGTCAAATTATCAAATTGAATTACTTTGTGACTCGAATTGTGCGAAAACTATTGATGGGGTATTTTCAGTTTTTCACGAATTTTCATAGAGCAATGAACAGAGACTACTGCCATAAAATTTGAGAATATTCCGATCATCATTTGTTTCACAAGAAAATAAACTTAGACTTAACAAGTTTAAAATTGGTTTGTACATTTTCAGTGGTAAATGGTGGAAAAACTATCGATGGGGTATTTTCAGTTTTTCACATTTTCTTAAGGAGTAACGAATATAGATTGCTTTCATATCATTTGAGAATAATCCGATCGTTGTTAGTCTTCAAAAATAAATAAGGGAATTTATCAAGTTCAAAAAATTATTCCTACATTTTCAGTGGAAAATTGTAAGAAAACTATGGATGGGGTATTTTTAGTTTTTCACGAATTTTCATAGCGTAATAAACGAGGAGTATTATAGGAGTAATTACTCCTATAAAATTTTTGAACATTCCGATCATCATTTATTTCACAAAAAAATAAACCTCAAGGTACGACTACAAATAAGTCAAATTATCAAATTGATATATTTTGTGACTCGAATTGTGCGAAAACTATTGATGGGGTATTTTCAGTTTTCACAAATTTTCATAGAGTAATGATCAGAGATTACTCCCATAAAATTTGAGAATATTCCGATCAACATTTGTTCCACAAAACAATAAACCTGGACTTAACAAGTTTAATATTTGTAGGTACATTTTCAGTGGTAAATGGTGGAAAAACTATCGATGGGGTATTTTTGTTTTTCACATTTTCTTAAAGAGTAACTTGTATAGATTGCTCTCATATCATTTCAGAGTAATCCGATCGTTGTTAGTTAAACAAAAAAATATTAAGTCTTAATGCCAATTTAACAGGAAAAATAATTATTCTTACTTTTTCAGTAGAAAATTGCAAGAAAACTGTGGATAGGGTATTTTTCAGTTTTTCGCGAATTTTCATAGAGTAAGAAACGAGCATTACTCCCATAAAATTTCAGAACATTGCGATCATCATTTGTTTCAGAAACAAATAAACCTGAACGTACCACTACAAATAAGTCAAATTACCAAATTGCAATACTTTGTGACTCGAATTGTGCGAAAACTATTGATGAGGTATTTTCAGATTTTCATGAATTTTCATAGAGTAATGAACAGATACTACTCCCATAAAAAATGAGAATATTCCGACCTTCATTTGTTTTACAAAAAAATTAACTTCAACTTAAAAAGTTTAAAATTTTTATGTACATTTTCAGTGGTACATGGTGGAAAACTATCGATGGCGTAGTTTCAGTTTTTCACATTTTCTTGAAGACTAATGCATATAAATTGCTCTAATATTATATTAGAGTAATTTGATCGTTGTTAGTTATACAAAAAAAAAAAATTAGTCTTCAACAACAAATATAGCATTTCACCAAAATAAATAATTGTTCCTTCATTTTCAGTGGAAAATTGTAAGAAAACTATAGATGGGGTATTTTTAGTTTCTCACGTATTTTCATAGAGTAAGAAACGATGATTACTCCCATAATATTTTAGAACAATGCGATCATCATTTATTTCACAAAAAATAAACCTGAACGTACAACCACAAATGAGTCAAATTGCCAAATTGAAATACTTTGGGACTCGAAATGTGCGAAAACTATTGATGGGGTGTTTTCAGTTTTTCATGAATTTTCATAGAGTACTAAACATAGATTACTCCCATCAAATTTCAGAATAATTTGATCATTTATTTAAAAAAAAAAAATTGTACTTGAGAAGTTAAATATTTGTACGTATATTTTCAGTGGTAAATGGTGGGAAAACTATCGATGGTGTATTTTCAGTTTTTCACATTTTCTTAAGGAGTAACGAATATAGATTGCTCTCATATCATTTGAGAATAATCCGATCGTTGTTAGTCTTCAAAAATAAATAAGGGAATTTATCAAGTTCAAAAAATTATTCCTACATTTTCAGTGGAAAATTGTAAGAAAACTATGGATGGGGTATTTTTAGTTTTTCACGAATTTTCATAGCGTAATAAACGAGGAGTATTATAGGAGTAATTACTTCTATAAAATTTTTGAACATTCCGATCATCATTTATTTCACAAAAAAATAAACCTCAAGGTACGACTACAAATAAGTCAAATTATCAAATTGAAATATTTTGTGACTCGAATTGTGCGAAAACTATTGATGGGGTATTTTCAGTTTTTCACAAATTTTCATAGAGTAATGATCAGAGATTACTCCCATAAAATTTGAGAATATTCCAGTCATCATTTGTTTCACAAAAAAATTAACTTGGACTTATCAAGTTTAAAATTTGTATGTACATTTTCAGTGGTAAATGGTGGAAAAATTATCGATTGGGTATTTTCAGTTTTTCACATTTTCTTAAAGAGAAACCCAATTAGATTACTCTCATACAATTTGAGAGTAATCCGATCGTTGTTAGTTATATAAAAAAATATTAAGTCTTCAACAACAAATATGGCATTTTATCAAATTAAATAATTGTTCCTACATTTTCAATTGGAAATTGTAAGAAAACTATGGACGGGGTATTTTTAGTTTTTTACGAATTATCATAGAGTAAGAAACGAGGATTACTCCTATAAAATTTTCGAACATTCCGATCATCATTTATTTCACAAAAAATAAACCTGAACGTACGATAACAAATAAGTCAAATTGCCAAATTGCAATACTTTGTGACTCGAATTGTGCGAAAACTATTGATGGGGTATTTTCAGTTTTTCATGACTTTTCATAGAGTAATGAACACAGACGACTCTCATAAAATTTGAGAATATTCCGATCATCATTTGTTTCACAAAAAAAAACTTAAGACTTAATATTTGTTTGTCCATTTTTAATGGCAAATGGTGGAAAAACTATCGATGGGGTATTTTCAGTTTTTCACATTTTCTTGAAGACTAACGCATATAGATTGCTCTCATATAATTTGAGAGTAGTGCGCTAGAAGACAAAAATATATTTAGTCTTCAACAATAAATATGGCAATTTACCAAAATAAATAATTATTCCTACATTTTCAGTGGGAAATTGCAAGAAAACTATGGATGGGGTATTTTTAGTTTTTCACGAATTTTCATAGCGTAATAAACGAAGATTACTGCCATAAAATTTTGAAAGTTTCCGATCATCATTTAAGTCACAAAAAAATAAACCTGAACGTACGACTACAAATAAGTCAAATTATCAAATTGTATTACTTGGTGACTCGAATTGTGCGAAAACTATTGATGGGGTATTTTCAGTTTTTCATGAATTTTCATAGAGCAATGAACAGAGACTACTGCCATAAAATTTGAGAATATTCCGATCATCATTTGTTTCACAAGAAAATAAACTTAGACTTAACAAGTTTAAAATTGGCTTGTACATTTTCAGTGGTAAATGGTGGAAAAACTATCGATGGGGTATTTTCAGTTTTTCACATTTTCTTAAGGAGTAACGAATATAGATTGCTCTCATATCATTTGAGAATAATCCGATCGTTGTTAGTCTTCAAAAATAAATAAGGGAATTTATCAAGTACAAAAAATTATTCCTACATTTTCAGTGGAAAATTGTAAGAAAACTATGGATGGGGTATTTTTAGTTTTTCACGAATTTTCATAGCGTAATAAACGAGGAGTATTATAGGAGTAATTACTCCTATAAAATTTTTGAACATTCCGATCATCATTTATTTCACAAAAAAATAAACCTCAAGGTACGACTACAAATAAGTCAAATTATCAAATTGAAATATTTTGTGACTCGAATTGTGCGAAAACTATTGATGGGGTATTTTCAGTTTTTCACAAATTTTCATAGAGTAATGATCAGAGATTACTCCCATAAAATTTGAGAATATTCCAGTCATCATTTGTTTCACAAAAAAATTAACTTGGACTTATCAAGTTTAAAATTTGTATGTACATTTTCAGTGGTAAATGGTGGAAAAATTATCGATTGGGTATTTTGAGTTTTTCACATTTTCTTTAAGAAAAACCCATATAGATTACTCTCATATAATTTGAGAGTAATCCGATCGTTGTTAGTTATATAAAAAAATATTAAGTCTTCAACAACAAATATGGCATTTTATCAAATTAAATAATTGTTCCTACATTTTCAATTGGAAATTGTAAGAAAACTATGGACGGGGTATTTTTAGTTTTTTACGAATTATCATAGAGTAAGAAACGAGGATTACTCCTATAAAATTTTCGAACATTCCGATCATTCATTTATTTCACAAAAAATAAACATGAACGTACGATAACAAATAAGTCAAATTGCCAAATTGCAATACTTTGTGACTCGAATTGTGCGAAAACTATTGATGGGGTATTTTCAGTTTTTCATGACTTTTCATAGAGTAATGAACACAGACGACTCTCATAAAATTTGAGAATATTCCGATCATCATTTGTTTCACAAAAAAAAACTTAAGACTTAATATTTGTTTGTCCATTTTTAATGGTAAATGGTGGAAAAACTATCGATGGGGTATTTTCAGTTTTTCACATTTTCTTGAAGACTAACGCATATAGATTGCTCTCATATAATTTGAGAGTAGTGCGCTAGAAGACAAAAATATATTTAGTCTTCAACAATAAATATGGCAATTTACCAAAATAAATAATTATTCCTACATTTTCAGTGGGAAATTGCAAGAAAACTATAGATGGGGTATTTTTAGTTTTTCACGAATTTTCATAGCGTAATAAACGAAGATTACTGCCATAAAATTTTGAAAGTTTCCGATCATCATTTAAGTCACAAAAAAATAAACCTGAACGTACGACTACAAATAAGTCAAATTATCAAATTGTATTACTATGTGACTCGAATTGTGCGAAAACTATTGATGGGGTATTTTCAGTTTTTCATGAATTTTCATAGAGCAATGAACAGAGACTACTGCCATAAAATTTGAGAATATTCCGATCATCATTTGTTTCACAAGAAAATAAACTTAGACTTAACAAGTTTAAAATTGGTTTGTACATTTTCAGTGGTAAATGGTGGAAAAACTATCGATGGGGTATTTTCAGTTTTTCACATTTTCTTGAAGACTAACGCATATAGATTGCTCTCATATAATTTGAGAGTAATCCGATCGTTGTTAGTTATATAAAAAAATATTAAGTCTTCAACAACAAATATGGCATTTTACCAAAATAAATAATTATTCCTACATTTTCAGTGGGAAATTGCAAGAAAACTATGGATGGGGTATTTTTAGTTTTTCACGAATTTTCATAGCGTAATAAACGAAGATTACTGCCATAAAATTTTGAAAGTTTCCGATCATTTAAGTCACAAAAAAATAAACCTGAACGTACGACTACAAATAAGTCAAATTACCAAATTGCAATACTTTGTGACTCGAATTGTGCGAAAACTATTGATGAGGTATTTTCAGATTTTCATGAATTTTCATAGAGTAATGAACAGATACTACTCCCATAAAAAATGAGAATATTCCGACCTTCATTTGTTTTACAAAAAAATTAACTTCAACTTAAAAAGTTTAAAATTTTTATGTACATTTTCAGTGGTACATGGTGGAAAACTATCGATGGCGTAGTTTCAGTTTTTCACATTTTCTTGAAGACTAACGCATATAAATTGCTCTAATATTATATTAGAGTAATTTGATCGTTGTTAGTTATACAAAAAAAAAAAATTAGTCTTCAACAACAAATATAGCATTTCACCAAAATAAATAATTGTTCCTTCATTTTCAGTGGAAAATTGTAAGAAAACTATAGATGGGGTATTTTTAGTTTCTCACGTATTTTCATAGAGTAAGAAACGATGATTACTCCCATAATATTTTAGAACAATGCGATCATCATTTATTTCACAAAAAATAAACCTGAACGTACGACCACAAATGAGTCAAATTGCCAAATTGAAATACTTTGGGACTCGAAATGTGCGAAAACTATTGATGGGGTATTTTCAGTTTTTCATGACTTTTCATAGAGTAATGAACACAGACGACTCTCATAAAATTTGAGAATATTCCGATCATCATTTGTTTCACAAAAAAAAAACTTAAGACTTAATATTTGTTTGTCCATTTTTAATGGTAAATGGTGGAAAAACTATCGATGGGGTATTTTCAGTTTTTCACATTTTCTTGAAGACTAACGCATATAGATTGCTGTCATATAATTTGAGAGTAGTGCGCTAGAAGACAAAAATATATTTAGTCTTCAACAATAAATATGGCAATTTACCAAAATAAATAATTATTCCTACATTTTCAGTGGGAAATTGCAAGAAAACTATGGATGGGGTATTTTTAGTTTTTCACGAATTTTCATAGCGTAATAAACGAAGATTACTGCCATAAAATTTTGAAAGTTTCCGATCATCATTTAAGTCACAAAAAAATAAACCTGAACGTACGACTACAAATAAGTCAAATTATCAAATTGTATTACTTTGTGACTCGAATTGTGCGAAAACTATTGATGGGGTATTTTCAGTTTTTTATGAATTTTCATAGAGCAATGAACAGAGACTACTGCCATAAAATTTGAGAATATTCCGATCATCATTTGTTTCACAAGAAAATAAACTTAGACTTAACAAGTTTAAAATTGGTTTGTACATTTTCAGTGGTAAATGGTGGAAAAACTATCGATGGGGTATTTTCAGTTTTTCACATTTTCTTAAAGAATAACGAATATAGATTTCTCTTAAATCATTTGAGGGTAATCCGATCATTGTTAGTTATACAAAAAAATATTTAGTCTTCAACAATAAATTCGCCAATTTATCAAGAAAAATAATAGTTCCCAAATTTTCAGTGGGAAATTGCAAGAAAACTATGTATGGGGTATTTTTAGTTTTTCGCGAATTTTCGTAGATTAACAAACGAGGATTGGTCCCATAAAATTTTGGAACTTTCCGATCATCATTTGTTTCACAAAAAAATAACCTAAACATACGATTACAAATAAGTCAAATTACCAAATTACAATACTTTGTGACTCGAATTGTGCGAAAACTATTGATGGGGTATTTGCAGTTTTTCATGAATTTTCATAGAGTAATGAACAGAGATTAGACCCATAAAATTTGTGAATAATTCGATCATCATATATTAAAAAAAAATGGACTTGACAAGTTTAAAATTTGTATGTACATTTTCAGTGGTAAATGGTGGAAAAACTATCGATGGGGTATTTTCAGTTTTTCACATTTTCTTAAAGAGTAATAAATATAGATTGCTCTCACACCATTTAAGAGTAATATGTTCATTATTAGTTATACAAAAAAATATTTAGTCTTTAACAATAAATATGCCAATTTATCAAGAAAAATAATTATTCCTACATTTTCAGTGGGAAATTGTAAGAAAACTATGGATGGGGTATTTTTAGTTTTTCGCGAATTTTCATAGAGTATAAAACGAGGATTTCTCCTATGAAATTTTAAACATTTCAATCATCATATGTTTCGCAAAAAAATAAACCTAAACGTACGACTACAAATATGTGAAATTATCAAATTGCATTACTTTGTGACTCGAATTGTGCGAAAAATATTGATTTTCAGTTTTTCCATGATTAGCTAAAGTGATGCTTTAAGGCTCTGATTAGCTAGCTTGATGCCTTAAGGCTCTGACTAATCAATAGTCTGCGTACACTTCCTCGAATTTTGCAGTGCCTTAGCAATTTACCATCAACCCCTGTGTAACGTAATAACGGAATTAATCTGCGACGCGTGTAATTATTCCCCAGCTCCATGGGAATCGATAGATTACCACGCAGAAGGCGCACCATACACCCACGCACATTCCTCGGGAATCCTCCGAAAGGCATTTATTAAGCCATCAATTGCCGCCCTTCATAGTTAACGATAATTGGCGTAATTGTTTACGGACCCCGATGATTCGCTTATATTTGCCTAATTACGCGCATCAATCAAACTCCCCACCTCACAAATGAAGCGGCCATAAAGCGAATTGTCAATTACGAAGATTAAATTTGAAATTCCATCAGTTGCAATTACATTCGTATAAATGAATTATTCAATTCGCGCTGATGCATACCCTTGTAATATATTTGTTTAATAATATGTAAGTTGAAATAAGCTAATAGTACATAATTGTCTGTCAAAATTTTAATTATAACTGCCAAAATTTGAGTTCTATAAAACTTCAAATATTACTTGCAAATGTTTAATGATTGCTATAAAATTTTCAGTTTTCTCTACTGAAATTCCGAAGGTTACTGTCAAACTATTAATTATAATTTAGTTTTTAATAATTACTCTGTTTTGCGAAGGTTAGCAAGGCTGCAACAATAATAATAAGGTCGCACGTTTGGCCATCGTGCTGATTGATTAATCTCTTTAGTTTTTATTAATCTATTAATAAAAAATAATTAATATTATTTTATTTTAGTTATTAATCTCTGAGGTTAGCTGAGAAGAGCTCTAAAATTGCCGAAATGAAAAGCTTCCTAAAATGTAAGTGCGCCTGAAAAACTTTACCGGCCATGAATTTCCCGCACTGCAGCGAGCCCCTTGAGCGCAATAACAGTGACTGTTTTCCGGGATAAATACTGAGTGAAAACTGCTGTCCGGAAAATATTAGTTCCTGCGCGGCAATACGCGAATTTCCACCGTCCTCCCCCGCGATTTAATTAAATAGTTTCATTAAGCAGTCTTAATGCAAATTTAAACGCCGTTTTACAGCCGCCATGGCCGTTATACTTATCCCAATTTCCGGTCTTAATTCACGCGCGGGGGCACTTCCGGAATCAAAACCGGATAGGAGGGAACGTTATTTAATGTTCAGAGTAATAAGGAAAATTGGGGCAATTCGATGGAATAATGTTAACTTCAATGGAAATTCTGAAATTTTGGAAGTAAAAGTGCAGAAAATATATCTGCTAATATATTTTCATTATGGTGGATGCGCCAGATTGAATTTTAATATTCCCGAAATATATCTGCTATTGCGTTCCAGATGACTTTGCCGAATCCGGGACGTTATTCCCGTTTATCCAGAACTCCGCTATCTGCCCCCTGGTCCACTTACAAAGTAAATTACAGGCTGCATTAAGCCTGATGTTGGTGATGGGTCAGTACCAAATCCAATTAGGGCCCCCGCCGCAGCGCCGCTTCCGGTCGGCCATTGTTTCCGGTTTGGACCGCGGATCTCGGGGCCGCGATAAATCCGTCGCGGGGGCAAAAAGGGGGCCACGCAATAACGCGGAGACGCGTCCGTGATGGCGTTATTATCCCGGGGCTGCGTTCCGGTGATGGATGTCGCCCCTTCCTGCCCCGAATGGGGGCCCCGGGGCGGCGAAATTTACGGCCGGCGCTCCCAGGATGATTCATCTTTTAATTAATAAGTCCGCCACAAATCAAATCATCGCAGAGGCAACGGCCTGTAAGCCGTAAGCTGTGAGCATTTTTCGTCTCAAAATATTAATTTAAATTTCAACTGCAGTCATCTGAACTAACAAATTGATTTATATGATAGGACAGACCAAAAAACTGATGTGGTCACCACATATACTAATAAATGTAAGATTTTTCTATTGGTTGATGGCTGAACCTTATTATTATTATTGCCTTATTACAGCCATGCTAATGTAAGCATAACAAAGTAAAGACATGTGCATATTTAAATAATGATATCTCTAGTACTACCGTATCAATATTAATGCAATTTATTACTGATATTAAGTGATATACCAATATATAAATGCTGCAATTTAATTCATATCCAATGAGCAATTCTTGAGATATTTAAATTTTAATGTGAGAGAGCAATATTTTTGTTGCCATTATAGCTATTCCTTCAATTAGACTTAAATATTTATTACGATATCTCAAAAACCATAGTATCAATATAAATACAATTTATTGCAACCATTGCGGCATTTACTAGTATATAGTGTGCGCAAGTATATTGAGATCCAATGAGTGATTCATGAGATATTTGTATTTTAGTAAAAACTGATTCAGAAACGTTTTTACGTGTTTCTCAAATATTTCTTACATTTAAATAATTATATCTCAAGAACTACCGTATCAATATCAATGAAATTTATTTCTGATATTAAGTGATATATGGGTATTTAAATGGTGTAATTTAATTCATATCCAATAAGCGATTCCTGAGATATTTAAATTTTAATGCGAGAGTGCAAATTTCGGGGCCATTTTAGCTATTCCATCAATTGGACCTATATATTTATTACGATATCTCAAAAACCACCGTATCAATATTAATACAATTTATTGCTTCTACTGTGATATATGCTAGTATTTATTGTGCGCAATTAAGTTCAGATCCAATGAGTGATTCGTGAGATATTTTTATTTTAGTGAAAACTGATTCTGAAACATAGTTTTTACGGGTTTCTCAAATATTTGTCATATTTAAATAATGATATCTCTAGAACAACCGTATCAATATCAATCAAATTTATTACTGATATGAGGTGATATATAAATATTTAAATGATGCAATTTATTTCATATCTAACGAGCGATTCTCGAGATATTTTAATTTTAATATAAGAGTGCAAGAATTTTGGGGCCATTTTAGCTATTCCTTCAATTAGACTTATATATTTATTACGATATCTCAAAAACCACCGTATCAATATAAAAACAATTTATTGCTGCTATTGCGACATATTCTAGTATGTATTGTGTGCAAGAATGTTCAGATCCAATGTGTGAATCATGAGATATTTATATTTTAGTGAAATATGATTTTGAAACATAGTTTTTACGTATTTCTAAAATATTCTCATATTTGAATAAAGATATCTCTAGAACTACCGTATAAATATCAATGAAATTTATTGCTGATATTAAGTGATATATGGGTATTTAAATGGTGCAATTTAATTCATATCCAATGAGCGACTCCTGAGATATTTAAATTTTAATGCGAGAGTGCAAATTTCGGGGCCATTTTAGCTATTCCATCAATTGGACTTATATATTTATTACGATATCTCAAAAACCACCGTATCAATATTAATACAATTTATTGCTTCTACTGTGATATATGCTAGTATTTATTGTGCGCAATTAAGTTCAGATCCAATGAGTGATTCGTGAGATATTTTTATTTTAGTGAAAACTGATTCTGAAACATAGTTTTTACGGGTTTCTCAAATATTTGTCATATTTAAATAATGATATCTCTAGAACAACCGTATCAATATCAATCAAATTTATTACTGATATGAGGTGATATATAAATATTTAAATGATGCAATTTATTTCATATCTAACGAGCGATTCTCGAGATATTTTAATTTTAATATAAGAGTGCAAGAATTTTGGGGCCATTTTAGCTATTCCTTCAATTAGACTTATATATTTATTACGATATCTCAAAAACCACCGTATCAATATAAAAACAATTTATTGCTGCTATTGCGACATATTCTAGTATGTATTGTGTGCAAGAATGTTCAGATCCAATGTGTGAATCATGAGATATTTATATTTTAGTGAAATATGATTTTGAAACATAGTTTTTACGTATTTCTAAAATATTCTCATATTTGAATAAAGATATCTCTAGAACTACCGTATAAATATCAATGAAATTTATTGCTGATATTAAGTGATATATGGGTATTTAAATGGTGTAATTTAATTCATATCCAATGAGGGATTCTTGAGATATTTAAATTTTAATGTGAGAATGCAAATTTTTGGGGCCATTTTAGCAATTCCATCAATTGGACTTGTATATTTATTGTGATATATCAAAAACCAACGTATCAATATAAATACAATTTATTGGCGCTATTGCGACATATGCTATTATTTAATGTGCGCAATTAGGTTCCGATCCAATGAGTAATTCATGAGATATTTTTATTTTAGTGAAAACGGATTCTGACACATAGTTTTTACGTGTTTCTCAAATATTTCCATATTTAAATAACGATATCTCAAGAACTACCGTATCAATATCAATGAAATTTATTGCTGATATTAAGTGATATAGGGGTATTTAAATGGTGCAATTTAATTCATATCCAATGAGAGATTCTTGAGATATTACAATTTTAATTTGAGAGTGCTAGATTTTTGGGGCTATTTCAGCTATATCTTCAAATGGACTTATATATTTATAACGATATCTCAAAAACCACCGTATCAATATTAATACAATTTATTGCTGCTATTGTGATATCTACTAGTATTTATTGTGCGAAATTAAGTTCAGATCCAATGAGTGATTCTTAAGATATTTTTATTTTAGTAGAAACTAATTCTGAAAGATAGTTTTTACGTGTTTCTCAAATATTTCTCTTATTTAAAAAATGATATTTCTAGAACTATCGTATCAATATCAATGAAAGTTATTACTAATATTAAGTGATATACGCATATTTAAATGATGCAATTTAATTCAGATCCAATGAGCAATTATTGAGATATCACAATTTTAATATGAGAGTGCAAGATTTTTGGGGCCATTTCAGTTATATCTTCAATTAGACTTATATATTTTTCACGATATCTCAAAAACCACCTTATCAATATAAATACAATTTATTGTCGCTAATGTGACGTATACTAGTATGTATTGTGCGCAAATAAGTTCAGATCCAATGAGTGATTCATGAGATATTTTTATTTTAGTGAACTCTGATACTGAAACATTATTTTTACGTGTTTATTAAATATTTCTCATATTTAAATACAGATATCTCTAGAACTACCGTATTAATATCAATCAAATTTATTACTGATATTAAGTGATGTATGGGTATTTAAATAGTGCAATTTAATTTATATCCAATGAGAGATTGTTGAGATGTTACAATTTTAATGTGAGAGTGCAAGATTTTTGGTGCTATTTTAGCTATGTCTACAATTAGACTTATATATTTGTAGTGATATCTCAAAAACCACCGTATCAATATAAATGCCATTTATTTCCGCTAATTTGAAATATGCTAGCATGTATTGTGCGCAACTAAGTTCAGATCCAATGAGTAATTCATGAGATATTTTTATTTTAGTGAAAACTAATTCAGAAACATAGTTTTTACGTGTTTCTCAAATATTTCTCATATTTAAATAATGATATCTCGAGAACTACCGTATCAATATCAATCAAATTTATTACTGATATTAAGTGATATATGGATATTTAAATGATGCAATTTAATTTATATCCAATGAGAAATTCTTGAGATATTACAATTTTTATATGAGAGTGCAAGATTTTTAGGGCCATTTTAGGCATTTCTTCAATTGGACCCACATATTTATTGTGATATATCAAAAACCACCGTATCAATATAAATACAATTTATTGGGGCTACTATGATATATGCTAGTATTTATTGTGCGCAATTAAGTTCAGATCCAATAATTGGTTCATGAGAAATTTTTATTTTAGTGAAAACTAATTCAGAAACATAGTTTTTACGTGTTTCCCAAATATTTCTCAAATTTAAATAAAGATATCTCTAGAAATACCGTATCAATATCAATGAAATTTATTACTGATATTAACTGATATATGGGTATATAAATGATGCAATTTAATTCAGATCCAATGAGCGATAATTGAGATATTACAATTTTAATGTGAGAGTGCAAGATTTTCGGGGCCATTTTAAGTATTTCTTCAATTGAACCCACATATTTATTGTGATATATCAAAAACCACCGTATCAATATAAATACAATTTATTGCTGCTACTGTGATATATGCCAGTATTTATTGTGCGCAATTAAGTTCAGATCTAATGAGCGATTCATGAGATATTTTTATTTTAGTGAAAACTGATTCTAAAACATAGTTTTTACGTGTTTCTCAAATATTTCTCATATTTAAATAATGATATCTCGAGAACTACCGTATCATTATCAATCAAATTTATTTCTGGTATTAAGTCATATATGGATATTTAAATGATGCAAATTAATTCATATCCAATGAGTGATTCTTGAGGTATTTCAATTTTAATTTGAGTGTGCAACAATTTAGGAGCCATTTTAGCTATTTCTCCAATTGGACTTATATATTTATTACAATATCTCTAAAACCACCGTATCAATATAAATACAATTTATTGTCGCTATTGCGACATATGCCAGTATTTATTGTGCGCAATTAAGTTCAGATCTAATGAGCGATTCATGAGATATTTTTATTTTAGTGAAAACTGATTCTAAAACATAGTTTTTACGTGTTTCTCAAATATTTCTCATATTTAAATAATGATATCTCTAGAACTACCGTATCATTATCAATCAAATTTATTTCTGGTATTAAGTCATACATGGATATTTAAATGATGCAAATTAATTCATATCCAATGAGCGATTCTTGAGGTATTTCAATTTTAATTTGAGTGTGCAACAATTTAGGAGCCATTTTAGCTATTTCTCCAATTGGACTTATATATTTATTACAATATCTCTAAAACCACCGTATCAATATAAATACAATTTATTGTCGCTAATGCGACATATGCCAGTATTTATTGTGCGCAATTAAGTTCAGATCCGATGAGTAATTCATATGATATTTTTATTTTAGTGAAAATTAATTCAGAAACATAGTTTATATGTGTTTGTTCAAATATTTCTCATATTTAAATAATGATATCTCTAGAACTACCGTATCAATATCAATAAAATTTATTACTGATATGAAGTAATATATGGATATGTAAATGATGCAATTTATTTCATATCCAATGAGCGATCCTTGAGATATTACAATTTTAATATAAGAGTGCAAATTTTTAGGGCCATTTCAGCTAGATCTTCAAGTGGACTTATATATTTATTGCGATATCTCAAAAACCACCGTATCAATATTAATACAATTTATTGCTGTTATTGCGCTATGTACTAGTATATATTATGCGCAACTAAGTTCAGATCCAATGAGTTATTCATGAGATATTTTTATTTTAGTGAAAACTAATTCAGAAACATAGTTTCTACGTGTTTCTTAAATATTTCTCAAATTTAAATAATGATATCTCTAGAACTGCCGTATCAATATTAATGATATTTATTGCTGATATAAAGTGATATATGGATATTTACATGGTGTAAGTTGATTCAAATCCAATGAGTGATTCTTGAGATATTTAAATTTTAATGGGAGAGTGCAAGATTGTTGGGGCAATTTTAGATATTTCTTCAATTCTACTTTTATATTTATTGCGATATCTCAAAAACCACCGTATGAATATAAATACAATTTATTGGTGCTATTGCGGCATGTACTAGTATATAGTGAGCGCAACTAAATTGAGATCCAATGAGTGATTCATGAGATATTTTTATTTTAGTGAAAACTAATTCAGAAACATAGTTTTTACGTGTTTCTCAAATATATCTCAAATTTAAATAAAGAAATCTCTAGAACTACCGTATCAATATCAATCAAATTTATTACTGATATGAGGTAATATATGGATATGAAAATGATGCAATTTATTTCATATCCAATGAGCGATTCTTGTGATATTACAATTTTAATATAAGAGTGCAAGATTTTTGGGGCCATTTTAGGTATTTCTTCAATTGGACTTATATATTTATTACGATATCTCAAAAACCACCGTATCAATATAAATACAATTTATTCCCGCTATTGCGACATATGCAGGTATTTATTGTGCGCAGTTAAGTTCAGATCCAATGAGTGATTCATGAGATATTTTTATTTCAGTGACAACTAATTCGGTAACATAGTTTTTATGTGTTTCTTAAATATTTTTCAAATTTAAATAACGATATCTCAAGAACTACCGCATCAATATCAATGCAATTTATTACTGATATTAACTGATATGCCAGTCTTTAAATGGTGCAATTTAATTTATGACCAATGAGCGATTCTTGAGATATAAAAAGTTTAATGTGGGAGTGCAAATTTTAGAGGCCATTTTAGCTATTTCATCAATTGAGCTCACATATTTATTGCGATATCTCAAAAACCACCGTATCAATATAAATACAATTTATTGCTGCTATTGCGGCATATACTAGTATATATTGTACGCAATTTAGTTCAGATCCAATGAGTAATTCATATGATATTTTTATTTAAGTGAAAATTAATTCAGAAACATAGTTTATATGTGTTTGTTCAAATATTTCTCATATTTAAATAATGATATCTCTAGAACTACTGTATCAATATCAATAAAATTTATTACTGATATGAAGTAATATATGGACATGTAAATGATGCAATTTATTTCATATCCAATGAGCGATTCTTGAGATATTACAATTTTAATATAAGAGTGCAAATTTTTAGGGCCATTTCAGCTAGATCTTCATTTGGATTTATATATTTATTGCGATATCTCAAAAACCACCGTATCAATATTAATACAATTTATTGCTGTTATTGCGCTATGTACTAGTATATACTATGCGCAACTAAGTTCAGATCCAATGAGTTATTCATGAGATATTTTTATTTTAGTGAAAACTAATTCAGAAACATAGTTTCTACGTGTTTCTTAAATATTTCTCATATTTAAATAATGATATCTCTAGAACTGCCGTATCAATATTAATTATATTTAATGCTGAAATAAAGTGATATATGGATATTTACATGGTGTAAGTTGATTCATATCCAATGAGGGATTCTTGAGATATTTAAATTTTAATGGGAGAGTGCAAGATTTTTGGGGCAATTTTAGATATTTCTTCAATTCTATTTTTATATTTATTGCGATATCTCAAAAACCACTGTATGAATATAAATACAATTTATTGGTGCTATTGCGGCATATACTAGTATATAGTGTGCGCAACTAAATTGAGATCCAATGAGTGATTCATGAGATATTTTTATTTTAGTGAAAACTAATTCAGAAACATAGTTTTTACGTGTTTCTCAAATATATCTCAAATTTAAATAAATAAATCTCTAGAACTACCGTATCAATATCAATCAAATTTATTACTGATATTAAGTGATATATGGGTATTTAAATGGTGCAATTTAATTCATATCCAATGAGCGATTCCTGAGATATTTCAAAATAAATTAATTTCTGATATTAACTCATGACTTAATATCACTAATAAATTTCTTTTGAAATATCTTACTAAGGCTATATACAAAGAAATGAAAACTTAAAAAATGATTAGGTTTGATAGTTTGATGCATGGGTTGTGTTACAATTTTATATGGTAAATATTTCTACTATTCCTCTTCAGTGCTATGTACAAACTTTATTAAATTAAACGTCGCTGTGTGCTTTGTAATTACTTTCCTGCAGCAACGATACCTGCAAAAGCTTCCTTATTTATCAGCACTGCGAAGAGATAAACTCGTTCACTTTGTTGCTAGAGCCTCGCCGAGTGATTGATGAAGGAACCCGTCCTCTAAAAAGCCACCGGTTCAAAGCCTCTTTAAGTTATGCGCCAAGAACTTTGTTGCAGAACTGCTGCGTTAAACTGCATAATGCGGCGCAGCAGGCAATCCCCATCGTTGCACCATAATGGCAAATTATATTAAAATCGCACTTCTGGGCCAACTTGGGCCGCATTCTGGGGCCTCAGTTTATCTGCTACAAGTTCGGCGAGGATATAATTCAAGTGCAATTATACACCAACTCGAAGACAAAACTTTAAACGCTTCAACTTAACGCAGAAATATTGAAACGTGAAAACTAGTTGAGATATTTAAATATGAAAACTATTGTTTCATATTGAAATATTGAAATATATAAAGTGATATTCACAATATTGCTCAAATATATAACAACATGAAAACTTATTCAGATATTGAAATATAAACATTAAAGCCCACAATTTTGTGCTCAATTATTGAGAAACATGAAGACTTAATGAGTTCATATATGAGTTAATAATCACAATTCTCAAAATCTTGCAAAAAGTTCAATTCAACAAAAGATCAATTTTATGCTCTAATATTGAGAAACATGAAGACTTGATGAGTTCATATATGAGTTATTAATCACTGCAATTTCTCAAAATCTATTAAATTTGCAAAAAGTTCCATTCAACAAAAGAGCAATTTTGTGCTCAAATATTGAGAAACATGAAGACTTGATGAGTTCATATATGAGTAATTTATCACTGCAATTTCTCAAAATCTATTAAATTTGCAAAAAGTTTAATTCAACAAAAGAGCATTCAAGGTAAATACATTAATAATATACGGTATAATATGGTAATAAATGTGGAACATGTGGTAATATTAATACAAAATTAATTATGAATAAACAATTTGATTGTTATTATCGCCCTTTGGATACTTATATGTACTTTATGAAGATGTAATTCAGAAATTTATTTCCGTCGTGGATTTAGCACGTCTGTAACTCAGACCCCTGCATTTTGGCTTAATCGTCCGGAAAACTGCCCCCATCCCCTGTGAACTGAACGGTGAAATAGGAGGCTATTCTTCGCCCCCCATTCCATGTAGGCTGGCGATGAGGGGGGGGAATTGAACGAGCCACAAAAACGGCGGGCACAATAATTGCTGCTGCATCTAAACACCAGTCATAACGGCGCGAAATTTAATTAAACGCGCCGAAGGAACCGGAAATTAATTAACATTTCGCAATGGCGCGCCGTCTGCAGGGTTTCGGGAAAAGAAGGGCCGAAATTTTCCGGGAAATCGCCCCACAAAAACGCAAATTGGCCATCCAGGGGTAGAGGAAGTAATTGCACATTAGGAAATTTCAACAGTCCTAAAAACTTATACAGATTTTATAGTATTACTGAAAAATAATATTACTGAAAAATAATATTACTGAAAAATAATATTACTGAAAAATAATATTACTGAAATAAAAATATTACTGAAATTAATCGATTCGTATTGAGGGAAATTGTTCGCTCAAGGAGACTTGGAAAACCCGCGATTCATCCCCTATTTTTCCTCGGGGCTCCACATATTCATATATTCAGGAGCACACACGTGCGTGTAAACAAGGACCTCCGCGGAGAGAGAGACGGGCTCCTTCGCAGATGCACGGGGATGATCGCCCGCAGGAGGAAAGGAGGATACGAAGAGGGAGGAAGGATACAGGTATACACACGGCAGGAATATTGCGCGACTGCAAATATAATGGAATCCCTTCGGATTCCCGTGTGCGAGTTGACGCGTATCAATTCGCCCCCGCATTTATGAAAAATCCACCGGCAGGAGCGGCAGGATTGCGGGGGATGATTTCGGGAGATGATTTCGGGGGATAATTTTGGGGGATGATTTCTGGGGGGTGGCTAAATTGGATGTGCAGGGGGCGGCGCGCCACTCGAGGTGTGAAGATGCGATTACCTCTGATTGGGGTTGGGGCTGATTTCCTCTTGGAAATTAAAATCTGCGAGTTCCAATCATGGCGCGCGGTTATTTATGCGCGCCCGCGGGCGTGTGATGATAATTCACCCCCCACCCCCAACCCCCGTCGTAATTGAATTTTTGCCACGGGGGAAGATAATTAAGTCGAAGTCTGCAGACGTAAATTCCCAAATTCGTAAATTGGAAAATCGAGTACGCCCATGCAATGCTAACCGGCCTAACGAGAAACGTAACAACGCCTCCAGTGCAGGGGCACATTACCATTAAATCATAAACACAGCCTAAAGTTATTATTATTATTTACAAAATAAAAAATTTCAATCAAGATTCAAAATCAAAAGTTTTAATGAAAAATCCCAAAATATAAGGATTTTTTTAACACCAGTTAAAGAAAGTATCACAATAATACCAATAATGAATTATACTCTAGATATGCTGATATCTCCAAGATTAAAACATAAAATTTAAAATTGTCATATAATATTTTCAAATTCCATATCTAATTTTAGATTTGTGTTAAATTCACCTGAAGCTAATGCTCCTGAAAATTTGACAAAGTTTCAGTATTAAAAAAGTGAGAAAATCAAATGTAGGTTAGGTTGGGTTAGGTTAATTATAGCTATTACTGAAATTTTGGAAAACTTATGAATTGTATATTTAATATTAGATTTGTGGTAAGTATACCTAAAGCTAATTCTGGTGAAAATTTGACAAAGTTTCAGCAGTAAATAATACAAAAAATCGAGGACTTAACATTCTGATTTGATATGTGTTGGTTAGCTATTACTGAAATTTCAGAAAATTTATTTATTGCATATTTCATATTAGATTTTTGTTTAGTACAACTGAACCTACTACTCCTGAAAATTTGACAAAGTTTCAGTATTAAATAAGTGAGAAATCAAACACTTAACTTTCTGCAATGACAAGTATCGGTTAGCTACTACTAAAATTTCTGAAAATTTATTAATTGCATATTTATTATCAGATATCTCTTAAGTATGCCTGAAGCTAATACTCCTGAAAATTTGACAAAGTTTCAGTGTTAAATAAGTGAAAAATCAAACACTTAACTTTCTGCAATGACAAGTATCGGTTAGCTACTACTGAAATTTCAGAAAATTCATTAATTGCATATTTATTATCAGATATCTCTTAAGTATGCCTGAAGCTAATATTCCTGAAAATTTGACAAAGTTTCAGTATTAAATAAGTGAGAAAATCAAACACTTAACTTTCTGCAATAACAAGTATCGGTTAGCTTTCACTGATATTTCTGAAAATTTATTTATTGCATATTTATTATCAGATATCTGTTAAGTATACCTAAAGCTAATACTCCTGAAAATTTGATAAAGTTTCAGTATTAAATAAGTGAAAAAACAAACACTTAACTTTCTGCAATGACAAGTATCGGTTAGCTACTACTAAAATTTCTGAAAATTCATTAATTGCATATTTATTACAAGATATCTCTTAAGTATGCCTGAAACTAATACTCCTGAAAATTTGACAAAGTTTCAGTATTAAATAAGTGAGAAAATCAAACACTTAACTTTCTGCAATGACAAGTATCGGTTAGCTTTCACTGATATTTCTGAAAACTTATTTATTGCATATTTACTGTCAGATATCTTTTTAGTATGCCTGAAGCTAATACTCCTGAAAATTTGACAAAGTTTCCGTATTAAATAAGTGAAAAATCAAACACTTAACTTTCTGCAATGACAAGTATCGGTTAGCTACTACTGAAATTTCTGAAAATTCATTAATTGCATATTTATTATCAGATATCTCTTAAGTATGCCCGAAGCTAATACTCTTGAAAATTTGACAAAGTTTCAGTAATAAATAAGTGAGAAAATCAAACACTTAACTTTCTGCAATGACAAGTATCGGTTAGCTACTACTAAAATTTCTGAAAATTTATTTATTGCATATTTATTATCAGATATGTGTTTAGTATGCCTGAAGCTAATACTCCTGAAAATTTGACAAAGTTTCAGTATTAAATAAGTGAAAAATTAAACACTTAACTTTCTGCAATGACAAGTATCGGTTAGCTACTACTAAAATTTCTGAAAACTTATTTATTGCATACTTATTATCAGATATCTGTTTAGTATGCCTGAAGCTAATACTCCTGAAAATTTGACAAAGTTTCAGTATTAAATAAGTGAGAAAATCAAACACTTAACTTTCTGCAATGACAAGTATCGGTTAGCTACTACTAAAATTTCTGAAAATTCATTAATTGCATATTTATTATCAGATATCTCTTAGGTATGCCTGAAGCTAATACTCCTGAAAATTTGACAAAGTTTCAGCATTAAATAAGTGAAAAACAAACACTTAACTTTCTGCAATGACAAGTATCGGTTAGCTACTACTAAAATTTCTGAAAATTCATTAATTGCATATTTATTACCAGATATCTCTTAAGTATGCCTGAAGCTAATACTCCTGAAAATTTGACAAAGTTTCAGTATTAAATAAGTGAGAAAATCAAACACTTAACTTTCTGCAATGACAAGTATCGGTTAGCTACTACTAAAATTTCTGAAAATTTATTTATTGCATATTTATTATCAGATATCTTTTTAGTATGCCTGAAGCTAATACTCCTGAAAATTTGACAAAGTTTCAGTATTAAATAAGTGAGAAAATCAAACACTTAACTTTCTGCAATGACAAGTATCGGTTAGCTACTACTGAAATTTCTGAAAATTTATTTATTGCATATTTATTATCAGATATCTTTTTAGTATGCCTGAAGCTAATACTCCTGAAAATTTGACAAAGTTTCAGTATTAAATAAGTGAGAAAATCAAACACTTAACTTTCTGCAATGACAAGTATCGGTTAGCTACTACTGAAATTTCTGAAAATTCATTAATTGCATATTTATTATCAGATATCTTTTTAGTATGCCTGAAGCTCATACTCCTGAAAATTTGACAAAGTTTCAGTATTAAATAAGTGAAAAATCAAACACTTAACTTTCTGCAATGACAGGTATCGGTTAGCTACTACTGAAATTTCTGAAAATTCATTAATTGCATATTTATTATCAGATATCTCTTAAGTATGCCCGAAGCTAATACTCCTGAAAATTTGACAAAGTTTCAGTATTAAATAAGTGAAAAATCAAACACTTAACTTTCTGCAATGACAAGTATCGGTTAGCTACTACTGAAATTTCTGAAAATTTATTTATTGCATATTTATTATCAGATATCTTTTTAGTATGCCTGAAGCTAATACTCCTGAAAATTTGACAAAGTTTCAGTATTAAATAAGTGAGAAAATCAAACACTTAACTTTCTGCAATGACAAGTATCGGTTAGCTACTACTGAAATTTCTGAAAATTTATTTATTGCATATTTATTATCAGATATCTTTTTAGTATGCCTGAAGCTAATACTCCTAAAAATTTGACAAAGTTTCAGTATTAAATAAGTGAAAAATCAAACACTTAACTTTCTGCAATGACAAGTATCGGTTAGCTACTACTGAAATTTCTGAAAATTTATTTATTGCATATTTATTATCAGATATCTTTTTAGTATGCCTGAAGCTAATACTCCTGAAAATTTGACAAAATTTCAGTAATAAATAAGTGAGAAAATCAAACACTTAACTTTCTGCAATGACAAGTATCGGTTAGCTACTACTAAAATTTCTGAAAATTTATTTATTGCATATTTATTATCAGATATCTGTTTAGTAAGCCTGAAGCTAATACTCCTGAAAATATGACAAAGTTTCAGTATTAAATAAGTGAGAAAATCAAACACTTAACTTTCTGCAATGACAAGTATCGGTTAGCTACTACTAAAATTTCTGAAAACTTATTTATTGCATACTTATTATCAGATATCTGTTTAGTATGCCTGAAGCTAATACTCCTGAAAATTTGACAAAGTTTCAGTATTAAATAAGTGAGAAAATCAAACACTTAACTTTCTGCAATGACAAGTATCGGTTAGCTACTACTAAAATTTCTGAAAATTCATTAATTGCATATTTATTATCAGATATCTCTTAGGTATGCCTGAAGCTAATACTCCTGAAAATTTGACAAAGTTTCAGCATTAAATAAGTGAAAAACAAACACTTAACTTTCTGCAATGACAAGTATCGGTTAGCTACTACTAAAATTTCTGAAAATTCATTAATTGCATATTTATTACCAGATATCTCTTAAGTATGCCTGAAGCTAATACTCCTGAAAATTTGACAAAGTTTCAGTATTAAATAAGTGAGAAAATCAAACACTTAACTTTCTGCAATGACAAGTATCGGTTAGCTACTACTAAAATTTCTGAAAATTTATTTATTGCATATTTATTATCAGATATCTTTTTAGTATGCCTGAAGCTAATACTCCTGAAAATTTGACAAAGTTTCAGTATTAAATAAGTGAGAAAATCAAACACTTAACTTTCTGCAATGACAAGTATCGGTTAGCTACTACTGAAATTTCTGAAAATTTATTTATTGCATATTTATTATCAGATATCTTTTTAGTATGCCTGAAGCTAATACTCCTGAAAATTTGACAAAGTTTCAGTATTAAATAAGTGAGAAAATCAAACACTTAACTTTCTGCAATGACAAGTATCGGTTAGCTACTACTGAAATTTCTGAAAATTCATTAATTGCATATTTATTATCAGATATCTTTTTAGTATGCCTGAAGCTCATACTCCTGAAAATTTGACAAAGTTTCAGTATTAAATAAGTGAAAAATCAAACACTTAACTTTCTGCAATGACAGGTATCGGTTAGCTACTACTGAAATTTCTGAAAATTCATTAATTGCATATTTATTATCAGATATCTCTTAAGTATGCCCGAAGCTAATACTCCTGAAAATTTGACAAAGTTTCAGTATTAAATAAGTGAAAAATCAAACACTTAACTTTCTGCAATGACAAGTATCGGTTAGCTACTACTGAAATTTCTGAAAATTTATTTATTGCATATTTATTATCAGATATCTTTTTAGTATGCCTGAAGCTAATACTCCTGAAAATTTGACAAAGTTTCAGTATTAAATAAGTGAGAAAATCAAACACTTAACTTTCTGCAATGACAAGTATCGGTTAGCTACTACTGAAATTTCTGAAAATTTATTTATTGCATATTTATTATCACATATCTGGTTAGTATGCCTGAAGCTAATACTCCTGAAAATATGACAAAGTTTCAGTATTAAATAAGTGAGAAAATCAAACACTTAACTTTCTGCAATGACAAGTATCGGTTAGCTACTACTGAAATTTCTGAAAATTTATTTATTGCATATTTATTATCAGATATCTGTTTAGTATGCCTGAAGCTAATACTCCTGAAAATTTGACAAAGTTTCAGTATTAAATAAGTGAGAAAATCAAACACTTAACTTTCTGCAATGACAAGTATCGGTTAGCTACTACTGAAATTTCTGAAAATTTATTTATTGCATATTTAGTATCAGATATCTGTTTAGTATGCCTGAAGCTAATACTGCTGAAAATTTGATAAAGTTTCAGTATTAAATAAGTGAGAAAATCAAACACTTAACTTTCTGCAATGACAAGTATCGGTTAGCTACTACTGAAATTTCTGAAAATTTATTTATTGCATATTTATTATCAGATATCTGTTTAGTATGCCTGGAGCTAATACTCCTGAAAATTTGACAAACTTTCAGTATTAAATAAGTGAAAAATCAAACACTTAACTTTCTGCAATGACAAGTATCGGTTAGCTACTACTAAAATTTCTGAAAATTCATTAATTGCATATTTATTACCAGATATCTCTTAAGTATGCCTGAAGCTAATACTCCTGAAAATTTGACAGAGTTTCAGTATTAAATAAGTGAGAAAATCAAACACTTAACTTTCTGCAATGACAAGTATCGGTTAGCTTTTACTGATATTTCTGAAAAGTTATTTATTGTATATTTACTATCAGATATCTTTTTAGTATGCCTGAAGCTAATACTCCTGAAAATTTGACAAAGTTTCAGTTTTAAATAAGTGAGAAAATAGACGAGTTAACTTTCTATATTGACAAGTAGGAGTTAGCCATTACTGAAATTTCTGAAAATTTATTTATTGCATATTTAAACTTAGATTTGTATTGAGTACACCTGAAGCTAATTATCCTGAAAATCTTATAAAGTTTTAGTAGTAAATAAGTGAGATACTCGAGGATATAACTTTCTGCATTAAGACGTATGAGTTATCTATTACTGAAATTTTTGAAAATGTATTAATTGCATATTTAATATTAGATTTGTGTTTAGTACACCTGAAGCTAATTCTCTTGAAAATTTTACAAAGTTTCAGTATGAAATAAGTGATGATATAAATTCTATCTAATGTTATATGAAAATGTTTAACACTTCAGAAATTTGTAGCATTTTCTTAAATCTCTTGAGTTTCTCTTCAACAACACGTAGTTAGTGATAAATAACCCCGGGGGGTTGTCGTGCGTCGCCTGCACGTTAAAGGGTTTCCACCCCCGATTTTCCGCCCCCGGTCTGCACACATACATAAGAGGTTTCTGATTGATTGCCGAAGGCTCGCCGAATCGGAAAAGGGACGGGGCCCGCGTCGGCCGCCCCTGATACATCCAATATTTATAAAGCCGGCTCATATTTATGAGCCCCGGCCGCATAATGTTGAGGGGGCGCAAGGTTTGAGATATCGCGCGAATCTGGGCCTCAATTCGCGGGAGATCGCGCGTGAAAGCGACGGCTTTTCATTAACTTTACTGCCGAATAAAAACCGAGTGCCCCCCATAACCTTTTATAGTTTATAACGCCCCCACCCCCCTGATACATAACTCCCCATAAACGTATTCCTGCGGCACCATGAACGACATTAAGCGTGTTGTAATCAAACGTTACGGCGTTTACAAATTAAAATTCATACTTGGCAGTAAACGTAAACGCGCAGACACTGAGGAGATCCGCCCCCAGATGGGGGTGGATTAACAGCGACGCCAGGTGGCTATAAAATTGGGGGTGATCGATGGATCGCTCCCTTTATACGCGCCAGATTTTCAATGGGGTAGCAGGAAACTCGGGAGGAGATGGGACTGGGTTTTCCTGCGGTGGAGGCGCCGGGCAAGGAGGTGGAGGCGCCGGGCACGGAGGTGGAGGCGCCGGGTAAGCCCGGTTGATTCACTGCACTAAATGCAGGAGCGCCGCAAGCAGCTACTGGCTTTGCATCTAGTTATAGGGGAGACCGTAGTTTTATGTAAATACACTGCACTGGCTCTATCAGCATTTAGAATCGCTGAAATTAATTTGCGAACAGACAATCCCAAAACGTTAACACAGCGAAGAAAAAAAAAAAAAAAGTAATTCATTTCGTATAATTGAAACTACCCCTTGTGTAATGTCAAAATTGTCCCTTAGACGATTCAGTAATACCCTGGGCAATAAAACCACTCAACAATACTTCATATAAATTAAAAAAATTGACTGAAAATTATGCTGAAAACTGAAGAACTGAAGAACTGATCTGAAAACTGAAGGATTGATGTAAATTGCAAAATTTTAATTAAATCTCAAACTTCGATGGAAATTACATAACTTTTGTTATTAATTCTATATTGCAATTCAAGTTATGAAAATCTTAATGAAAATTAGAATTAGAATTAGAAAATTATGTTGCCAATTTTTGTTATAATTTACTAAATTTGAGTGAAAATTGTGTAAGGATATGTCAAATTATTTTCACTATTTATCAAACGCTTTTCCCTGATCTAATATCAATCCATCTTAACGTACTCTTAGCTATAACATCCTATAATGACACTCAAGATTGTTCAATAATTATTAAGATCTCAATAAGATTTTTCAATAATAATTATATCTAATATTGAATCCATCACGACCAGAGGGAAACGTATTTGATAAACATTGAACACTATAGATATATGGGGAATACATTTAAAACAATATTGATAAGTGTTGACAAGAGAGAAAAGCATTTGAGATAAAGTAAAACACAACTGATATAAGGTGAAAAGCAAATGGAAAGCTCTATAAATTATCACATTTCATTGGAAATTCTAATATTTTCAAACAAATTATAAAAATTCCAGATAAATTATATTATTTTTCAATAATAATATTCCACATTACTCAACTTTTACAACTACAAAACTCACAAAATATTCTCTTCAGAAAATCCAAGTAAATATATTCAATAGATTTTCTAATTAACTAATACAAAAATCGATATAATTTCCTATACAATTCAACAATAATTAATCCAGTACTTTTATAACTACAAAGCTTACAAAACTACGAAATAATTTTCTTAGAAAATCCAAGTATAATAATTCAATAGATTTTCTAATTAACTAATACAAAAATCGATATAATTTTCCATACAATTCAGCAATAATTAATCCAGTACTTTTATAACTACAAAGCTCACAAAACTACGAAATAATTTTCTTAGAAAATCCAAGTATAATTATTCAATGGATTTTCTAATTAACTAATACAAAAATCGATATAACTTTCAATACAATTCAACAATAATTAATCCAGAACTTTTATAACTACAAAGCTCACAAAACTACGAAATAATTTTCTTAGAAAATCCAAGTATAATAACTCAATAGATTTTCTAATTACTTGAAAGCCCTTAAAATATGCGCTGGGATGAACGGGCTAGCCTATTGATTCTCGCGAGCTGGATGTTTTAGTGGGCGAAAATGAAATGAAAAGAAAGCGATAAACTAAATTAAATTAACTCTATTCATTGGGGTGAAATGAAGCGGAAAGGGAGAGAGGAACTAATTGAAAGCAATATCTCTTCTTAAGTAGCAATGAGGGCAAAGTGACAAACTAAATGAGGGCCGTATTTTTTCCTCAGCTGCGGAAATCTTGAAAAAAAAATGTTATCCAGGCTTTTCATTAAAAAAAAAAATTATAATTGTCAACTGGGGAACTAATAACTCACACATTTTTATGAATCAGTAAGTTGGTACGTATCAGATTTGGAATTCAGGAAGTTATAAGTATTATTATAATATATAATAAGTTATAACTTATAACTTTTAAGTTGAATTATAAGTTATAACTTATAACTTTTAAGATAAGTTATAAGTTATAACTTATAACTTTTAAGTTAAATTATTACTTATAACTTATAACTCTTAAATTAAATTATAAGTTATAACATATAACTTTTAAGATAAATTATAAGTTATAACTTATAACTTTTAAGTTAAATTAGCTCCTGCGGAAATCTAAAAAAAAATGTTATCCAGGCTTTTCATTAAAAAAATTATTATAATTGTCGACTGGGGAACTAATAACTCACACATTTTTATGAATCAGAAAGTTGGTACTTATCAGATTTGGAACTCAGGAAGTTATAAGTATTATAATAATATATAATAAGTTATAACTTATAACTTTTAAGTTGAATTATAAGTTATAACTTATGACTTTTAAGATAAGTTATAAGTTCTAACTTATAACTTTTAAGTTAAGTTATAACTTATAACTTTTAAGTTAAATTATAACTTACAACTTATAACTCTTAAATAAAATTATAGGTTATAACTTATAACTTTTAAGTTAAATTAGCTGCTGCGGAAATCTTGAAAGAAAATGTTATTCGGGCTTTTCATTAAAAAAATAATTATATTTGTCGACTGGGGAACTAATAACTCACACATTTTTATGAATCAGAAAGTTGGTACTTATCAGAATTGGAACTCAGGAAGTTATAAGTATTATAATAATATATAATAAGTTATAACTTATAACTTTTAAGTTGAATTATAAGTTATAACTTATAACTTTTAAGATAAGTTATAAGTTATAACTTATAACTTTTAAGTTAAGTTATAACTTATAACTTGTAAGTAAATTATAACTTATAACTCTTAAATTAAATTATAAGTTATAAGTTATAACTTTTAAGATAAATTATAAGTTATAACTTATAACTTTTAAGTTAAATTAGCTCCTGCGGAAATCTTGAAAAAAAAATGTTATTCAGGCTTTTCATTAAAAAAATAATTATAACTGTTAACTGGGGAACTAATAACTCACACATTTTTATGAATCAGAAAGTTGGTACTTATCAGATTTGGAACTCAGGAAGTTATAAGTATTATAATAATATATAATAAGTTATAACTTATAACTTTTAAGTTAAATTATAACTTATAACTTATAACTTTTAAGATAAGTTATAAGTTATTACTTATAACTTTTAAGTTAAATGATTAGTTATAGCATAGCGTTATAATTCTGTCATATAATTATAATTCTAATATTTCTCATATTAAGGTTAATTATTTCAATAATTGATGTAAAAAATTTGTACTTCCTTAATTTTAATAAATTTATTTATTTTACATTGATTGTTTTACCATTGATATAATTTGTAAGTTAAATTATAAGCTGTAAGTGTTAGTTTTATTAAGTTTTAAATCTGCAGCACAGTTTTATGAATCAATATCGTAAATGTATTCTACATTACATTTGGAAATGTTTGTAGCAGGAATTCGAACCCAGGACCTGTATATCGGTCATTATTTTTGACCAAAAATTTTATGATAACAACTGAAGGTTTGTATCACAACCAAAAATAATAATAATAACTACTGTTAAGTTGGTTGTACACTTCAGAAGAGCGAACAAGTTGATGTATAATTTGTAGCCCGGCGCCTCCACCATAATGAAAATTGCTTATTTCTCTTACAGATTTTTTTAAATAATTACCCATAATTACTATATCATAGATAATGCAATGTTCGTTGTGTAGCCATAAAATATGTATGTTTCTGCACAAATTGGAATTAATACAGCAAATTTTAGTTATGGTGAGGCGCCGGGTAAAATAAAATGTATGACTTATTTTGAGTTTTGTGAAACATTCAGCCCACTTAGAGTACATCAGTCATTATTTTTGACCAAAAATGGTATAATAACAACTGAAGATTAATACCACATCCCATAATAGCAATAATAACCACTGTAAAGTTATAACCACTTCAGAAGAGCGACCAAGATGATATATAATTTCTAGCCCGGCGCCTCCACCATAATGAAAATTGGATATTTCCACTGTAGCTTTTCGCAAATAATTACACCGAATTACTATATCATAGATTATCTAATTTTCATTGTGTAGCCTAAAAAGATATAAGTTTCTGCATAAACTGTAATTAATACAGCGAATTTTAATTATGGTGCATGCGCCGGGTTGATACCTGTTTTGAGTTTTGTGACATGTTCAGCCCACTGAGAGTAGTCATTATTGTTGTTTTGAAATGTGATAATCATTTGTGATAGCAAATAATGAAAATTAGATTTTTGTTACAGAAACTAAAAATTAAATTGAGGTAAAAAAAATAAATTAAAAAATATATATTAATAAGACTAAATATTTCGAAATATTTGAAAGACTTTTTGTACTATTTTAGAGTGGCATGTACTTAATTCAGACAGTTTTATAGATCATTTTTGTTCTGGTGTAGCTTTTCGATTTGCTACACCTCCAAAATCAGCGATCTCTAAATCGCTGGGAATTGCTTAATTCGGCAATTACATAACTCACAGCGATTTCGAGGAAAATCCGCAGGAGACCGCAGCCATTAAGCCCCCCCCAACCCCCCAAAAGGGGGGGCAATGCATCTCGGGCGCGCTTTTAAAATGCACGTCTCAATTAGCCGCGAGGAGCCTCTCAATCCTGCAGCTCCTCCGCAGGAGGAGTGTTCGTCCTGCAATTAGGGAGGAACGCCAGAAACACCCCCCAAGACGGGGGATGCGCAGGCAAAGGGATGCGGCCGCATCCACGATAACTAATTAAGGGCTTGCGGCTGAAATGCGCCCCCATTGTGAGGGGAGGCAATCAAAATCGAAATTGTCTTCAGCAATAACTCGCAGATAGGCGGTTATGGATGTGGTTACTTGAGAATCAGCAATAACTTGTAGTTGAGAGTTTGAAGTGTTTATGGTAGAAATATTTGTTGCAATGCAAAAAAAACTTGTCGTGGATTATCTTTATTCGTTGTTTAGTCTCTAGAAGCAACAACTGTACGTTAAGTAACTGAATCAATATTATAGATAATTCCAAAGTGTACAAGTTGTACAGTGACTTCATTATACAAGATGGGTTGTATTATGACTTCATTATACAACACGGTCGTAATAGACGTAAAATAACACATGTAACATAAGTACTACATTGGTTAAGTATGTAACTATGGTAACATAAACAACTTCGCTATACAATGGGAGTTGTATAATGACTTCATTATACAACAACATTGTATTATGACTTCTTTATACAACATCATTGTATTATGACTTCATTATACAACACGCGCTGTTCTCGCGATATTTCATTATGCCAGCTGTGTGTGTGTATATTTCTTCGTGTTACATTTGCATCATCGATGGAGACAGTTTGCTCCGATCCGATGGAATCCGCCGAGGAATATGCATGATTGATTGACAATTTCGATACGCGTGCTGCCGCGAGAACACCGCAGAGCATAAAATTCTAATCTTGATCGCGCCGAATCCGGACTCAGAAATGTAAAAATCGTAAGTGGAAAATGGAAATGATGCAAGGACTGGGGAGGCTGGGGACGTGAATCTCGCCGCATCCATTTAGGGATTTGCGGGGGAGTCGCTAGGGAAATGGGTATGCATCTGTGCCACACCGTGCAAGGAAAAAACGACAATGTAATTGTGCAAATAAACGTGTGTCTGAAAATACAGACATGATAATGCGAGAGTAAGCTAGTGATATAATTGTCTCAAGCAATTTTCGTTATACAAATAACTAATTTTCTAACTAATCTAACTAATATTTGAACTCATTTTTAAAAGCAACTATCAAAATTTGTAAAATTTTATCAAAATTTGTAAAATTTTCAGTTGCACGAGTTTAAATTTACATATATACATATTAAAATACATATATCATGCTTCTGATGATGGTTTTTTAGAAACCGAAACTAGTCAGGCACAATAAAATAAATTAGTAATGAAATAAAATAAAAATAATTCTAGCAGTAAGTACCTAATAATATTACCTTAAATACATGCTATTAAATACATGAAACTATCAAAATCTATCAAATTTTCAACTTGTCTCAATTAGCTATTTTTTTTTAAATTTAACTCTTTAAATTTATATCATTTTAAATAAAACTACCCAAATTTTCAAATGCAATTGATCAAATGTGCGATATTTTAGTTCCAGGTGTGAAATTATAAATTGATATACCAATACATTCAGACAGTTTTAGAATTTATCATATTTTTAAACGCAACTATCAATATCTGCCAATTTTTCAACTTTAGATAGTTGAAGTTGAAAAATTTGCCAAATCTTCAATTAATCTTTAAACATTTATATTTTTGTGTTCACATTTTTTTATCAAAACTGCCCAGTTTCAAATGCAACGGATCAAATTTGTAATGTTTTCAATTCTAGCTGTGAAAAAATAAATTAAAATACAAATAAATTCAGACGGTTTCAGAATTTATCAACTATTAGACCCAACTATCAAATTCTGTTAAATTATCAACTTCAACTGTCTAAATTTGAAAATCATCAATTTAAGTTCTTACATTTATATATTTGTTAATTAAAACTGCTCAAATTTTCAAATTCTGCAACTATTCAAATGTGTGATTTGAAACTTTTCAAATTTATATTTTTGAATTTCCATTTTCTTATTAAAACTCCCCAAATTTTCAAATCTGACGGATCAAATCTGTATTTTTTTTTATTTCCAGCTGTGAAATTATAAATTAAAATATCTGAATTTGAAAATCTTTAATTTAACTTTTTATATTTATATATTTTTTTTTAATTAAAACTGCCAAAATTTTCAAATGCAACGAACAATGCATTTGAACAAAATGTGTGATGTTTTAACTCCAGCTATGATTTATTTAATTAAAATACCGATACATTCAGGCAATTTTAGAATTTATCACATTTTTAAACGCAACTATTATAATCTGCCAAATTTTCAACTTCAACTTTCTAAATATGCAAAATCTTCAATTAAACTTTTCAAATTTATATTTTTGTATTTCCATTTTCTTATTAAAACTGCCCAAATTTTCAAATGTAACGGATCAAATCTGTATTTTTTTAAATTCCAGATGTATAATTATAAATTAAAATGTCTGAATTTGAAAATCTTTAATTTAACTTCTTATATTTATATATTTTTTTAATTAAAACTGCCAAAATTTTCAAATGCAACTGTTCAAATGTGTGATGTTTTAACTCCAGCTATGAAATTTTAATCAAAATACCAATACATTCAGGCACTTTTAGAATACATCAAATTTTTAAACGCAATTATCAAAATCTGCCAAATTTTCAACTTCAACTGTCAAAATATGCAAAATCTTCAATTAAACTTTTCAAATTTATATATTTGTATTTACAGTTCCTTATCAAAACTGCCCAATTTTTCAAATGTAACGGATCAAATCTGTATTTTTAATTCCAGCTGTGAAATTATAAATTAAAATGTCTGAATTTGAAAAACTTCAATTTAACTTCTTATATTTATATATTTTTTAAACTAATTTTTTTAATAATATATTTGATTTGTATTTATTTTTTGGAATGTGAATGTAGCTTTTTGCTAAATAAAATATTATTATTATTATTATTAATACTGCCAAAATTTTCAAATGCAACTGATCAAATGGGGATTTTTTTTAACTACAGCTGTAAAATTAAAACTCAAAAACAAACATTTCAGACAGTTTCAGATTTTATCAAACTTCTAAGCGCAACTATCAAAATCTGTAAAAAATTCCAATTCAAACACCTGTATTTGCTAAATTTTCAATCTAACTGTTTTAATTTATATCTTTTAAATTACAAGTACCCAAATTTTCAAATACAACTGATCAAATGAGAGATATTTTGTAGTTAAAAAAATCACACATTTGGTCAGCTGTGAAATTATAAATAAAAATAAATTCAGAGTTTCAAATTTTATCACATTTTTAAACACAACTATCAAAATCTGTCAAATTTTCAGTTTTAAATGTTTGATATTGTTTAATCTTCAATATAACTTTATAAGTTTATATATTTTTATTGAAACAGTCAAAATTTTTAACTGTTCAAATTGGGTTTTTGTAGACTCCAGCTGTGAAATTAAAGCTTTAAATTCCATTAATTATTTTATGCTGTTAAATTTCCAAATCGTAGTTTTGTAGTTAAAAAAATCACACATTTGATCAGCTGTGAAATTATGAATAAAAATAAATTCACAGTTTTAAATTTTGTCACATTTTTAAACGCAACTATCAAAATCTGTAAAATTTTCAGTTTTAATTGTTTGATATTGTTTTATCTTCAATATAACTTTATAAGTTTATATATTTTTATTGAAACAGTCAAAATTTTTTCCTGTTCGAATTGGGTTTTTTTTGACTCCAGCCGGAAATTAAAGCATTAAATTCCATTAATTATTTTATGCTGTTAAATTTCCAAATTGTAGTTTTATAGTTAAAAAAATCACAAATTTGATCAGCTGTGAAATTATAAATAAAAATAAATTCACAGTTTCAAATTTTATCACATTTTTAAACGCAACTATCAAAATCTGTCAAATTTTCAGTTTTAATTATTTGATATTGTTTAATCTTCAATATAACTTTATAAGTTTATATATTTTTATTGAAACAGTAAAAAGTTTTGACTGTTCAAATTGTTTTTTTTTTACTCCAGCTGAGAAATTAAAACATTAAATTCCATTAATTATTTTATGGTGTTAAATCTCCAAATCTAGCAAAATGTTTACTACATCTGGCCAATTCGGTTAAATTTGCAACTTTAATTGTCCAATTTCAAATTAATATGTGTCATAATTGTTAACTGCAATTCTGCAAATCCTTTGAATAGTTGACTTTAGAAGTAAATAGCTACCAATTTCTCCTCTATTTCCTATTCGTTCTTAAAATTTTCAACTTCAATGTTCAAAACTGCAAAATTTCGAATGAATATATGTCATAATATGCTACTATTTCTCCTTCTGCTGTTTCTCATTTTCATGTTTCTCATCTTCCTGCACTTATCATAACGAAATAATTCGTCATAATGAAATAATTCGTTATAACGAAATAATTTGTCTATTTCTCCTTCTAGTGCTTGCCATTCTTCTACTTCTCATCATCCTCCTCACCATTCATCATAACAAAATAATAAATATTGATTTTGCCATTCTTGTCATCTTCATCTTCCTCTTCATTAGTCATCATAACGAAGTAATTCATATTGAATTTGTTATTCTTGTCCGTCTTATCCTCCTTATGCTCCTCATTATTCTATTCATCCTCATTATTCTTCTCTTCATTGGTGTCATTTCGAAATAATTTATTGATTTTGTCATTCTTCTCCTTCTTTCAGTCATCATAACGAAATAATTTATTTAGAGTTTGCCATTATTCTGTTCCTGTTTCACATTCTTATGCTCCTCATTATTTTCCTCATCCTTCTTATTTCCCCCCTCATTAGTCTTAACTACGAAATAATTCATATTGATTTTGTATTTCTTTTCCTTCTTCTGTCAGTCATCGTAACGAAATAATTCTTATTGAATTTGTCATTATTGTCCTTCTTATCCTACTTATGCTTCTTATTCTTCTATTCAACCTCCTTATCCTTCTCTTCATCAGTCATCATTTCGAAATAATTCATATTGATTTTGCCATATTTCTCCTTCCTCTTTCAGTCATCGTAACGAAATAATTCATATTGATTTTGTCATTTTTCTCCTTCTTGTCCTCCTCATCTTCCTGATCCTCCTCCTAATCCTTCTGATTATAATTTATCATAACGAAATTATACATATTGATTTTATTTTCTCTATCTTACGGAATCAAATTGCTTCTCATAAATGGCTGCATCTCTATAAAGTCTGCGATTCTTCTGGTGATCCATATTCCAGCCAGTTTTCAGGCCAAAGTCTCCCCAGCGCTTTAAAGTTCGCAGGCAATTTCCAATGACTGAAAGCCCCGCGATGACCGGGAGAGATGGTCCCAGATCCATCCGTTCCCGGGGAATTAGGTCCATTACGGCTGCAACAAGCGCAGACAGGCGTTCCAGTTGAGATAAATTCGGGATGATCCTGTGAGGGATGGCCGCAAAAAGGCGCATCGCTTATGCACCGCTTCGGCGAGCTCCTGAAGGAAGAAATTACGCGGCGATTAAGGGACGTCTTCGCGTCGCACTCTCCAGAATTTCCCACGGGGGCGCGGGGGAGGAGATCCCGAGCGTTGTTCCCGGGGATAAGTCTCCCTGTATCGGGAACACGTGACGAAGTTGGAATCCCTCCCCTCGGCTGTCCCGAAGACCGCGAAGGATAACCAGGAAGGCCTAATGATTTATTGTGCGCAATATCTCAGAGGGAAGTGGGCCAGTATATTTCCCGCGATTTTCTTATCCCTTATCCTTGGAGTCCTTGCGACTTTATAGAAGGAGAAGAATCACTTCATTGTGCAAGAATCTTGTTTTATACGAATCAATACGACATATAAAATATATAATATAATAACTACATATATAATAATAATAATAATTTAAATGATTCACTTTGATTCATTATTGTTTGATTCACTATTGTGGCTAGGTGGAAATAAATGATTATGATTATGATTAAATGAAAATTCCGAAAAGCTCATCCACGAAAATTAAAAAATTTCAGCATACAAAAAAATAAACGAAATACTAAAATTAAAAACTACTTAAGAAATGTTCAGTGAATTTTAGGCATTGCATTCCATGAAACGTGCTTTAGTAGGACATAAAAACTTATATAAAAATGTCAAATTAGATTTATAATCATGTAAGATTGGAAATCATGTAAGATTCCATGATAATCTCTAATGACATTAATCGAAAATTACATGAAAATCCATTAATTCAATATTTCGTGAAAACTTCATAACATGTGGATGACAATTATTCGAAAATTACAGAACTTTTCTTACTTCTATATCAAAGATTTCACAAGATTCTAAATTCCAATTTATGAATCTAAACCAGCAGAAAAATACAGATATATTGATAATTATTTAAATATACGAAATTCAATAACAATTTAATAATATTTTAACTGAATTTCAAATTCAATGCATAACCATAACAGATGCATATCAAGTTTCCAAATTTCATAAAGTTTATTATGAAATCACGAAAACTCGATTACATATTCAAGAAAAAAATCCCTGAATTTCAAAATTCAACGAATTATCATAACAGAAGCTTATCAAGTTTCCAAATTCCATAAAAGTTATTATGAATTCATGAATATGCTATTACATCTATAAGAAAAGTATTACTGTATATCAAAATTCAACGATTAATCATAACATATGTATATCTAGTTTCCAAATCCCATAAAATTTATTAAGAATTCACAAAAACTCTATTACATATTCAAGAAAATTTTCCCTGAATTTCAAAATTCAACGAATAATCATAACAGATACCTATCAAGTTTCCAAATTTCATAATAGTTATTATTAATTCATGAAAATTCTATTACATCTCTGAAAAGATTTTGACTGAATTTTCAAATTTCAACGATTATTCATAACAAATGCATATCAGGTTTAAAAATTCCATAAAATTTATTAAGAATTCTTGAAATCTCTATTACATATTCAAGACATATTTGACTGAATTTCAAATTCAATGCATAACCATAACAGATGCATATCAAGTTTCCAAATTTCATAAAGTTTATTATGAATTCACGAAAACTCGATTACATATTCAGGAAAATTTTCCCTGAATTTTAAAATTCAACAAACAATCATAACAGATACCTATCAAGTTTCTAAATTCCATAATAGTTATTATGAATTCATGAAAATTCTATTACATCTTTGAAAAGATTTTGACTGAATTTTCAAACTTTAACGATTATTCATAACAAATGCATATCAGGTTTCCAAATTCCATAAAATTTATTAAAAATTCATGAAATCTCAATTACATCTTCAAGACATATTTAACTGAATTTCAAATTCAATGCATAACCACAACAGATGCATATCAAGTTTCCAAATTTCATAAAGTTTATTATGAATTCACGAAAACTCGATTACATATTCAGGAAAATTTTCCCTGAATTTTAAAATTCAACAAATAATCATAACAGATACCTATCAAGTTTCTAAATTCCATAATAGTTATTATGAATTCATGAAAATTCTATTACATCTTTGAAAAGATTTTGACTGAATTTTCAAACTTCAACGATTATTCATAACAAATGCATATCAGGTTTCCAAATTCCATAAAATTTATTAAAAATTCATGAAATCTCAATTACATCTTCAAGACATATTTAACTGAATTTCAAATTCAATGCATAACCATAACAGATGCATATCAAGTTTCCAAATTTCATAAAGTTTATTATGAATTCACGAAAACTCGATTACATATTCAGGAAAATTTTCCCTGAATTTCAAAATTCAACGAATTATCATAACAGATGCATATCAAGTTTCCAAATTCCATAAAAGTTATTATGAATTCATGAAATTGCTATTACATCTATAAGAAAAGTATTACCGAATATCAAAATTCAACGATTAATCATAACATATGTATATCTAGTTTCCAAATCTCATAAAATTTATTAAGAATTCACAAAAACTCTATTACATATTCAAGAAAATTTTCCCTCAATTTCAAAATTCAACGAATTATCATAACAGATACCTATCAAGTTTCCAAATTTCATAATAGTTATTATTAATTCATGAAAATTCTATTACATCTTTGAGAAGATTTTGACTGAATTTCAAACTTCAACGATTAATCATAACAAATGCATATCAGGTTTCGAAATTCCATAAAATTTATTAAAAATTCATGAAATCTCTATTACATCTTCAACACATATTTAACTGAATTTCAATTTCAATGCATAACCATAACAGATGCATATCAAGTTTCCAAATTTCATAAAGTTTATTATGAATTCACGAAAACTCGATTACATATTCAGGAAAATTTTCCCTGAATTTCAAAATTCAACGAATTATCATAACAGATGCATATCAAGTTTCTAAATTCAATAATAGTTATTATGAATTCATGAAAATTCTATTACATCTTTGAGAAGATTTTGACTGAATTTCAAACTTCAACGATTATTCATAACAAATGCATATCAGGTTTAAAAATTCCATAAAATTTATTAAGAATTCTTGAAATCTCTATTACATATTCAAGACATATTTGACTGAATTTCAAATTCAATGCATAACCATAACAGATGCATATCAAGTTTCCAAATTTCATAAAGTTTATTATGAATTCACGAAAACTCGATTACATATTCAGGAAAATTTTCCCTGAATTTCAAAATTCAACGAATTATCATAACAGATGCATATCAAGTTTCTAAATTCCATAATAGTTATTATGAATTCATGAAAATTCTATTACATCTTTGAAAATATTTTGACTGAATTTTCAAATTTCAACGATTATTCATAACAAATGCATATCAGGTTTAAAAATTCCATAAAATTTATTAAGAATTCTTGAAATATCTATTACATATTCAAGACATATTTGACTGAATTTCAAATTCAATGCATAACCATAACAGATGCATATCAAGTTTCCAAATTTCATGAAGTTTATTATGAATTCACAAAAACTCGATTACATATTCAGGAAAATTTTCCCTGAATTTCAAAATTCAACGAATTATCATAACAGATGCATATCAAGTTTCCAAATTCCATAAAAGTTATTATGAATTCATGAAATTGCTATTACATCTATAAGAAAAGTATTACTGAATATCAAAATTCAACGATTAATCATAACATATGTATATCTAGTTTCCAAATTCCATAAAATTTATTAAGAATTCATAAAATCTCTATTACATATTCAAGATATATTTAACTGAATTTCAAATTCAATGCATACCATAGCAGATACATATCAAGTTTCAAAATTCAATACAGTTTATTATGAATTCACGAAAACTGTATTACATATTCAAGAAAATTTTCCCTGAATTTCAAAATTCAACGAATAGTCATAACAGATACCTATCAAGTTTCCAAATTCCATAAAAGTTAATATGAATTCATAAAAATTCTATTACATCTCTAAGAAAATTATTACTGAATATCAAAATTCAATGATTAATCATAACATATGTATATCTAGTTTCCAAATTCCATAAAATGTATTATGAATACAAGAAAATTCTATTACACTTAGAAAGTTTTAACTGAATTTCACAATTCAACAGACATTAATTGCAAATGCAAGAGAAACATATATATTATTTTCAAAATTTAATAAAGTTGATTTCAAATCCAAGAAAACACTATAAAATATCAATAATTTACTTGTACTATTGTACTTATTGAGAATGTACTTATACTTAAGCTATCTTGTTTTTTCTGGTATAATACTTTTATTAGTTAAAAACATTACAGATAATATGCGTTCAAATTTTAATTGGAATTATTTAAAAATATCCTTTAAGAGATAATTTCTCGCACATAGTTAACTCCCTCGCCAGCTTCATTAAGACCAGGTAGCCTAATTAACCTGCCGCCCCCCAGGAATGTTGACGGGGTTATAATAAGCCGCCCCCAGAAGACTCGCGTAATGATCTTGCATATGCGAAAAGTTCCTGAATGCCCGGATCTTGGCCGCCCGGAAAATGGGTTTTCAAAACTTCCCAGACGAGCAGAGCCCCCCTCGGGCGATAAGTCGCGTAATTACGCCCCCGCAAACAATGCACCCCCCGGGGGGAATCCGCCCCCGGACAATGCGACAGAAACGGGGAACCACTAGCTCCCGAAAATATGTATTTCGGGGGGAAAGACTGATCCAGAAATTATTCATACCGCGAGGGGGAAAGCGCCGGTGATATTGGGGATACGCACACACGCACATACGGGGGGATCGATTCGAGATTGCGGGGATTACGGGATATTCGGTGATAACGCGGGGGGAACCTTGAACTGGCGCGTGGAGGAATTACAATAAAGGGGAATGGCAGATCTTCAGGAGGAATGAAAATATTACGAGCACATTCAGGAGATCAGTTTTCAGTGCAGCAATTGAACTGGAAATTGATTAAAACTTTGTGACTTCTAGAGGTGTAACACATTTTATGAAACTGGCGATCCCTTGGAATGTTAATACGTGTGCAATAGGTAGAAACAATAAGAATTGGTCATATCAACAAAAACAGAAATTTAAATTTCCAATAGAAATGCAACATTCAATGTAATTTATAATTGATAATTTCAATGAGAATTGGTCACATCAGCATAAAAATTTATAATTTCCAATAAAAATGCAACATTCAATGTAATTTATTATCGATGATTTCAATGAGAATCTTCTGGTTTGATTCAACTTTGTGCAATTTGTAATATATATTCGTAATTTGTAAAGAAAATTTGCATTCAAAATTTGTCATTTGCGAAAATTTCATAATTTCTATTTCAATTTTTTTAATTTACAATGAAATTTTTTAAGCTTTGCCAATTTCTATTAAAATATTGATAACTTAGTAAGTGATATAATAAGTGATACACCCATAATTTTATATTTCATAATTTCTATTTCAATTTTTTAATTTACAATGAAATTTTTTAAGTTTTGCCAATTTCTATTAAAATATTGATAACTTAGTGAGTGATATAATAAGTGATACACCCATAATTTCATATTTCATAATTTCTATTTCAATTTTTTCAATTTACAATGAAAATTTTTAAGTTTTGCCAATTTCTATTAAAATATTGATAACTTAGTAAGTGATATAATAAGTGATGCACCCATAATTTCATATTTCATAATTTCTATTTCAATTTTTTCAATTTACAATGAAAATTTTTAAGTTTTGCCAATTTCTATTAAAATATTGATAACTTAGTAAGTGATATAATAAGTGATACATCTGCGGACAAATCGTTTATATAACTTACTAAGTGATACAATAAGTGATATATCTATGCAAAAATCGTTGATATAAGTACGATTAAGACACGATAAAGTTGTGACTTTCAGATGTAGCAAACTACATAATTCAGGTCCGTTCAGCGAGTTCCCCCTTTGAATATATGATTTGCCGTTTCGTCTAAGGACTTTCGCATTTTATTTTCCGGATTCGGCGCTATCAAGATTAGAATTTTATGCCCCCCTCTGTATTTCGCTCCGGGAAAAGTGAGTCGTGGGGGTGGAATTGTCAATCAATCATGTATGCTGCTCCCGGGGATTTTATCGTATTGCGTTACAGTGAACTGCTGCTCTTAAATTTCGGGGTTCTTCGAGGTTCGAGTCCACCCGGAATCTTATTTGTACTAAACGCGGGCAAACGAGGGTCTGATCTTGTTTGCCAAAGACGTGGCAGGTTATTAAAATCCTGGCGGTTTTGTAAAATGTTTCCAGAAAGAAATAATTTAGCAGTAGTTATCGAGTTAGCTGTATAACGATATCTCAAAAACCACCGTATCAATATTAGTCTAATTTGTTGCTGGTATATAGTGATATACTGATATTAAATGGGTGCAATTTAATTTAGATCCAATGATGCATTCTTAAGATATATCAATTTTTATTTGAAAATATCAAATATTAGAACTATTTGATTTGGCTCATATTTAAATAACGATATCTCAAAAACTACCGTATCAATATTAGTATAATTTATTGCTACTATAAAGTGATATACTGATAATAAATATGTATAATTAAATTTAGATCCAATGATGGATTCTTAAGATATATGAATTTATGTTTAAAAGTATCGAATATTAATATAATTATGTTATGGGTTGAATTAAGCTCTTATTTAAATAACGATATCTCAAAAACCACCGCATTAATATAAATGCAATTTATTTCTGATATAGCTCCATATACTGATAATAAATGGGTATAATTAAATTTAAATCCAATGTGAGATTATTGAGATATATGAATTTTTATTTGAAAATATCAAATATTCAAAGTTGTTTTTCCTAATTTCACATACTAATAATGGAATCTTGAGAACTAGTGTATACATGTAATTGCACTTTTATACTGATATAAACTGATATATTAGTATTGGGTATTTGCGATTTAAAAAATATCCAATGCGAGATACTTTAGATATATCAATTTTTGTTTAAAAATATCTAATATGAGAACAATTTTAAATATTCCTCCAATTAGGTAGATATTTAAATAACGATATCTCAAAAACCACCGTATAAATCTTAGTGTAATTTATTTCTGCTGTAGAGTGATATACTGATATTAAATAGTTATAATTAAATTTAGATCCAATGGTGGATTCTTGAGATATATCAATATTTGTTCGAAAATATCGAATATTTGAACAATTTTAAGTGTTCCTCTAATTAGGCTCATAGTTAAATAACGATATCTCAAAAACCACCGCATTAATATGAATTTAATTTATTGCTGATATAGCTCCATATACTGATATTATATGGGCACAATTAAATTGAAATCCAATGTGGGATTATTGAGATATATGACTTTTATTTTAATAAATCAAATATTCAAAGCTGATTTTCCTGATTTCACATACTTATAATGGAATCTTGAGAACTGGTGTATAAATATAATTGAACTTTAATACTGATATAAACCGATATACTAGTATTGTAGATCTGAGATTTAAAAAATTTCCAATGCGAGATATTAGAGATATATCAATTTTTGTTTGAAAATATCGAATATTGGAACTATTTTCTATGTTCCTCCAATTAGCCAGATTTTTAAATAACGATATCTCAAAAACCACCGTGTCAATCTTAGTATAATTTATTGCTGCTGTAGAGTGATATACTGATATTAAATGGTTATAGCGAAGTTTAGATCCAATGATGGATTCTTGAGATATATTAATTTTGGTTAAAAATATCAAATATTAGAACTATTTCAAGTGTTCCTCCAATTATGTTTATATTTAAATAACGATATCTCAAAAACCACCGTTTCAATATTAGTATATATTTTTTCCGCTATAGAGTGATATACTGATGATAAATGGTTTTAATTTATATTAGATTCAATAATGGACTCTTGAGATTTATCAATATTTGTTTGAAAATGTGAAATATTAAAACTATTTTCAGTCTTCCTCCAATGAGGCTCATATTTAAATACCAATATCTCAAAAACCACCGTATCAATATTAATGTAATTTATTTTGGCTATAAAGTGATATACTGATATTAAATGGTTATAATTTAATTAAAATCCAATAATGGATTCTTGAGATATATCAATATGTGTTGAAAAATATTTGGTTTTTCTTCAATTTTCGATATATAAATAAAGGAATCTAAAAAACTAGCGTATTAATACCAATATAATGTATTGATAATATAAACTGATATCTTTTTATTTGATATCTAAAATATAATAAATATCCAATGAGAGATACTTAAGATATATCAATTTTTGTTTGGAAATATCGAATATTAGAATTGTTTAAGTATTTCTCTAATTAGGCTCATATTTAAATAATGATATCTCAAAAACCACCGTATGAATATTATTGTAATTGATTGGCGCTATAGAGTGATATACTGATATTAAATGGATATAATTAAATTTAGATCCAATGATGGATTCTTGAAATATATCAATTTTTGTTTGAAAGTATAGAATTTAGAACTATTTTAGGTGATCCTCCAATTAGTCTCATATTTAAATAACGATATCTCAAAAACCACCGTATCAATATTAATGTAATTTATTGTTGCTATAGAGTGATATACTGATATTAAAAGGTTAGAATTTAATTTAAATCTAATGATAGATTCTTAAGATATATTAATATTTCTTGAAAAATATTTGATTTTTATTAAATTATCCATATATAAATAAAGCCATCTTAAAAACCAGCGTATTAATATCAATAGAATGTATTGCTAATATAAAATGATATCCTTTTATTTGATATCTAAAATATAATAAATATTCATTGAGAGATACTTGAGATATATCAAGTTTTGTTTGAAAATATCGAATATTAGAACTGTTTAAGTATTTCTCTAATTAGGCTCATATTTAAATAACGATATCTCAAAAACCACCGCATCAATATTAGTGTAATTTATTGCTGATCTATTGTGATATATTGATATTAAATGGTTATAATTAATCTTAGATCCAATGATGGATTATTGAGATATATCAATTTTTGTTTGAAAATATCAAATGTTAGAACTATTTTAAGTGTTGCTCCAATTTGGCTCATATTTAAATAACGATATCTCAAGAACCAACGTATAAATATGTGTGTAATTTATTGCTGCTATACAGCGACATACTGGTATTAAGTTTGTATAATTAAATTTATATCCAATGTAGGATTATAGAGATATATCAATTTTTATTTGAAAATATCAAAAATTCAAAGCTGTTTTTCCAATTTTCACATACTAATAATGGAATCATGAGAACTAGTGTATTAATGTTATTGCACTTTTATGCTGATATAAACTGATATACTAGGATTGGATGTGTGCAATTTAAAAAATATCCAATGCGAGATACTTGAGATATATCAATTTTGCTTGAAAATATCGAATATTAGAACTATTTTAAATGTTCCTCCAATTAGGCAGATATTTAAATATCGATATCTAAAAAAACCACCGTATCAATCTTACAGTAATTTATTTCTGCTCTAGAGTGATATACTGATATTAAATGGTATTAATTAAATATAGATCCCAAGATGGATTCTAGAGATACATCAATTTTTGTTGAAAATATCAAATATTGGAACTATTTTAAGTGTTGCTTCAATTAAGTTCTTATTTTAACAACGATATCTCAAAAACCACCTTATCAATATTAATGTAATTTGTTGTTGCTATAGAGTGATATAATGATATTAAAAGATTAGAATTTAATTTAAATCCAATGATGGATTCTTGAGCTTTATTAATATTTGTTGAAAAATATTTTGTTTTTCTTCAATTTTCGATATATAAATAATGTAATTGCATTTTTATGCTGATATAAACCGATATACTAGTATACGATATCTGCATTTGAAAAAATATCCAATGCATGATACTTGAGATATATCAATTTTTGTTTGAAAATATCGAATATCAGAATTGTTTTAAGTGTTCCTCCAATTAGGCTCATATTTAAATAACGATAACTCAAAAACCACCGTATCAATATCAGTATAATTTATTGCTGCTATAGAGGGATATAGTGATATTAAATGGTTATAATTAAATTTAGATCTAATGATGGATTGTTGATACATATCAATTTTTGTTGAAAATATCAAATGTTAGAACTATTTTAAGTGTTCCTCCAATTAGGCTCATATTTAAATAACGATATCTCAAAAACCATCGTATCATTATTAATGTAATTTATTGCAGATATAGCTCAATATACTGATATTAGATGAGCATAATTTAATTTAAATACAATGTGGGTTTATTGAGATATATCAATTTTTATTTGAAAATATCAAATATTCAAAGCTGTTTTTCCAATTTTCACACATTAATAATGGAATCTAGAGAACTAGTGTGTCAATACAATTGCATTTGTTTGCTGATATAAACCGATATACTGGTATTTGATATCTGCAATTTGAAAACTATCCAATGAGAGATACTTGAGATATATCATTTTTTGCTTGAAAATATCGAATATTAGAACTATTTTAAATGTTCCTCCAATTAGGCAGATATTTAAACAACGATATCTCAAAAACCATCGTATCAATATTAATGTAATTTATTTCTACTATAGACTGATATACTGATATTTAATGGTTATAATTTAATTTAGATCCAATGATGGATTCTTGAGATGTATCAATATTTGTTAAAAAATATTGAATATTAGAATTGTTTTAAGTGTTTCTCCAATTAGGGTCATATTTAAATAACGATATCTTAAAAACCACCGTATCAATACTAATGTAATTTATTGGCGCTATAGAGTGATATACTGATATTAAATGGATATAATTAAGTTTAGATCCAATGATGGATTCTTGAGATATTTCAATTTTTGTTTGAGAACATTGAATTTTAGAACTATTTTAAGTGTTCCTCCAATTCGGCCCATATTTAAATAACGATATCTCAAAAACCACCGTATCAATATTAGTGAAATTTATTTTTGCTATAGAGTGATATACTGATATTAAATGGTTATAATTTAATTTATATCTAATTATGTATTCTTGAGATATCAATATTTGTTAAAAAAATATAGTTTTTTTTTCAAATTTCCATACATAAATAAAGGAATCTAGAAAACCAGCGTATTAATATCAATAGAATGTAGTACTTATATAAACTGATATTCTTATATTTGATATCTACAGTATAATAAATATCCAATGAAAGATACTTCAGATATATAATTTTTTGTTTGAAAATATCGAATAATAGAACTGTTTTTCTCTAAATAGGCTCATATTTAAATAATGATATTTTAAAAACCACCGTATCAATATTAGTGTAATTTATTGCTGCTCTAGTGTGATATACTGATATTGAATGGTATACAGGGTGATTGATTTTGCATTGATTAGCTTGTATCTGATGAAATATGAAGGATACGAAAATAAAGTTTAATACGAAACGTTATGAAATTTTCATGAAATTTTATAGTTCATTAAAGTTCAGCAAAACATTCAAAATTACATATATACAGGGTGATTGATTTTGCATTGACCAGCTTGTATCTGATAAAATATGAAAGATATGAAACTAAAGTTTAATAAGAATGTTATTTTCCAGTAGCAACATACTAATAATATGAATATAATTAATGTCAACTCCGGTTATTGATAATTCAATAAAATTCAGCAAAAAATTCAAAATCAAATATATACAGGGTGATTGATTTAGCATTGACCAGCTTGTATCTGATTAAATATGAAAGATACGAAACTAAATTTTAACAAGAAGCTTTATGAAAGTTTCATGAAATTTTATAATTCAATCAAATTCAGTAAAACATTCTAATTTAAATATATACAGTGCGATTGCTTTTGCTTTGACCAGCTTGAATCTGATGAAAATGAAAGATATGAAACTATAGTTTAATAAGAATGTTTGTTTGCAATAAAAACATACTAATAATATGAAAATAATTATTATCAATCTCAAGTTATTGGTAATTCAATCAAATTCAGCAAGACATTCAAAACTAAATATATACAGGGTGATTGATTTTGCATTGACCAGCTTGGATCTCATGAAATACGAAAGATACGGAACTAAAGTTTAATAAGAAGCTTTATAAAAGTTTCTTAAAATGCTATAATTCAACAAAATTCAGTAAAACATTCAAAATTAAATATATACAAGGCGATTGATTTTGCATTGACTAGCTTGTATCTGATAAAATATGAAAGATACGAAACTAAAGTTTAATCAGAATGTTATTTTGCAATAACATACTAATAATATGAAAATAATTAATGTCAACTCAAGTTATTGGTAATTCAATAAAATTCAGCAAAACATTCAAAACTCAATATATACAGGGTGATTGATTTTGCATTGACCAGCTTGTATCTGATAAAATATGGAAGATACAAAACTAAAGTTAAATAAGAAGCTTTATAAAAGTTTCATGAAATTCTACAATTTAATAAAATTCAGCAAAACATTCAAAATTAAATATATACAGGGTGATTGATTTTGAATTGACCAGCTTGGTTCTGATAAAATATGAAACATACGAAACTGAAGTTTAATCAGAATGTTATTTTGCAATAACTACAAACAAATAATATGAAAATAATTATTATCAATCTCAAGTTATTGGAAATTCAATCAAATTCAGCAAAACATTTAAAACTAAATATATACGGGGTGATTGATTTTGCATTGACCAGCTTGTATCTGATGAAATATGAAAGATAAGAAACTAAAGTTAAATAAGAAGCTTTAAGAAAGTTTCATGAAATGCTATAACTCAACAAAATTCAGCCAAACATTCAAAATTAAATATATACAGGGTGATTGATTTTGCATTGACCAGCTTGTATCTGATGAAATATGAAAGATATGAACCTAAAGTTAAATAAGAAACTTTATGAAAGTTTCATGAAATTCTATAAATCAACAAAATTCAGTAAAACATTCAAAATTAAATATATACAGGGTGATTGATTTTATAGTCACACACGCTGCCAGTACGTATTTGGCATTCGTCTCGTCTTCCACTAGAAAGAGTGCGTAGCATTGCTATTTCGTATCTCCCCATTTCTCTCGCACTCATTCATTGCGTGCTACGCTTCCATGCGGGAATTCCAGCCCTGGATAAGTATATTTATTGTATTCCATCCATTCATTATTTGTATCGGTAAATGTGATGCGAAAATATTTATGTTGATGTTACGAGGAGGGGAATGAACGATACTCCTGGAGGCAGATCACTTAGGGCGTCCCCGCCTCTGCACTCTGGCACTCGATCACTCCGCCGCCGCCCCCCTCCTGGCTGATATCGGAGGCGGCGGCGTCGGACCGAAGGCGGCAATTAATCCGAAACGTCGCAAAAACGTCACGAGATAATCCGTCCTCGCAGGCGACGCGCATAAATCCATATTTATCGGGCCACCCGAGACGTGTACACACGCAGACGAGCCGCGCACACAGGACCTATTGATAAACGACGCCGCCGATTTATCAATCCCCTGGACGGCCGGCGCCTAATTGGAGCGCCTAGGCGGCGCATTAACACGGCGCCCCGACGGCGGCTGATCGATGCCCCCCCCCCCCCCCCCTAGAAGACCGCCAGACATCAACCCACCCCCGAGGGGCGGGGGGGGGGGGCGGATAATTGCGGGCGGCGCCGCGACAGAAACGTCGACGTGTGCACGCGCCGTGGCTCGGGGGTTCATTATTTTTGCTCGAGCGTCTGTGAAATTGAAATTTCTACGTCTCCGGCGTCGGGGGCGGATTCCTGGGGGCGCGCAATATCGGCGGGCGAATCCGTCTTCATCATTCGGGGGTTGGTTTTTAAGCCGCCGGTGTGCGAAGTTTTTCAACTTCCACCGCGGCGCCGACAAACGCCCAAGTTTCGTCAAAGGAGACGTCCCCGGTGCGCCCCCCGCCGCCCCCGGGCTGCCACCCCCTGGTCCGCCGCCGCGGCCATAAACATTTGCTTATTACGTTCAATTTTACGGCTCCGGGCTTTGAAAATTCCGACCGCAGAAGCTCCAGCTGCATTACTGGAAAACCTCATCTCGTAATGGGCAGATGAAACCCGCAGAACGAACAGAAATCCTTTATCAGAAGCAGCGATCAACTCGTTCAGTTATATAGTCGGGACCAGATTAAATCGGGTATTGCGAATCGCAGTTATTAGGTAGTTTTAATATCTCCAGAGAAAAGTCGTACTTCCTTAATAAAATCACATTGAAAGTACGACTTTTCGCATCTTCGGTGAAAAGTACGACTTTTCGCATCTTCAGTGAAAAGTATGACTTTTCGTATCTTCGGTGAAAAGTATGAGTTTTCGTATGTACAGTGAAAAGCACGACTTTTCACAGAAAATAAAACTAATTTTAACATGAGAAACATACCTGAATTAGTTTGAAAGTACAACTCTTCGTATCTTCAGTTTTCAGTGAAAAGTACGACTTTTATTATCTTTAGTGAAAACTATAACTTGTTGTATATTTTCAGACAAAGTTTCAGTAGTAAATAAGTGAGAAAAGCGAGGAGATAACTTTCTGCATTGCCAAGTATTGGTTAGCTATTACTGAATTTTCTGAAAATTTATTGATTGCATATTTAATTTTAGATTTGTGTTTAGTATACCTGAAGCTAATTATCCTGAAAATTTGACAAAGTTTCAGTAGTAAATAAGTTACAAAATCGAGGAAATAACTTTCTGCATTGACAAGTATGGGTAACCTATTACTGAAATTGCTGAAAATTTATTAATTGCATATTTAATATTGGATTTGTGTTTACTACACCTGAAACTAATTCTCCTGAAAATTTCACAAAATTTCAGTATTACTTAAGTGATAAAATCGAGGATATTACCTTCTACATTGACAAGTACCAGTTGGCTATTACTGAAATTTCTGAAAAATGATTAATTGCATATATAATATTTGATTTGTGTTTAGTACACCTGAAGCTAATTGTCATGAAAAAAAACCTGTAAATTTAAGTAATAAGCAACAATTAAAAATTAATTGGTGATGTGCTTCAATAAATTACTTTCTCTATGGATTTTTATCGTTGTAATCGTTGCTCCACGGTTTTCGGAAACGGCCGCTTTTTTGGGTTCGTAATCCCGTTATTCCCGTGATTCGTAATTTATTCCCTTTTCCTGCAAGGGCCGGGGGCGGAAACGCCCAGGGCCGGCTTCTCATTACGCCCGGAGGCAGGCGCGGATGTAAGATAATTGCAACTTATGATATTCTCGGAGGTAGACGCGGCAATTTTCCGCCGAAAGTGGAAAAACTCTCGGGGCACGACGAAAAATGGAAATGGGAAATCTTTCGTGTATAGAAAATTTAGGTTTTAAATCACAGGAAGTTTCAAAATTTATACTCCTGTAATTTATATTACAAAATTTTGATTGTAAATTGAAACAATTGAAATAGAAATTGTGAAATTTTCGTAAATGACAAATTTTGAATGCAAATTTTCTTTACAAATTACGAATATATATACAACTTTTAATTGTTTTCAAAAATATGCATAGAGCCTCGGTTACGATACCAGCGGTGAGCGGCAGAGCGACAAAATAAATGTTTTGTTCACCATTTGAATGCAGTGTGGTTGCAAAATTTCAGTGATTCGTGATTTCGTCATTCTTTGGATTTTTAATCAAAAAAAGTTTTTTTAACCAAATCAATAAATAGTTCTTGTTGTTTTTTTTCCCAAAAATATGCCTAGAAATATAAATATTATCTTTCTGATTGGAAATATTATTTAGGAAATTTTAGGAAATTATAAAAACTAAATATTGCAAGTGCAAAAACTTGAGAGGAACAGCTGCAAATGAAAATATGAAATCTTTATTGATTCGTGATTTCGGTAATCTTTAGATTTTTAATTTGAAAAAGTTTTTCTTACCAAATAAATAAATATTTCTTGTTCTTTTTTCAAAAATATGGCTAGAAATATAAATATATTCTTTCTAATTGGAAATATTCTTTAGAAAATTTCAGGAAATTATAAAAACTAAATATTACAAGTGCAAAAACTTGAGAGAAACAGCTGCAAATGAAAATATGAAATCTTTATTGATTCGTGATTTCGTTATTCTTTGGACTATTAATTAAAAAAAAAAATTCTTACCAAATTAATAAATATTTCTTGTTTTTTTTTTCAAAAATATGGCTAGAAATATAAATATATTCTTTCTAATTGGAAATATTCGTTAGAAAATTTTAGGAAATTATAAAAATTAAATAAGTGCAAAAACTTCAGAAGAACAGCTGCAAATGAAAATATGAAATCTTCAGTGATTCGTGATTTCGTTATTCTTTGGATATTATATAAAAAAATGTTATTCTTACCAAATATATAAATATTTCTGTTGTCTATATTTATATGCCTACAAATATAAATATTATAGTTCTCATTGGAAATATTTTATTAGTAATTATAAAAACTTCATAACAAGTGGAAATTTTATACGATATTTTATAGGAAATAATTTATCTTGCATATCCTCACACATATCCAATATTCAACAAACATTCGATTCGGATTAAAAAACCAAAATTTAAGCAAAAGTAGAAAAAAATATCGAAACTACTATTGAAATATTACTTCAAACAATATTATAAAAATTGTAAATGCGTATGCAAAACGATTTAAAATTTTTTATTTCGTGATTGCAAGTTCATGTTCAAAACGATTTCAATTTTTTTATTTCGTGATTTCAAGTTCATGTTAACACCATAAACATTATTACACTATACACTATTACACTATTACTCTATAAAATTGATGGGAATTACTTCAGCAAATACAGTGCCTAGTTTAATCATGAAGCGCACATTATTATGCGTAGTTAATTAGCCTCTAGACAAATACAGCTAATTGAGACACTTCAAAATTTACTCTGTGTGCACAAATACGCTGCAATTAGTGCTAATTACGGATATTAATTGAATAATATTAGCAATTACAGCTATGCAGTGAAACATTTTTTGACTGTGTAAAACTGTAATGTTCTCTGTGAATCCAAATACAATAAATGATATTATTATTATTATTATTTTTGATGCACCCTACACCATTATATGGAAGAAGGGATACTGATTATATATATATTTTTATATATATATATATATATATATATATATATATATATAAACAATCTTTTTTTAACAATATTTTTTTATTATTTTAATTAATTATTAATATTAATATTTGATACATCAAACTACATATGATTAAAATGTTATTGTAAAACAGAAAGACCTCTGGTCAATAGCGAATAAAGATTGTAACTAACTAACTATTATTTTTATTATTACTATTATGGAGCTTGTTAAATGTTCGTCGAAATAAGAAATGTCGAAAAGATGTTTTGTTTTTCTTATATATATATATAAACAATCTTTATTAGGCTATCTATTAGGCTATCTATAAGGCTATATTTATTAGGTTTTTCTTATTTTTCTTATTATTTAATATTTATTATTAGCTATGTAAATATCCATTGTGGTGTGGTATTTTGTTTTTCTTATTTTTCTTATTATTATTTAATATTTATTAATCGATATGTAAATAGAAAAGAAAATTATTGGTAATTGTAGTAATTCAACGAATGAAAAAGAGTTAATACTTGATCCAGGATAAGTAAATATACATAATTAGTTAAAATTAAAAAACTCATTATATCAACATCGCAAACTAAATATCAAATACCATTCAAAAAATTAAAATTAATTTCGTCTGTACGAATAGAAGAAATTTAAAACGCAATATTCATATTCAAATAATGATATCTCAAGAACTACCGTATTAATATCATTCCAATTTATTCCTGATATTAAGTGATATACAGGTATATAAATTATGTAATTTAATTTATATGCAATGAGTGGTTCTTGAGATATTTATATTTTAGTGAAAACTGGTTCTAAAAGTAATTCTTTGGTTGCATCTCATTTTTTTCTCATATTTAATAGATGATATCTCAAGAATCACCGTATCAATATCAATGCAATTTATTGCTATTATTTTGTTATATATGGGCAGCCAAATTGTGCAATTTAGTTGATATCCAATGAGCGATTTTTGAGATATTACAATTTTAATTTAAGAGTGCAATATATTTGGGGCTATTTGGCTATTTCTTCAATTGCGCTTATATATTTATTCCGATATCTTAAAAACCACCGTATCAATATAAAAACAATTTATTACAGCTATTACTATATATACTAGTATTTATTGTGCGCAACAAAGTTCAGATCCAATGAGTCAATCATGAGATATTTTTATTTTAGTGAAAACTGATTCTGAAAGATAGTTTTTACGTGTTTCTCAAATATTTTTCATATTTAAATAATGATATCTCTAGAACTACCGTATCAATATCAATGAAATTTATTGCTGATATTAAGTGATATATTGGTATTTAAATGGTGCAATTTAATTCATATCCAATGAGCGATTCGTGAGATATTACAAATTTAATTTGAGAGTGCAAGATATTTGGGGGCATTTTTAGCTATTTCTTCAATTGGACTTATATATTTACTGCGATATCTCAAAAACCACCGTTTCAATATAAATACAATTTATTGCAGCTATTGCTATATATACTAGTATTTATTGTGCGCAACTAAGTCGAGATCCAATGAGTGATTCAGGAGATATTTTAATTTTAGTGAACACTAATTCTCAAAGATAGTTTTTACGTGTTTCTCAAATATTTCTCATATTTAAATAATTATATCTCTAAAAGTACCGTATCAATATCAATGAAATTTATTGCTGGTATTAAGTGATATACCGGTATTTAAATGGTGCAATTTAATTCATATCCAATGAGCGATTCGTGAGATATTACAAATTTAATTTGGGTGTGCAAGATTTTTGGGGCCATTTTAGCTATTTGTTCAATTGGACTTATATATTTAATGCGATATCCAATTTTCAATGAGACTTTCATAAATTCTTATTGAACTGTAAATTGCAAGGTGGTTAATATTTTTAATCTGCTGATAGGATTTTCCACTCCAACGTTATCCCATCTGTTTAATGCCATAAAAAACTGGAATAACCGAGCTCCAGGTTCCTGTTTTTTTGGCAAACTGCAGCCCCACGTTCCTGCCGCAGCGTTTTTTCCCCATTTCGCTGGCAAAAAACCTCCTCGATGTGTGAGTAATGGACCCGTCCGCCCCCCTGTCGCTTCCGGTGCTCCGCCGCGCCGGCCCCCCGATTTTTCTCGCCCCCGGGGGCGGCCTCCCGGCCGTAAATCGTCCGGGGGCCCATGCTGCGGGGCTAAAAGCGCGACGTACAAGTGCCATCATTTCTAAATTTCGGATTATTACGGGGGCAGCCTGGAGGCGGCCTGGGGGCGGCCAGGGGGGCGCAATTTCCATAATCTGCGGGCGGTTTTCATCTAAACGCTCTAACAGATGGGGGGGGGGCCATCAGGCCGGGCTGCAAATCATGCGCGACCATCGATCAATTCTAATGCATTCTGCATGGGATTGGGGGGGCTTGGGGGCGGCCTGGGAGCGGCTTGGGGGCGGCGGGGCTGCCGCCCCCCTCGTGAAATGAGCGATGATTTCTTGGATTCGTCCGTTGTTGAGATATCGTCGCCTCGGCGAAGTGGCCTCCGTTAAAGAAAAGAGACCGAGGAACGTATTGCGCTAATGCCTGGGTGGCGGCGGTAGGGGGCGGCCGATTTATATATATTACCAGCCCCCCGCAGCCCAAGCACGTGAATTTGTTGGGCGGCCAGATGCCGCAAGTAAAAAGGCTGAAATATCAAGCACATTTTGCCGCCCCCAATAAAAGTAAACATATTTCCTGGTTATTAGGTCCGGCCCCCGGTTCCCCACCCTCCGCCCCCGCACACGTCGGCGGCGGCGCCGCCCGTGAAAACATCGTTATCGCTGTAAACCGGTAAGCGGAGTCCCTGGGGAACATCGTTAAGCCTGTCGGGGGCGGTGGGGGCCCGGGGGTGGTGACGATGCGACGTCCCCCCTAATTGATGAATTTTGCATGCGGCGCTGATCCCTGGGCCCCATGGGAAGACGTCAGGTGCTCCGCCAGCGCCATATGTAAGCATCAGGTTCATGAATACCTGCCTCGTTATAATTATAATTAAAATAATAATAATAATAATAAGCTTCGTCTACTACATAAATACACAAAATCAACGAAACATGTTTTATAAAATCAAAATTCAACAAATTACCATTCGAATTGAAGAGTTAGTTATTTCAATTAAGCTTTTCTGCTAATAAAATAATATATATATATATCTTCTTTATATTATATATTCTTTATATTAGAAAATAATGCAGCTTACATTGAAACTCTCAAAATTTCCACGAAAATGTGAAAAGTTAACAATATAAAAAGGCAAATGCTAATTCACTTCTTAACACTACAAAATTATATTGGGCTTACAATAGATGTAACAAAAACCTTTCGGTTTTACCAATTTTTTTTATAATTTCAATCAAAAGTCTTAGCCAAAAGAGAAAATAATATAATTTATGTTGAAAACTCAACATTTCCATGAAAATTTTGTGTGAAAACTTAACAATGTAAACAAGTAATTGCCTAGCCTATTAAATTTTGCAGAAGCAAATGTTACAATTTACGAAAAAACTACATTAGTTATCAATATCATTTTGTAAAATTTGTAATTTTCAGTGATTATTTTGAAAATTTGGAAAGACACTTCTTAACCCTACAAAAATATTTTGTACATACAATAAAAATTAACCATATTGTTTAGTTATGTACGAATTTTTCGTAATTTCAATCAAAATTCTTAATTAAAAGAGCAAATAATGTAATTTACGTTGAAACTATCATAATTTCGAAAAAAATGTTGTGTGAAAACTTAACAATGTAAACAAGTTATTGCCTATTAAATTTTGAAGAAGCAAATTTTACAATTTACGAAAAAAGTACATTAGTTCTTAATAAAATTTTGTAAAATTTGTAATTTCCAGTGATTATTTTGAAATTTGGAAAGACACTTCTTAACACTACAAAAATATTTTGTGCATACAATAAAAATTAACCAAATCCTTAAGTTATGTACGAATTTTTCGTAGTTTCAATCAAATATCTTAGTTGAAAGAGAAAATAATGCAATTTACAATGAAACTATCATAATTTCTACGAAAATTTTGTGTGAAAACTTAACAATATAAAAAAGTTATTCCCAATTAAATTTTGAAGAAGAACATTTTTCAAATTACGTAAAACTACATTAGTTATCAATAACATTTTGCAAAATTTGTAATTTTCAGAGATTATTTTGAAAATTTGGAAAGACACTTCTTAACACTACAAATATATTTTGCGCATACAATAAAAATTAACCAAAACCTTTAATTAGGTACGAATTTTTTGTAATTTCAATCAAAAGTCTTAATTAAAAGAGAAAATAATGTAAATTACGTTGAAAACTCATAATTTCCATGAAAAATTTGTGTGAATAGTTTACAGTGTGAAAAGGAAATTGTCATTAAATTTTGTAGAAGAAACTTTTAGCATTTACGAAAAAACAACATTAATTTTCAATCAAAGTTTGTAAAATTTGTAATTTTCAGTGAATATTTTTGAAATTTAGAACGAAACTTCTAAACACTACAAAAATATTTTATGCGCACAATAAAAATTTACCAAATTCTGTAATTCATACGAATTTTTCGTTACTTCAATTAAAATTCTTAATTAATAGAGAAAATCATGCAATTTTCTTTGAAAACTCTTAATTTCCACGGAAATTTTGTGTGCAAAAATAACTTGGTGAAAATTGCCTATTGCCAATTAAATTTTGTAGGAGAAATATGTACAATTTACGAAAATAACGTTAGGTTTCAATAAAATATTGTACAATTTGTAATTTCTAATGAATATTTTTGAAATTTAGAACGAAACTTCTGAAGACTACCAAAATATTTTGGGCGCACAATATAAAATAACCAAATTTTGTAATTCATACGAATTTTTCGTAACTTCAATCAAAATTCTTAATCATCACAAAACATAATAAATAATAACAGAGAAAAACTTTTAATTTAAAGAGAAAATAATGCAATTTAATTTAAAAACATATAATTTCCACGGAAATGTTGTGTGAAAAGTTACCTGCATGAAAAGGCTATTATTGCTAATTAAATTTTGTAGAGGAAACTTTTATAATTTACGAAAAAAACATTAGTTTTCAATAAAATTTTGTACATTTTGTAATTTGCAGTGAATATTTTTGAAATTTAGAACGAAACTTCTAAACACTTACAAAAATATTTTGGGCGTGCAATAAAAATTAACCAAATTTGGTAATGCATGCGAGTTTTTCGTAACTTCAATCAAAATTCTTAATTAACAGAGAAAATAATGCAATTTTTTTTTAAAACCCAAAATTTCCACGAAAATTTGGTGTGTAAGTTAATTATGTGAAAAGGCTATTGCCAATTAAAATTTGTAGAACAAACTTTTACAATTTACAAAAATACTACATTAATTTCCAATCAAATTTTGCAAATTTTGTAATTTTCAGTGAATATTTTTGAAATTTTGAACGAAACTTCTAAACACTACAAAAATATTTTCGGCGTACAATAAAAAAATAACCAAATTGTGTAATTCATGCGAATATTTCGTAACTACAATTAAAATTCTTAGTTGACAGGAAAATAATGCAATTTTCTTTGAAAACCCATAATTTCTACGAAAATAATGTGTGAAAAGTTAACTATGTGAAAGGTTATTGCGAATTAAATTTTGTACAAGAAACTTTGACAATTTACAACAAAACTACATTAATTTCCAATCAAATTTTGTAAAATTTGTTATTATCAGTGAATATTTTGACATTTAAAATGAAACATTTAAGCACTACAAACATATTTTAGGCGCACAATAAAAATTAACCAAATTTTATAATTCATTCGAAATTTTCGTTACTTCAATAAAAATTCTTAAATAATAGAAAACATTATGCAATTTTCTTTGAAAACACATAATTTCCACGAAAATTTTATGTGAAAAGTTAACTATGTAAAAAAGCTATTGCCAATAAAAGATTGAAGAAGAAACTTTTACAATATACAAAAAAAACTACATTAATTTTCAATAAGATTTTGTAAAATTTGTAATTTCCAATGAAAATTTGGAAATTTGGAACGAAACTTCTAAACACTACAAAAATATTTTAGCGCACAATAAAAATTAACCAAATTTTGTAATTCATACGAATTTTTCGTTACTTCTACAAAAATTCTTAATTAATAGAGCAACTTTTCTTTCAAAACACATAATTTCTACGGAACTTCTTTCAAAATTCTTAATTAACAGAGAAAATAATGCAATTTTCTTTGAAAAACCCAAGTTCCACTGAAATTTTGTGTGCAAAGTTAATATTTCTAATTTGTTTATATTTATTTGTACTCACAATTAATATTTTTTATATACTTTATGACACTTATGTATACCACTATTTATTGTTGAATTTACTTATACACATATTTTGTGAAAATCATTTATTTATACATTACAATGTATACCTCCTTTTTCTTGACTTGTGTTGGTAACATAAATAAAGATTATTATTATAAAGATTAAAAAAGGCAATTGCCAATTAAATTTTGTAAAAGAAAATTTCCAATGTACAAAAAAAAAAAAACTACAGTAGGTTCCAATAAAATGCTGTACTGAAAATTTCTCAATTTTCCTCTAAAAAAATTTAATTTATTATGATTATGACATGAATTAATGACATGAAATAAAGAATTGAATTTAATTGAATTAATATTTCTGTATCAATCCTGTGTTCACTGTAGAATACGTCTAATACTTCTCAAAAAAAATTAAAAAAATTGACAAATCTGTCGTTCATTTTATAGACATTTGATTTTTTTCTGTGACTTTGGTACTCCATGAAGATATTTCACAAATAATGGAAAATCTAATAGTTTTCCAAAAAAATCAAAACTACAGTAGTTTCCAATAATTGTTTGTAATTTACAATGACACTCGTTAGTGTTCACTGTGAAATACGTCTAATACTTCTCAAAAAAATGAAAAATTTCACAAATCTTTAGTCCATTTTATAGACATTTGGTAGAGTTCCACGGATTGGTTATGAGATTTAGGAATCACTCGACGTATTTTGCCAAATTTTTGAAAAATGTTCATTGTGAAAGTTCAGCTAATTTAAGTTTTGAATTTTCAAAAATTATTAAAAATTAATTCTCAAATAAATCAACAATTTGACAAATCTGTAGTTAATTCTATAGACATCTGATATATTTCGACGGATTTTTCTATGTGATTTTCGTACTACTTGAAGAATGTGCTCAAATAATTGAAAATCTAATAATTTTCCAAAAAAATCGAAACTACAATCGTTTCCAATAAAATTTTGTAATTTATACTGACAATTTTTCAATCTAAATATTTTTAGTTTACATTGACACTCGTTAGTGTACACTGTGAAATATGCCTAATCCTTCTCAAAAAAATGAAAAATTTTACAAACCTGTAGTTTGATTTATAGATATTTTAATAGACATTAGCGGACATTTGGTAGAGTTCCACGAATTTGTTACGTGATTTAGGAATTACTCGACGTATTTTAGCAAAGTTTTGTAAAATATTGACTGTCAATTATCAGCCAATTTAGCTCGTGAATTTTCAAGAAACGCCTAAAAATCTAATCATTCTCAAAAAAATCAACAACTTTACAAATCTGTAGTTAATTCTATAGATATTTGATATATTTCCACGGATTTTTGACGTGATTTTTTGAACTACTTGAAGAAATTTCATAATTAATTGAAAATCTAATAATTCTCAAGAAATCAAAAATTTGACAAATCTTTCATTTCATTTCATTTCGTTTCATTTTATAGATATTTGGTAGAGTTCCATGGATTGGTTATGAGATTTTGGAATCACTCGACGTATTTTGCCAAGTTTTTGAAAAATGTTCACTGTGAAAGTTCGGCTAAATTAACATGTGAATTAAAAATTATTAAAAATAATTGTCAAATAAATTAACAATTTTACAAATCTGCAGTTAATATTATAAGCAAATGATATATTTATAATATATAATTATGAACAAAATCAAAAATTTGACAAATCTGTAGTTCATTTTACAGACATTTGGTAAAGTTCCCAAGACTTTTCTGTTGCAATTTTGGAATTACGTGGTGTATTCTCACAAATTTTGAAAGTGATACTTAACAACTTGTGAGCAAAAAAAAAACAGATTCATACAATCTCACTTAGAGACTAGTGTCGTATATTTGGTTGCCTATTTTCTATTAACGTTTTTGGACTGAACGCAACCAAATACACGACTTGAGTCGTACTCAAGCTCCAGTACGGACTATAGATACGGGCCTTAGAGACTTAGTTAAAACGTACATGCAGACAGACAGACAGAAGTATCCATAAGCTAAGCTAGAAGATTAATTATAGTGTTTGTGTGAGAATAGAAGTCATTGATAAGTTGGAAATTTAATTACTTGCTACAGAAATTTTCTGCACTGTATTGAAACACTACAAACTCTATATCAACAATTTACACCCCAATCACAGTTTTCGTACACGTTTTTTTGCGCTTTTTGCGTGGGAGGAAATTGTGCATTCGCCTTGTGTGTGCAATGCAACGTTCCCATTTAAGCCAAGCCCTCCAGGGGGGCGAAATTCCACCACCAGAGCGTGAATTAGAGTTGCAAACTGTTACTTCAAACTGCACCTAGAACGTAGTTTAAACGCCTCATTGAAATTTAACTGGGCCAAATCGCTTTGAATTTTTAATAAGCGCCTGAATAACGCAATTGAGTTCGTAGGTACAAATTTGTACGTCTATATCCGTGTACTATTGCTGCTGCGTGTGGCTTTGATGATCATTTATCTCATTATGTTTCCATTAGAATATGGAATACTAACGTAACGGAGAAACAATTTCTTAGCAGCCATAAATTTACGACGGGATCACTCGAATTTACATGTTACATGTTACTCTATAATTGACGTTTTCTACTGAATAATAAATATCTTCACACTATTGAAGATATTTATTTTTCAGCAGAAAATATGTTACACTATAATTGACGTTTTCTACTGAATAATAAATATCTTCACACTATTGAAGATATTTATTATTCAGTAGAAAACGTCAATTATAGTGTAACATGTAATATGTAAATTCGAAAAATGCGAAAATGCGAAAATGATGTGTTTTCATTGATATGAAAAACTATTTCATAGATACCTATATATAATAAACCCTATTACATTTTTTTTTATAATCGATAACCTATTTACCCTAAGGTTACATAATTACATAATAGGGATAATATGGCATAGGGACAGACTAGCCTGGAAGCAAAAGATAAAAGAGGTCAAGGACCAGTAGGACTGCAAAGCCACAGGCAGAATATTACATAATTGAATTGCATAATTGGCGCAGTCGGTACGACGAAATTGATTACATTTCCATACGAACGCGCTTTTGTCATCGCATTGGAAGTTTGTAATTTTCTTTAAAAATGTTGCACGGCAATTTCACAGTTACCAATACAATTTAAAACCGTATCTCCCTAACATAAATTAAATGAGCACCTAAATAGTCTGTACCATTAGTATTATAATTATTATATTATTTATAATTAGTATTATATAAGTATTATAACAAACAAACAAAGTTTGCTTCACTCTTATTGAAACAATAAAAATAAATAAAAACAATAATATACTAACAAAAAATATATTACATAATAACTAATAGGCAATATGTTTTAGTATTCTTGAGTATTAATTGAGTATTCCAGACTAAAATCATTAATTATTAAGCAACCTCTATCAGATTCATCGATTTCAGTTAATCCCTTCGGCCAATTCTCGGCGGAGATAAATCCACTAAAACAAACCGGCAACATCATTACGCCCTGGCAGTTGAGTTCTCTGCCATCCGACCGGAAAGCACCCCCTACCCCTAAACCACCCCATGGGCGCCCCCGTTAATTAAAGGTGAATTGTGAAGTTCGCGGCTGAAGCCGGAGGAAATAAAACTTTAACACCAAGCTAATACAAGTTGAAACTGCACAATCCGACCTCCGAAACTTCCCCAGAAGCTCAAGAAACCGGCGAGTCTGCACTTTTCGGGACACGATTTATGACTAGCCTAACCTCGCGCGCATATTTAATATGACCGCCGAGCGAAGCGCCTCTTGTGTATTAAATATTTGCGGAGCATCAAGCATGAAGAAGTACGACCTACTAAAAGAGCGAGAAGTGGATGCGAATGTCGGGGGGATGGAGGAAGACACTTTGGCCCGCGTTATGAAATAAGAGGGAGATGAACGAAATAAGTATTGCTAAGGTAATTCGTGAAGCGGTACAATGTTTCATTTGGGAAATAAAGCTAAGCAATAATGCCGGAAATGTAATTGGATTCGTGTAAAAATGCGATCAGTTTTGTCCTACCGACTGCGCCAATTATTTGTTTTTACTAATATTATATGACACGAATGATAAGGAATATTGATAGGCTATCCTGAAGGCAAGATATGAAAGAGGTCAAGGTGCAGTAGGACTTTAAAGCCTTGGGAAGAATATTACATAACTAAATTGCAGAATAGGTGCAGTCGGTACGACGAAATTGATTACATTTTGATGTAATCAATTTCGTCGTACCGACTGCGCCAATTATTTGAATTAACTGATATTACATAACAGGGATAATAAGGAATAGGGACAGACCAACCTGGAGCCAAGAGATGAAACAGGTTAAGGTCCAGTGGGATTGCAAAGCCACGGGAAGAATATAACATAATTAAACCAGATAATTGGCGCAGTCGGTACGACGAAATTTATTAATTTTCCGTACGTGACATTACTCTCATTACTTACTTTTATGCCCTAAATGAATTATTGCATAGAACACTGCATTTTATAATCTCATCTTTTTGGATTTCAGTAAAAATAATAATAATAATTTATTCTAGTATACTTGATACGCAAGTACTACATAGTTCACTGCATTCATAACGATTTCTTCGTAATTATTATGATTGTCACTGTGTTGTTATCATTGCATTTTATAATCTCGTCTCTTTGGATCTCAGTAAAAATAATAATAATAATTTATTCTAGTAGACTTGATAGGCAAGCACAACAAAATTTACTGCATTCATAACGATTTCTTTGTAATTATTATTGTCACTGTATTGTTATCAATGCGTTTTATAGTCTCGTCTATTTGGATTTCAGTAAAAATAATAATAATAATTTATTCTAGTAGACTTGCCTGGCAAGTACTACATAGTTCACTGCATACATAACGATTTCTTCGTAATTATTATGATTGTCACTGTGTTGTTATCAATGCATTTTATAATCTCGTCTCTTTGGATTTCAGTAAAAATAATAATAATAATTTATTCTAGTAGACTTGCCTGGCAAGTACTACATAGTTCACTGCATACATAACGATTTCTTCGTAATTATTATGTTTGTCACTGTGTTGTTATCAATGCATTTTATAATCTTGTCTCTTTGGATTTCAGTAAAAATAATAATAATAATTTATTCTAGTAGACTTGCCTGGCAAGTACTACATAGTTCACTGCACACATAATGATTTCATTGTAATTATTATGATTGTCACTGTGTTGTTATCAATGCGTTTTATAATCTCGTCTATTTGGATTTCAGTAAAAATAATAATAATAATTTATTCAAGTAGACTCGATAGGCAAGTACTACATAGTTCACTGCATTCATAACGATTTCTTCGTAATTATTATGTTTGTCACTGTGTTGTTATCACTGCATTTTATAATCTCGTCTATTTGGATTTCAGTAAAAATAATAATAATAATTTATTCTTGTAGACTTGCCAGGCAAGTACTGCATAGTTCACTGCATTAATAACCATTTCTTCGTAATTATTATGATTGTCACTGTGTTGTTATCAATGCATTTTATAATCTCGTCTATTTGGATTTCAGTAAAAATAATAATAATAATTTAATCTAGTAGACTTGCCAGGCAAGTACTACTACATAGTTCACTGCATTCATAACCATTTCTTCGTAATTATTATGATTGTCACTGTGTTATCATCTTATAATCTCGTCTTTTTGGTTTTCACTGCACCCATAAACGTATTCTTCGCCTTTACCATGATTATCACTGTGTTGTTATCGTTAGGGTGAATGTGTCTGTTAAACCGAGCCATGTCTCCCGTTAGCCGCATTCTGATGCAGTTTCGAGAGCTTCTGGGTCATTCTGAATAGAACTGTGGGCAAGGACCTGACCTGCTGGACGAGGAATGCAAGGGGCTGAATTGTTTCGGAATTGCAACGTGAACTGCGCGATATAACGGTCTCAATTGCCGGGCAGAAGTTAAGCGATGTTAAGCCGTAAGTGATGGTCATAAATCCATAAGGGATGATCGTAATTTACGGCAAGATTATTTGATTCTCGTGCCTGAATTATCAATCTACATTATATTTGCTATCAATAATAACTCATGCTTCTTCTTATTAAAGTCAGTCCCATTAACCTATGGGAGGTTAGAAATTATCTTGGCAATCTTATAAATAGTTATAAATAGTTGTAATTAAATCATTAAAGTATAGATTTCCAATTGATAAATTTTCAGAAATTTCAGTAATAGCTAACCCATACTTTTCAATGGAGAAAGTTAAGTGTGTAATTATCTCCCTTATTTAATACTAAAACTTTGTCAAATTTTTAGGAGAATTAGTTTCAAGTGTACTAACCAAAAATTTAATATGAAACGTGCAATTAATAAATTTTCAGAAATTTCAGTAATAGCTAATCTATACTTGTCAATGCAGAAAGGTATATACTCCATTTTTTTTCTTATTTACTACTGAAACTTTGTCAAATTTTCAGGAGCATTAGCTTCAGGTGTACTAACCAAAAATTTAATATGAAATATGCACCTAATAAATTTTCAGGAATTTCAGTAGTAGCTAACCGATACTTGTCATTGCAGAAAATTAAGTGTTTGTTTTTCTCACTTATTTAATACTAAAACTTTGTCAAATTTTCAAGAGTATTAGCTTCAGGCATACGAAACAGATGTCTGATAATAAATATGCAATAAATAAATTTTCAGAAATTTCAGTAGTACCTAACAGATATTTGTCATTGCAGAAAGTTAAGTGTTTGATTTTCTCACTTATTTAATACTGAAACTTTGTCAAATTTTCAGCAGTATTAGCTTCAGGTATATATAACAGATATTTGATAATAAATATGCAATAAATAAATTTTCAGAAATTTCAGTAATAACTAACCGGTACTTGTCATTGCAGAAAGTTAAGTGTTTCATTTTCTCACTTAGTTAATACTTAAACTTTGTCAAATTTTCAGGAGTATTAGCTTCAGGTATACTAAACAGATATCTGATAATAAATATGCAATAAATGAATTTTCAGAAATTTCAGTAATAGCTAACAGATACTTGTCATTGCAGAAAGTTTTATATATGATTTTCTCACTTATTTAATACTGAAACTTTGTCAAATTTTCAGTAGTATTAGCTTCAGGTACACTAAACAGATATCTGATAATAGATATGCAATAAATAAATTTTCAGAAATTTCAGTAGTAGCTTACCGATACTTGTCATTGCAGAAAGTTAAGTGTTTGATTCTCTCACCTATTTAATACTAAAACTTTGTCAAATTTTCAGGATTATTAGCTTCAGGTATACTGAACAGATATCTGATAATAAATATGCAATAAATAAATTTTCAGAATTTTCAGTAGTAGCTAACCGATACTTGTCATTGCAGAAGGTTAAGTGTTTGATTTTCTCACTTATTTAATACTGAAACTTTGTCAAATTTTCAGGAGTATTAGCTTCAGGCATACTAAATAGATATCTGATAATAAATATGCAATAAATAAATTTTCAAAAATTTCAGTAATAGCTAACAGATACTTGTCATTGCAGAAAGTTTTATATTTGATTTTCTCACTTATTTAATACTAAATCTTTGTTAAATTTTCAGGAGTATTAGCTTTAGGCATACTAAATAGATATTTGATAATAAATATGCAATAAATAAATTTTCAGAATATTCAGTAGTAGCTAACCGATACTTGTCATTGCAGAAAGTTAAGTGTTTGATTTTCTCATATATTTAACACTGAAACTCTGTAGAAATTTTCAGTAGTATTAGCTTTAGGTATACATAACATATATTTGATAATAAGTATGCGATAAATAATTTTTCAGAAATTTCAGTAGTAGCTAACCGATACTTGTCATTGCAGAAAGTTAAGTGTTGATTTTCTCACTTATTTAATACTGAAACTTTGTCAAATTTTCAGGAGTATTAGCTTCAGGTATACTAAACAGATATATGATAATAAATATGCAATTAATGAATTTTCAGAAATTTCAGTAGTAGCTAAACGATACTTGTCATTGCAGAAAGTTATATATTTGATTTTCTTACTTATTTAATACTGAAACTTTGTCAAATTTTCAGGAGTATTAGCTTCAAGTATACATAACAGATATTTGATAATAAATATGCAATAAATAAATTTTCAGAAATTTCAGTAGTACCTAACCGATACTTGTCATGGCAGAAAGTTAAGTGTTGATTTTCTCACTAATTTAATGTTGAAATTGTGTCAAATTTTCAGGAGTATTAGCTTTAGGCATACGAAATAGATATCTGATAATAAATATGCAATTAATGAGTTTTCAGAAGTTTCAGTAGAAGCTAACCGATACTTGTCATTGCAGAAAGTTAAGTGTTTGATTTTCTCACTTATTTTATCCTGAAACTTTGTCAAATTTTAAGGCGTTTCAGCTTCAGGTATACTAAACAGATATCTGATAATAAATATGCAATAAATAAAGTTTCAGAAATTTCAGTTGTAGCTAATTTTCAGTAGTAGTTTTTTTTTTCTAAAATCAGGAATTGTTCCCAGTTGGATATAAGCCACCACTCTGGAATACTAAAATTACAAGTGCATCTTGATCCTGCAAGGCGTGATTTAAAGTTGCGGGAAATCCCCTTTTCCATTTCCAGAGTAAATACAAGATGCACAGGGCCTGATTACTGAATATTCATCCTGCGGAGTGCGCTTTTGCAGGGCGCTAAATCCTGCTGCCCTAGTATTTACAGAGCAAATTTTCCGGTTGCACTCCGCCGCACTTAATCATTCTTAATTATGACTGTTAATGCCTGCTGCCTAGTATAAGTGCACCGGAGAACTTCGGGAAGTACCTCGGGAATTAGACCAGTGAATATTCATTCACTATAACGTTATGACCCATATGGTGGCACTTTTAGTGGTATCATTTACAGGGTCTATTGATGTCTATTTGAATTAACTTAAACCTCAAATAGACATCTATCAAAATTTGTATGTAATTTCAAACATGTACAATGAAATAAAATGAAAAGATATACAAAGCAAAATTACATTTATCAAGCCTCTGATGGTGGTTTACTGAAGAAACCGAAACTAGTAAGGCTAAATAAAAATTAATAAATAATAAAATAAAATTTTAAACTTCAAATAGACATCTATCAAAATTTAAATATAATTTCAAACATTTACAATGAAATAAAATCAAAAGATGTACAAAGCAAAATTACACTTATCAGGTCTCTGATGATGGTTTACTGAAGAAACCGAAACTAGTAAGGCTAAATAAAAATTAATAAATAATAAAATAAAATTTTAAACTTCAAATAGACATCTATCAAAATTTAAATATAATTTCAAACATTTACAATGAAATAAAATCCGAAAGATATACAAAGCAAAATTACACTTATGAAGCCTCTGATCATGGTTTACTGAAGAAACCGAGTAAGGCAAAAACTAGTAAGGCCAAACTAGTAGGCCAAACTAGTAAGGCAAAATAAAAATCAAAATAAATATAAAATAAAAAATATCTTTACGTAACTACAAACTTACAACTTACAAACATTCAATTTATATTTATATTTATATTTATATTTATATTTATATTTATATTTATATTTATATTTATATTTATATTTATATTTATAATTATATTTATATTTATATTTATATTTATATTTTCTATATCCCTATTGACTTCTGTAAACTGTTAAACTGTGCATTAATAAATAATTATTAATAATAATAATAAAGATATTGCGGTGGTGATTAGCCATAGCGGCGTTGAATTACCAAGCCCTTCGCATTTTGAAATTTGATATTTCGTCGCTCTTTCGGAATGTGCTGTGGCTTATGAAATACATTGTGCGTAACTTTACGCGGCAGCTTCCATCCATCACGCTTTAATGGGACGTGCGTTTTGCGGATTAAGGGATTACGCGAGGGTGAAATAATTTGTTGCGTGAAATACGCGGATAAATCCTGCGGTCAAGATAATGCTTACAGAGTGGATCATGTACGTCTTCATGCGGCCTCTGGGAATTGGAACGATTACAGGATTATGTCCGCGTTAAAGCGGACAGCAGAACTGAAGAATTGTTATTGAAATTAATTTGTATTTCGTCAGAAAATTGGTATAATGTTTTATAAGGTTCAAGGTATATTATTTTTCTACGACAGTGCGTAAGTACTTTACACACTGTTCACAGTAAAGCGTAAAGTGGTAATTTTATCACAAGTGCGTAAAATGGTACTTTTTAGCACAATTGCGTAAATTGGTACTTTTTCCCACAAGTACGAAAAGTGATACTTTTTACCACAAGTGCGTAAAGTGATAATTTTTAGCACAAGTGCGTAAAGTGATACATTTTAGCACAACTACGTAAAGTGATACTTTTTCCCACAAGTGCGTAAAGTGATACTTTTTACCACAAGTGCGTAAAGTGATACTGTTTAGCATAAGTACGTAAAAACATCAACTGTGCATAATTTAAGTGCAACGCATAATTCATTCACTCACCAATTAAAAAAAAAATGATAGCATTTTGCATGATTTTAGCTGTTTATCTTAAGAGCGGTCGTAGAAAAGACTGGTATAATACAGTTTCGTAAAGTAGTGCTTTACGAACTTCTATAATAAATAACTATATATTAACGATGCCTTTATCTTCAAATACTTCCATATTCCGTGCAGAACAGTAATTTTCCTCCTCCCCCACACGCATCCCGTATTCCCGCGACTCGCGAGGACGAATTGCATAAAGGATCCATTATCCCTGTTACCGTTCCACCCTCCCAGCCACCCTCTCCAGGATATTCCCGGCGATCAGCGCAGGACGCGTCGATAAATCGTGCCTGGATCTGCTCGCAAGGAATATGAACGGTCATAAATCCGGGGGCCTCGGCGGTAAATCTGGCCACTCCGGGGGGCGGCAAAAGGGGGGTCATTGTCGCCTGGATGGGGGGTGCGATGGGCCGGACGTGACGTGCGTACCCTATGCGTGGGCGCGCGCCGCGAAGTTCCGGAAGATGCGGGGGTTAATTGGGGTTCGATCATGTGGGGGGAAGTTTCGAGTGGATTTGTATTGCCGAGCATCCCCAGCTATGGGGGGATGAGCGGCACAGGAATTGGGGAAAACTTTGGGTAATACGATTCGCGGTTAATCAATGACGAAGTTCAGGAGCTGCGAAGTAACGCAATACACAGAAGGAACATGTAACGCCGCGTAAATTATCATCGCAGATAAACGAGAATCGACAAATTTTGATTAAGTTAATTACGTTATTAATCCCTACAATTTTGATTGAATTAGGTGAATTCATGAATAGAAAATCAAATAACACATTAATCATGACTGAATATATTTTGGTCAATGTTCTGAAATTTGTGGAGCTAATCATTGTATTATACCTATTGTTATAGAACGAATTTCCCCTAATTATTTACTTCCATGCAGAAAACCTATGGTAGAAAAACCCATCAAAAACTGCAAAATATAAAAGTCATATATTATTTTATTTAATAAAGTTATTTATATTTTATATGATGAATGCTCATGAATACATTTTTTTAAATTTAATTTAATTTTTTTTACATATACTGACATTTTAGTGGAAATAATTGATTCTTTTCTACAACAGTGCGTAAACTAAGTTTTTACGCACTGCTCACAGTGCGTAAAGTAATACATTTTAGCACAAGTGAGTAAAAAATCACCTAAGGTTTCAACCCTTTAGGTTTTGATTGGTTCTTATGACTTGTACGCAAAAATCTCTGGTTATTCGTCAAAATCATTATTTTTTAACTGAATTTTTGGATTTCGAACAAACTATTGCAGAGATTAATAAAATTTGATTTTAAACATTTTAAAACACTTTCTACAAAATTTTGTAACATTTTTGGAGAATTAATCGAAATTAGGTACAACTATCTTAATAACAATACAAATTATGGTACCAAATGCATTTTAATTTTTTTTTTAACATATAAGAATTATAACTCACTATACTGACGACGAGGCCCAATTAGGTCGAAGCCGGTCTCAAGTTGTCCGCGGCAATTTTACAATCCAAAATTGTTAAATTCACCAGAGAGTGCATAAATCTTTACATTTAAAACTAAATTTATATTGACATATAGCAATTTTAATGTTCATCCACCTGTCTATGGTTAATTGACGCTGCAGTTTTTTCCCTAAATTCTCCGTATGAATAGCCTAGAGATAAATCAGAGTGGAATGCAGGAATCCTCTTTGCCTCCAGATTTTGCAGATGGTGCCATTACGATAATGGACACTCATCTGCGCTAATGGACAATCTCTTACTGGACGTTCGAACATTTTTCAGACTAATCGCGCAACGTAACGCCGAACGATGGTTAATTGCCTTGCAATTTATCCCATAATAATGATTAAAACATTTCAGGTTTTAACAGTGCCATTAAAAAAATATATATTTAGACGAAATGATTGATTTATGTCTTTTACCATTTATAATTTATTTATTCGAATTCGTTGATATATGGGATTAAGATGAGCAAAATAGAATTGTTAAAAGGTCATCAGGATAATTTTTCTTTTGAAGACTTATTCGGTTTTATAATTATAACACTTAGATTAACTATTAATCTCCCCTTAATAATCCTACGCAGATTATACTTTAAGCTAAACATAAAAAATCACAAATAATTTCAAAAAATCTAAAATATTTAAACCTAATGTACAAAATAAAAAAGACAATAAAATTGAAGATAATCTTGCTTCATAAGAAATTGTCAATGAAATTATAATTGTTTGCCTTAATAAAATTAATTCTAAAAATTTGCCAAATCTATTGGATTTTAAAAAACCCTAGAGAATGTCATGTAAATTCTGTAGATATGATTCAAGTTTCGTTTTTCTCTATAATGTATTGGTTAGTTTTAGTGAATTTTTAATAAATTTTTACATAACTTACTACTTTTTGTAATAAAATAGTAAGTTTTGTAATGCTTTCATTACTTTTTGTACCATCGACGTAAATTTCGCAACAATCGACGCCTTAAATATTGGATTATAAAAAATAATAGAATAATAATAAAATTAATTCTAAATATTTGCCAGATTTATTGGATTTAAAAAAACCCTAGAGAATAATATGAAAATTCTATAGATATGATTTGAATTTCGTTTTTCTCTATAATGTATTGGTTAGTTTCAGTGAATTTTGAATTATTTATTACAAAACTTACTTATTACTTTTTGTAATAAAGTAGTAAGTTTTGTAATACTTTTATTACTTTTTGTATGATCGACGTAAATTTCGCAACAATCGATGCATTAAATCTTGGATTATAAAAATTAATAAAATAATAATAAAATTAATTCTAAAAATTTGCCAAATCTATTGGATTTTAAAAAACCCTAGAGAATGTCATGAAAATTCTATAGCTATGATTCGAATTTCGTTTGTCTCTATAATGTATTGGTTAGTTTCAGTGAATTTTTACCTAATTTTTACAAAACTTACTACTTTTTGTAATAAAATAGTAAGTTTTGTAATGCTTTCATTACTTTTTGTACCATCGACGTAAATTTCGCAACAATCGACGCCTTAAATATTGGATTATAAAAAATAATAGAATAATAATAAAATTAATTCTAAAAATTTGCCAAATTTATTGTATTTTAAAAAACCCTAGCGAATATCATGAAAATTCTATAGCTATGATTCGAATTTCGTTTGTCTCTATAATGTATTGGTTAGTTTCAGTGAATTTTTACCTAATTTTTACAAAACTTACTACTTTTTGTAATCAAGTAGTAAGTTTTGTAATACTTTTATTACTTTTTGTATGATCGACGTAAATTTCGCAACAATCGACGCCTTAAATCTTGGATTATGAAAATTAATAAAATAATAATAAAATTAATTCTAAAAATTTGCCAAATCTATTGGATTTTAAAAAACCCTAGAGAATGTCATGAATATTCTGTAGATATGATTCGAATTTCGTTTTTCTCTATAATGTATTGGTTAGTTTTAGTGAATTTTTACCTAATTTTTACAAAACTTACTACTTTTTGTAATCAAGTAGTAAGTTATGTAATACTTTTATTACTTTATGTATAATCGACGTAAATTTTGCAACAATCGACGCCTTAAATCTTGGATTATGAAAATTAATAAAATAATAATAAAGTTAATTCTAAAAATTTGCCAAATCTATTGGATTTTAAAAAACCCTAGAGAATGTCATGAAAATTCTGTAGATATGATTCGAGTTTAGTTTTTCTCTATAATGTATTGGTTAGTTTTACTGAATTTTTAATTAATTTTTACTATACTTACTACTTTTTGTAATCAAGTAGTAAGTTTTGTAATACTTTTATTACTTTATGTATGATCCATGTAAATTTAGCAACAATCGACGCCTTAGAGCTTCGATTATAAAAATTAATAAAATAATAATAAAATTAATTCTAAAAATTTGCCAAATCTATTGGATTTTAAAAAACCCTAGAGAATGTCATGAAAATTCTGTAGATATGATTCGAGTTTCGTTTTTCTCTATAATGTATTGGTTAGTTTTAACGAATTTTTAATAAATTTTTACAAAACTTACTACTTTTTGTAATAAAATAGTAAGTTTTGTAATGCTTTCATTACTTTTTGTACCATCGACGTAAATTTCGCAACAATCGACGCCTTAAATCTTGGATTATGAAAATTAATAAAATAATAATAAAATTAATTCTAAATATTTGCCAAATTTATTGTATTTTAAAAAACCCTAGCGAATATCATGAAAATTCTATAGCTATGATTCGAATTTCGTTTTTCTCTATAATGTATTGGTTAGTTTCAGCAAATTTTTAATTAATTTTTACAAAACTTACTACTTTTTGTAATCAAGTAGTAAGTTTTGTAATACTTTTAATACTTTATGTATGTTCGACGTAAATTTCGCAACAATCGACGCCTTAAATCTAGGATTATAAAAATTAATAATATAATAATAAAATTAATTCTAAAAATTTGCCAAATCTATTGGATTTTTAAAAACCCTAGAGAATATCATGAAAATTCTATAGATATAATTCGAATTTCGTTTTTCTTTTTAATGTATTGGTTAGTTTCAGTGAATTTTTAATTGATTTTTACAAAACTTAGTTAATACTTTTTGTAATAAAGTAGTAAGTTTTGTAATACTTTTATTACTTTGTGCATGATCCATGTAAATTTAGCAACAATGGACGCCTTAGATCTTCGATTATAAAAATTAATAAAACAATAATAAAATTAATTCTAAAAATTTGCCAAATCTATTGGATTTTTAAAAACCCTAGAGAATATCTTGAAAATTCTATAGATATAATTCGAATTTGGTTTTTCAATTTAATGTATTGGTTAGTTTCAGTGAATTTTTAATTGATTTTTACAAAACTTAGTTAATACTTTTTGTAATCAAGTAGTAAGTTTTGTAATACATTTATTACTTTATGTATGATCGACGTAAATTTTGCAACAATCGACGCCTTAAATCTTGGATTATGAAAATTAATAAAATAATAATAAAATTAATTCTATAAATTTGCCAAATTTATTGTATTTTAAAAAACCCTAGAAAATGTCATGAAAATTCTGTAGATATGATTCGAGTTTCGTTTTTCTCTAAAATGTATTGGTTAGTTTCAGTGAATTTTTAATTATTTTTTACAAAACTTAATCACCACTTTTTGTAATAAAGTAGTGAGTTTTGTAATACTTTTATTACTTTTTGTATGATCGACGTAAATTTCACAACATCCACGCCTTAAATTTTGGATCAAAAAAACTTCCCTTCAACTAATCGCTGGTTCAATAAATTGTAATTTATATTCAGAAATTTTGTTGTGTTTGAAAATTAACCTTATAGAAAACAAAAGGTTGTAGTTCAACTGTCACATATTACTTTGTTGATGGCACAAGTAAAGCCTTCCGGTATTACTTCTTGTATAATCGTAGTAATTCTGACATCAATCGGCGCCTTAAATAAGCCAAAAAAAGCAGACCAAAGCGCGAGACGACACCTCTACTGCTCTTATTTCATGCAGTCCCCAGTTTCCTGGATCGTGTGTGGATTCGCGATAAGGCCTCGGACGAGATTTATGCGCAGCGAGCGTCTCCCAGAGTCCTGCGGGACCCTGCTGCAGGATCCAGCCATCCTGCTCCCGTGCACACCGGTGTAAATCCTGCAGGGGCAGGGTTCGCGTTGTTTGCGTGTCCCGAGAACGGCGCAGGATAACGTATAATTATGTCGGATTTTCCTGCAGGCAACCTAAAGCGTGAAGACGATGATTCGTTATTATCAGGAATAAATAGGTTTTGTTATTGTTTTGTTAATACACTGTGTTTTTACAGTGTTTTGTTATTATCGGGAATAAACTTATACATTTTATTAAGTATATTAATTATTATATTAGTATATAATAATATTTAAAAAGGCAAACGTGATAATCTTCAAAATGAGCTAGACTAGGTTCTTCTATACGAGTTATAATTAAAAGTCATCCCAAAACAACAGTAAAAACCATTGTAAAGTTGGTTGCAACCATCAGAAAAGCCTACAAAGTTAGGGTACAATATGATACCCGGCGCCTCCACCATAATGAAAATTCGTTTTTTCTCTTACAGTTTTCATCTAATAATTACACCTAATTGCTATATTATAGATAGAGTAATGTTCATTATGTGGTATAAAAATATAGACGTTTCGTCATAAATTGTAATTATTAGAGCGATTTTACATTATGGTGGAGGCGCCGGGTACAATAATATGTATTATGTGTTTTGAGCCTTTTGGAACGTTCAGCTCACTTTCAAGCTCAAGCTCAAGCTCAAGTTTTCTCATATTAAAGTGTTTGTCTTTATATATATATATATATATATATATATATATATATATATATATATATATATATATATATATATATATATATATATATATATATATATATATATATATATATATATATATATATATATATATATATATATATATATATATATATATATATATATATATATATATATATATATATATATATAACGATCTTTATTAAGGCTATCGACCCCAGAGGGGGTCTTTATGCCCTGCTTCAATAATACATTTATTTGTTTAACATTTTGTTGTTTTGTATATTATTATATTATTATTATATTTGATTATTATTTGTTATTTGTTAAAATAACATAAAATACATTTTTTGTTATAGTTTCATCCATTATTTATATATACCAGTTATTATTATATTATATTTGTATTTATTAGTTATGTGATAAAACAACCTATAAAATTTATATAAAGTAAATAAAATAAAATTGGGCCAAATCTCTATTAGGGATGACACATACAAAAGCCTTATAATAATCATTAAATTAGGTTTAAAATTTATAAATCTGTTTCTGATAATTCGCTTGAGCTGGGTCAGCTGCTATGGAGAAAAAAAAGGTTTGCCCTCCCCCCCCTGAAATGCATGTTATTCTTATGGGGACTCACTTCCCCTTTATTTGCCTATTGCTATTAAATGCCTATTCAACTTCTTGTACGTATTGTATGTTCTTGCTGTTGAATTCCCAAGTCATCCAGGATTTCCAGGAGCTATATTTATCCCTGATCCCCTGGGGGAAGTCTTGGGGGTGAATGTGTGTGTACTCGGTGTGGCTCTGAATACGTTTAACGTGTTTTAATCGCGCCACAGCGAAAGGGCCGACAATAGGGCCTGTGGATGGCTGACGGCTTTGTGTATGGGATTTTTATCGCGTCCCGCATGTATGGACAGGGATGAATATTTATGCTGGGGGTGGAAGGGGGTAGATGGCCGAGATACCATTTTGCACCACGCCACTGATCACGTTCACACAAAAAAAAATCAGAGCCAAATGGATCGCCGATAGCATCTATAATGCGTTTTTTTCGATTAAATGCCGCGCAAATATCGGGCCCCACATTGATATCGGATTTATTTTTATGCAAAGCATCCGCGAGTACGTGCCTGCTGCCAGATAATTTCCTCCAGATTTTCCCGATCCACTGTCTGCACAACCCTCGGAAAATTCTCTCCAGATGCGCCACAGTCTGCACAACCTTCACCTACTAACTTGCCAGTAAATCCTCCCTTGCTGAAGGGGGCCCTATTGTGCCTACAAATTCGATACTTTCGCCCATAAATCCCCCCAACCCCCCAGAACTATTGTTCGAACAGCGGCGACGTTATCAAACTCGCCCCCTTTATGGGGCAATGTATGTGTTTTGCCCTTCTTGCTGTGTTATTGTCTTGCGTCTGCTCGCCGGAATACCCGGAAAACGCGAAGTCTGGCATATAAATTAACCCCCCCCCCCCCCCATTGGGGGGGGGGGGGGGGGGGGGGGGGGGCTCGCAGACGCAGAAAGAATGCAAATCCCCGCCGCTGCCCGGGCGAGATTGCAGGGGGGGAAACGCCCCCCCCGGAACGGAAAATCCCAACACGTCGCTGTTAACGCCGAGAATTTCCCGGACGATTTTCACATGTGTGTGCAACGGCACAATGCAGTTAATTTTCGAGACACGTTCTCATCATTTTAAACAAGATTCCCATGTGTTCGAGGCATGGACACACAAGCAAAGTAGCAAGTGTTATTACAATTCTATAATCGAGAATTATGCCAGGGAAGTGATTGTAATCAAATTTTAAATCATTGTAATCATCATTGTAACATTAACCTACTTACATGAATTGATTTTTTTTAATTGATGTATTGATAGTTGATGTAAAAACATTTCAAAATAACAATAATTTCTACTCTAAGTGAACACCCCAAACACTAAAGACAAACACTTTAATATGAGAAACCTTAATGATTTTGAAAATTCTTCTCTCGTCTTAAAAACGATTTTCTCGTCAAATTAAATTATTAACGTATTTATGTATAAGCTTGGCTTTATGTAAAAACTGCTATAATATTTTTAATAAACTGAAAATGTTGTAAAAACAAGTAACTATGAATATTACATTTCAAAATAACAATAATAACTACTTTAAGTGAGCTGCACGTTCCAAAAGGCTCAAAACACATAATACATATTATTGTACCCGGCGCCTCCACCATAATGTAAAATCGCTCTAATAATTACAATTTATGACGAAACGTCTATATTTTTATACCACATAATGAACATTACTTTATCTATAATATAGCAATTAGGTGTAATTATTAGATGAAAACTGTAAGAGAAAAATAGAATTTTCATTATGGTGGAGGCGCCGGGTATCACATTATGCCCTAACTTTGTAGGCTTTTTTGATGGTTGCAACCAACTTTACAATAGTTTTAATTTTTGCTTTAGACTAATTTTAATTATAACTCATATAGGAGAACCTAGCCAAGCTCATTTTGAAGATTATCACGTTTGCCTCTTTAAATATTAGTATGCTTTTGGCTTCCCCGTTTAATTTGAAACATCATATGTAGAGATGTGTGTATACATATCTTGTTTTCTTTTTGAGATAAAAATGAAATCTAATATTATATATATATATATTGTACTTACAAAGTGCCTCTTCAAATATATATATCATATGTACAGATATGTGTATACATATATTTTTTTCTTTTTGAGATAAAAATGATATCCAATATTATATATATATATATATATATATATATATATATATATATATATATATATATATATATATATATATATATATATATATATATATATATATATATATATATATATTATATATATTGTACTTAAAAAGTGCCTGTTCAAATATAGATCATATGTAGAGATACATCTTTTTTTTTTTATAAAAATGATATCTAATATTATATTTATTGTACTTGGCTATTCAAATATACACCACTCAAAAGTGCCTCTTTAAATATACACTACTCAAAATAATTATCGCATATTTTTATTTTTTTGTTTCTACTTACAATGACGAAACATCAGAAACTTAAAATTAATAATAATGGTTTATTTAGTATTTGGAGTAAAAACAGTGTACTTCCTTAATTCTTGTCTAACAAATAAACCAAGAGCAAGAATCTAACAAGAATTGAGGAAGTGCATTGTTTCTACCCCAAACACTAAAGAAAAATAAAACTTAATATGAGGAACAGAAATAATAATTAAGTTTAAGGTTTTATACATAAATTACCACTTATTTATTTAAGGTTGTTATATTTAGTACTTACTGGTAAATAATATTTATTTTTATTTTATTTTATGATTTATTTCTTAGATTTTATTAGTTTCGGTTATACACAACCATCATGAGATGAATATGCATTCAATGTTCATACATCTTGAATTAACTTGAAATGTAATTTTAAAATTTGATATATGTCCAATTTGAAGTTTTATTTAATTAAATAGAACTTCAAATTAGACATATATAAAAAATTTAAATCAATTATATAAAACTTTAAATTAGACATATATCAAATTTTAAAATCAATTAAATAAAAATTTAAATTAGACATATATCAAATTTTAAAATCTATTAAATAAACTTTAAATTAGACATATATCAAATTTTAAAATTACATTTCAAGTGAATTCAAGATGTATGAACATTGACTGCATATGCCTCTGATGATGGTTGTTCATAACTGAAACGAAAGGTTCAGGCGAAAGAAATAAATCATACAATAAAATAAAAATAAATATTATTTACCAGTAGGTACTAAAGATAACAACCTAAAATAATAATAATAATGGTGTTTTTTAGTATATGGAATAATTGTTTTGAGTAGTGTATATACAGGGTGTATATACACGCTCATAGACCTATAATTTATGGGGTTCCGGATAAGATAAAAAATTGAAAAAAAACATCCAAATATAGCTGATTCCATTCTCCGCAGCTGAAATACTTTCAACGTTTTATCACTTCCGGTTCTATTTTAGAATATACAATATTTATTTTGACTAGTATACACGGAGTGTCCCACGCTCATGGACCATAAAAAAATTATGTAATTCCCGATGAAATAAAGATTTGAAAAAATTCATCTAAACCAGGCCGATTCCGTTCCCGAAGGTGAAATGCTTTCAATCTTCTATAATTTCCGGTTATATCGGAAGTAGCCGTCAACTTTTGTTTTTTAAATAGAACACCCTATATATTTTTATGTTTCTGGCTTACTCGTTTAATTCGATACATATTTTGTGGAGATGTGTGTATACATATATTTTTTTACTATCCGTGAAAAAAAAATCAAATACAAAGATTTTGACCTCAAAAAGACGTTGGCTTCTATTGGCATTTAAAAAAATTGAAATACACTTAATTTAAGTGTGCACTAAACTAATGTCATTTTTGAATGACTAATTGTCAAAATTGTCAGCTGCAAAATATATCGGTCATTCAGGTACAATTAGAGATAAATTTTTCGTTTTTTTTTATTTGTAAGAAATATTGTAGCCATATTTCATGACGTTTTTTTGATGCAAAAATCTTGGAATTTAATTTTGATTTTAGAAAGTAAAAAATATAGGTAAACACACATCTCTACAAAAGATGTTTCAAATTAAACGGGGAAGTCAGTAATATAATAATATGTAGGGTGTTCCATTTAAAATAAAAAAGTAGATAGCTACTACCGGTAGAACCTGAAGTGATTGAAGGTTGAAAGTATTTCACCTGAGGAGAACGGAATCAGCCATGTTTGGATGATTTTAAAAAACTTTTAATAGTACATGACCGTGGGACACCCTGTATATGTGTAGGCTATTCTGATGGGTGCAGCTAACTTTACAGTGGTAATTTTTGTTGTTTTTGGATCACTTTTAATAACTCATATAGAAAACCATCACCAAGTTCCACATTGCAAAGGACTATGGAAACGGTTGCTAAAGGAAATGGTTGAATATAATGGTAGAATATAATTGAATTAAACATAATGATAGAACATAAAGGTAGAACTAAAAGAAATTAAATAGTATGAGGAAGTGGTTACTTCTTGGTGAAACATTTTGATTAGGTTAATAAACTTTGCCAAGTGTTTTCTGAATTAACCTAAAGGAAATGGTTGAAAGCATCCATTTATTGATATGCACACAAAGAAGCACAGTTCTTGCACAGTTCCTGAAATATGGCTGAAAAACTGAAAAAGTGCACTTTCCTTTTCCTCTTATAACTTTTTTACGCTTGAGGAAATTTTACGAAACTTGGCACTCTTACATTTTTCGACCTGAGTTTTCTAATTTTTTGAAACATTTTTTGCTCTGACTAGATTTTTAGAGTAGTCCACTGCATTTTAATTTTTGCAACAAATTTTTAAATTATTGATTTTTGGTAGAAAATAATGACAAATAAATGTGAATACGTCCTACCGACTGCGCCAATTAATTAAATTATAAAATTTCAACTGAATTAGCTGCAGTGCTAAAACACAAAGGATAACGGATCACATTTGCATCTTTAAATTTAAACAAAATCTCTCCTTTATTTTGCCTCTTTAAATAACTGCAAATTTGGTAACCAATTTTTGGAGTAACTGAATATTTGTCTGATTTTTTCTTAAAGCTTCCGGAATATTTTATGACCTCTGGTGCTTAATTTTCGTTTTTCTTTCTGCGGAATAAATAATGACCGCGACCACTCGGAAAATTACCGGGGGTCATAAATATGTATGCAGTCCTCCCTGTCCGGTGTTTGCCTTCGGGGCAACTCAGGCGCCGGCCGCCCCCTAATCGGGATTAATGTGGGGGCCCCCTAATAGGGCGGCCCGCGAGGTGCGAAAAGTTTCGCGTTATCGCAAGCATCGCTCCCCATTAACCCTCGCCGCCCCCCACATCAGCCCCACACCGCCCCTTGCTGCCCCCGGCGCATTATTTATTGTCGGGAACTTCAACTTTTCGGGGGGAGTTATTAAATCGCCGGTCTCATTGCCGGCGCGGATTAGGCCGGATTAATTGCGCGCAACTTTGCCCCCCTCTGCGGATTGGGGGGAATCAGGGGGCCCTCATTACGCCGCCCCCCGTTTTTTGAGCTCGGTAATGAAATCGCACTTTAATGGTGCACTGTTTTAACGAGCGGAAGTAAATTACGGCCCGTTTGGGGGTGTCTGTACTATTTTATTTCTCGTGTTCAGGGCGCTATTGCTATACAATATAAAACTCGTTACTACCGCAGGGCTTAACGTTATAAGCCGTCGTCTTCCGTAATAAAAACCGAAACTTTATCCCCGGCGTCTTACAAATTATAAACTTAATATTCAACAATCCTGAATGCGATTATTCATGGACAACAAACTTTGCACACGAGAAAACGAATACAAAAATTACCAAATATACAGCAAAAATTTTGTATGTATGCATAAACGCAATACTTATGTTTGCAAAAATGTAATCAGATAAGGGACTGGGCTTTGAACTATCGGGCAATTAGCCCACACCCGTACGGGGTCATGAATCCATAACGCATAAGCAGACATAAGTGATCACAAGCATGCAGTAAATTAACACTCAGAAGGAGAAAATTGCAAATAAATCCTACCGACTGCGCCAAATAATTACCACACACCGCAAGGGACCATGAATCGACAACGAAAGTGATCGCAAGCATGCAGTTAATTAACACTCAGAAGGAGAAAATTGTAAATAAATCCTACCGACTGCGCCAAATAATTACACGAATTATTAAATTCCAACTGAATTAGCTGCAGTGCTAAAACACAACGTATCACACGACTGAATGGACCAAACCAAATGATGTTTCCGGCATTCCGCTTGTGTTTCTGTTCACCTGCGTACGTGCAAAGCCGAACTCGATGCAATTAAGCCCGTTTTGTTCGTGGCACGTGCTTCTGTTGCAGCATCGGCAGTCGGGGGCTTGTCTCTTCGGCGTTTTCACGTGCCGGACAATCACACGCCGGATTATCAGTGACCCAAATAGGAGTGATAGTGATACCGGTGATGCCACAGTGATGCAGTGATAGCAGCGATCCAAATCGCGTGCATACGAACTCGCAAAACAATAAAACATCCGACGCAGTGACATGCATTCAAATGTGGATTTGCGCGGCGGTTATTAGCCGCAAAACCGCCAGATATATCAAAAACAGCGCACAATGTTATGTGGCTGCATAGCAAATGCACGAAGGAAGTGAATGCAAGAGAAATTGATGGTTGTCTGTGATTAAATTCGTGAGGAAAAATGTAAACTCATCCTACCGACTGCGCCAATTAATTAATTGTCGACAAGTATGGACAATTATTACTGAAATTTCTGAAAATTTATTTATTGCTTATTTATTATCAAATAGCTATTTAGTATGCCTGAAGCTAATACTCCTGAAAATTTGACAAAGTTTCAGTATTAAATAAATGAGAAAATCAAACACTTAACTTTCTACAATGACAAGTTTCGGTTAGCTGCTACTGAAATTTCTGAAAATTTATTTATTGCATATTTATTATTAGATATCTATTTAGTATGCCTGAAGCTAATAGTCCTGAAAATTTGACAAAGTTTTAGTATTAAATAAGTGAGAAAATCAAACAGTTAACTTTCTGTAATGATAAGTATCGGTTAGCTACTACTGAAATTTCTGAAAATTCATTTATTGCATATTTATCATCAGATATCAGTTTATTATACCTGAAGCTAAAACTCCTGAAAATTTGACAAAGTTTTAGTATTAAATCTGTAAGAAAATCAAACACTTAACTTTCTGCAATGACAAGTATCGGTTAGCTACTTCTGAAATTTCTGATAATTCATTTATTGGATATTTATTATCAGATATCTCTTTAGTTTACCTGAAGCTAATACTCTTGAAAATTTGACAAAGTTTCAGTATTAAATAAGTGACAAAATCAAATATAAAATATTCTGCAATGACAAGTGTCAGTTAGCTACTACTGAAATTTCTGAAAATTCATTTATTGCATATTTATTATCAGATATTTGTTTAGTATACCTTAAGCTAATACTCCTGAAAATTTGACAATGTTTTAGTATTAAATAAGTGAGAGAATCAAACACTTAACTTTCTGCAATGATAAGTATCGGTTAGCTACTACTGAAATTTCTGAAAATTTATTTATAGCATATTTATTATCAGATATCTGTTTAGTATACTTGAAGCTAATACTCCTGAAAATTTGACAAAGTTTCAGTATTAAATAAGTGAGAAAATCAACACTTAACTTTCTGCAATGACAAGTATCGGTTAGCTACTACTGAAATTTCTGAAAATTTATTTATTGCATATTTATTATCAGATATCTGTTTAGTATGCCTGAAGCTAATACTCCTGAAAATTTGACAAAGTTTCAGTAATAAATAAGTGAGAAAATCAACACTTAACTTTCTGCAATCACAAGTATCGCTTAGCTACTACTGAAATTTTTTGAAATTTATTTATAGCATATTTATTATCAAATATCTATTTAGTATGCCTGAAGCTAATACTCCTGAAAATTTGACAAAGTTTCAGTATTAAATAAGTGAGAAAATCAACACTTAACTTTCTGCAATGACAAGTATCGGTTAGCTACTACTGAAATTTCTGAAAATTTATTTATTGCATATTTATTATCAGATGTCTGTTTGGTATGCTTGAAGCTAATACTCCTGAAAATTTGACAAAGTTTCAGTATTAAATAAGTGAAAAAATGAAACACTTAACTTTCTGCAATCACAAGTATCGCTTAGCTACTACTGAAATTTCTGAAAATTTATTTATTGCATATTTATTATCAAATATCTATTTAGTATGCCTGAAGCTAATACTCCTGAAAATTTGACAAAGTTTCAGTTTTAAATAAGTGAAAAAAACAAACACTTAACTTTCTGCAATGACAAGTATCGGTTAGCTACTTCTGAAATTTCTGAAAATGTTTTTATTGCATATTTATTATCAAATATCTGTTAACTATACCTGAAGCTAATACTCCTGAAAATTTGACAAAGTTTCAGTTTTAAATAAGTGAAAAAATCAAACACTTAACTTTCTGCAATGACAAGTATCAGTTAGCTACTACTGAAATTTCAGAAAATTTATTTATAGCATATTTATTATCAGATATCTATTTGGTATGCCTGGAGCTAATACTCCTGAAAATTTGACAAAGTTTCAGTATTAAATAAGTGAGAAAATCAAACACTTAACATTCTGCAATGACAAGTATCGGTTAGCCACTACTGAAATTTCTGAAAATTTATTTATTGCATATTAATTATGAAATATCTATTTAGTATGCCTGAAGCTTATACTCCTGAAAATTTGACAAAGTTTCAGTATTAAATAAGTGAAAAAATGAAACACTCAACTTTCTGCAATCACAAGTATCGCTTAGCTACTTCTGAAATTTCTGAAAATTTATTTATTGCATATTTATTATCAGATATCTGTTTAGTATGCCTGAAGCTAATACTCCTGAAAATTTGACAAAGTTTCAGTATTAATTAAGTGAGAAAATCAACACTTAACTTTCTGCAATGACAAGTATCGGTTTGCTACTACTGAAAATTCTGAAAATTTATTTATTGCATATTTACTATCAAATATCTGTTTAGTATATCTGAAGCTAATACTCCTGAAAATTTGACAAAGTTTCAGTATTAAATAAGTGAAAAAATCAAACACTTAATTTTCTGCAATGAGAAGTATCGGTTAGCTACTACTGAAATTTCTGAAAATTTATTTATTGCATATTTATTATCAGATATCTATTTAGTATACCTGAAGCTAATACTCCTGAAAATTTGACAAAGTTTCAGTATTAAATAAGTGAGAAAATCAACACTTAACTTTCTGCAATCACAAGTATCGCTTAGCTACTACTGAAATTTCTGAAAATTTATTTATTGCATATTTATTATCAAATATCTATTTAGTATGCCTGAAGCTAATACTCCTGAAAATTTGACAAAGTTTCAGTATTAAAGAAGTGAGAGAATCAAACACTTAACTTTCTGCAATCACAAGTATCGGTTAGCTACTACTGAAATTTCAGAAAATTTATTTATAGCATATTTATTATCAGATATCTATTTGGTATGCCTGGAGCTAATACTCCTGAAAATTTGACAAAGTTTCAGTATTAAATAAGTGAGAAAATCAAACACTTAACATTCTGCAATGACAAGTATCGGTTAGCCACTACTGAAATTTCTGAAAATTTATTTATTGCATATTAATTATGAAATATCTATTTAGTATGCCTGAAGCTTATACTCCTGAAAATTTGACAAAGTTTCAGTATTAAATAAGTGAAAAAATGAAACACTCAACTTTCTGCAATCACAAGTATCGCTTAGCTACTTCTGAAATTTCTGAAAATTTATTTATTGCATATTTATTATCAGATATCTGTTTAGTATGCCTGAAGCTAATACTCCTGAAAATTTGACAAAGTTTCAGTATTAATTAAGTGAGAAAATCAACACTTAACTTTCTGCAATGACAAGTATCGGTTTGCTACTACTGAAAATTCTGAAAATTTATTTATTGCATATTTACTATCAAATATCTGTTTAGTATATCTGAAGCTAATACTCCTGAAAATTTGACAAAGTTTCAGTATTAAATAAGTGAAAAAATCAAACACTTAATTTTCTGCAATGAGAAGTATCGGTTAGCTACTACTGAAATTTCTGAAAATTTATTTATTGCATATTTATTATCAGATATCTGATTAGTATACCTGAAGCTAATACTCCTGAAAATTTGACAAAGTTTCAGTATTAAATAAGTGAGAAAATCAACACTTAACTTTCTGCAATCACAAGTATCGCTTAGCTACTACTGAAATTTCTGAAAATTTATTTATTGCATATTTATTATCAAATATCTATTTAGTATGCCTGAAGCTAATACTCCTGAAAATTTGACAAAGTTTCAGTATTAAATAAGTGAGAAAATCGAATATTTTTATGATAATTTATTACCTCTATTGCGACTGTTAGCATTTAATTTCGTGAATTATTTACGCGAAAATCACGCGGAACGTCGCAAGCAAACAGATCCCTGTCTGGCTCTTCCACAAAGAGAATACAGGTGAGTGCACATTTGCATGCATACAGAAATCTGCCATTCTGTAACGATTCTAGGCGTGTTTTCACGTCATGCCGGATGGGAACCGTCTGCTTCCGCATCTCTGCTGTCGCAGAGATGCAGCATACGCTTCTCATCCTTCTGCTATCTGATGCAAACGTTGAGATCTTCCTAAATGGCAATTACCACTCGACTACGACTGCATGACTGTAAATATGCACACGAGAGCTTCGTGGCGTGAGGATTATCTGGAGCGTGATACTAAAGCTGAATAGCTTTTACGTTCTAGACGTAGCTGTGATGGTTGACAAAGATTTGCTGAGGCATCAAAATTTGTTATAAATATTATGATAAAAATAGAGATGAGATGATATACTTATTAAATATCTGAATAGAATTAAAATATGAGAAATTTATGTTTAAAGAAATTATTCAGTAACCAAACAAGATAGTCTAGCCATTGTAAGGGCAAATAACAAACCTAAAGGTTATTTAGAGTGTAACTTATTAAACTATTTGATTGCTGATTTATGTAACCAAATACAGTTGCATACTGCATAAATAATTTCCTAAAGGATCTGGCTTCGAATAAGTCCGAGACTGCACATCAAAGCCAGAAACCGCCGTAAACTATTCGTGCCTCAACTTTCGTCAGCGATTTAATTTTGAATGAGTTACACGGAAAACAGGCTAATCCCTCGTCCAAAGTTGGATCGGCCGCAGTAATTAACGGTGCACTTGAAACTTTCCACGTTAACGCATTCTCCCAGATGTGGGCCCTTTGATTTGCGAAAAGTTTCGAACGTGCATTAACGCTGCAACTCCCCTGATTATGCACAAACGCAAAGTTATTGCAATTCCAGTGTTTCAATGATAATTTGTTTGTGCCAAGAATACAAGAAAACACAAAATATAATTTATCTCTGATAAATCTCTGAATCTCTAATCTCTGAAGATGGCTAAATATAGCTGAAACAAGCTACTAAGGTCAAGAAGGCCCAATAAAATAATAAAAACAAAAGATCTTTAAATATATCTACCAGTGAGTACTCCAATTAAGAAGAAAACAATTAAAAAATATCTTATTATAACTGGTATCCAAAATGGATGAAACCATAACAAAAATGATATAATAGTAATTACTTGAACTCAACTACTATTACTATTACTCAACTATCAACTATATTAAACGTTTCTTCAATTAAGTTATTATTTAAATAACGATATCTCAAAAATCACCGTATCAATATCAATGTAATTTATTGTTCATATAGCTCGATATACTGATATTGCATGAGCATAAATAAATTTAAATCCAATGAGGGATTCTCGACATATATCAATTTTTGTTTGAAGACATCAAATATAAGAACTATTCTAAGTGTTCCTCTAATTAGGCTCATGTTTAAGTAACGATATCTCAAAAACTACCGTATTAATATTAATGTAATTTATCTCTGCTATAAAGTGATCTGCTGATATTAAATAGGTATAATTTAGTTTAGATCCAATAATGGCTTATTGAGATATATCAATATTTGTTGAAAAATATTATGTTTTTTGTTTCAATTTTCCATACATAAATAAAGGATTCTCAAAAACTAGCGTATTAATATTAATATAATGTATTGTTAATATAAACTGATATGCTTAAATTCGATATCTACAATATAATAAATATGCAGTACGAAATACTTGAGATATATCAATTTTTGTTTGATATTATTAACTATCAACTATATTAAGTGTTTCTTCAATTATGTTATTATTTAAATAACGATATCTCAAAAACCACCGTATCAATATCAATGTAATTTATTGTTCATATAGCTCGATATACTGATATTGAATGGGCATAATAAAATTTAAATGCAATGAGGGATTCTCGACATATATCAATTTTTGTTTGAAGACATCAAATATAAGAACTATTCTAAGTGTTCCTCTAATTAGGCTCATATATAAGTAATGATATCTCAAAAACCACCGTATTAATATTAATGTAACTTATATCTGCTTTAGGGTGATATACTGATATTAAATAGGTATAATTTAATTTAGATTCAATAATGGATTCTTGAGATATATCATTATTTGTTGAAAAATATTATGTTTTTGTTTCAATTTTCAATACATAAATAAAGGATTCTCAAAAACTAACGTATTAATATTAATAGAATGTATTGTTAACATAAACTGATATGCTTAAATTCGTTATCTAAAGTATAATAAATATGCAGTAAGATATACTTGAGATTTATCAATTTTTCTTTGATATTATCAACTATCTTCGGTGTTTCTTCAATTAAGTTCTTATTTAAATAACGATATCTCAAAAACCACCGTATAAATATCGATGTAATTTATTCTTCATATAGCCCGATATACTGATAATAAATGAGCATAATTAAATTTAAATCCAATGTGGGATTCTCGACATATATCAATTTTTCTTTGCAGACATCAAATATTAGAACTATTTTAAGAGTCCCTCAAATTAGGCTCATGTTTAAGTATCGATATCTCAAAAACCATCGTATTAATATTAATGTAAATTATTTCTGCTATAGAGTGATATACTGATATTAAATAGATATAATTTAATTTAGATCCATTAATGGATTCTTGAGATATATCAATATTTGTTGAAAAATATTATGTTTTTTGTTTCAATTTTCCATACATAAATGAAAAATTCTTAAAAAAGTAGCGTATTAATATCAATAGAATGTATTGTTAATATAAACTGATATGTTTAAATTCGATATCTAAAATATAATAAATATGCAGTAAGAAATACTTGAGATATATTAATTTTTGTTTGATATTATCAACTATCAACTATATTAAGTGTTTCTTCAATTAAGTTATTATTTAAATAACGATATCTCAAAAACCACCGTATCAATATCAATGTAATTTATTGTTCATATAGCTCGATATACTGATATTGAATGAGCATAATTAAATTTAAATCCAATGAGAGATTCTCGACATATATCAATTTTTGTTTGAAGACATCAAATATTGGAACTATTTTAACTGTTCAATTAAGTTCTTTTATAAATAACGATATCTCAAAAACCACCGTATCAATATCAATGTAATTTATTGTTCATATAGCTCGATATACTGATATTAAATGAGCATAAATAAATTTAAATCCAATGCAGGATTCTCGGCATATATTAATTTTTGTTTGAAGACATCAAATATTAGAACTATTTTAAGTGTTCCTCTAAGTAGGCTCATGTTTAAGTAACGATATCTCAAAAACCATCGTATTAATATAAATGTAATTTATTTCTGCTATAGAGTGATATACTGATATTAAATAGGTATAATTTAATTTAGATCCAATAATGGATTCTTGAGATATATCAATATTTATTGAAAAATATTTTATTTTTTGTTTCAATTTTTCATACATAAATAAAGGATTCATAAAAACCAGCGTATTAATATTAATAAAACGTAGTGTTAATATAAACTGATATGCTTAAATTAGATATCTAAAATATGATAAATAGGCAGGTAAAAATACTTGAGATATATCAATTTTTGTTTGATATTATCAATCATCTTCGGTGTTTCTTCAATTAAGTTCTTATTTAAATAACGATATCTCAAAAACCACCGTATCAATATCAATGCAATTTATTGTTCATATAGCTTGATATACTGATATTGAATGAGCATAATAAAATTTAAATCCAATGAGGGATTCTCGACATATATCAATTTTTGTTTGAAGACATCAAATAGAACTATTTTAAGTGTTCCTCTAATTATGCTCATGTTTAAGTAACGATATCTCAAAAACCACCGTATTAATATTTATGAAATTTATTTCTGCTATAGACTGATATACTGATATTAAATAGGTATAATTTAATTTAGATCCAATAATGGATTCTTGAGATATATCAATATTTGTTGAATTTTTTTATATTTTTTGTTTCAATTTTCCATACATAAATAAAAGATTCTTAAAAACTAGCGTATTAATATTAATAGAATGTATTGTTAATAGAAATTTATATGCTTAAGTTCAATATCTAAAATATAATAAATATGCAGTAAGAAGTACTTGAGATATATCAATTTTTGTGTGATATTATCGACTATCATCAATTTTAAGTGTTTCTTCAATTAAGTTATTATTTAAATAATGATGTCTCAAAAACCACCGTATCAATATCAATGTAATTTATTGTTCATATAGTTCGATATATTGATATTGAATGAGCATAATTAAATTTAAATCCAATGTATGATTTTTGGCATATATTAATTTTTGTTTGAAGACATCAAATATTAGAACTATTTTAAATGTTCCTCTAATTAGGCTCATGTTTAAGTAACGATATCTCAAAAACCACCGTATTAATATTAATGCAATTTATATCTGCTATAGAGTGATATACTGATAATAAATAGGTATAATTTAATTGAGATCCAATAATGGATTCTTGAGATATATCAATATAATTTTTAGTTTGCAAATATCGACTATTCGAAGATGTTTTTTTCAATTTTGCATAAAGGAATATAATAAAAAATAGCGTATCAATATATGTAGAATTTATAAGTAATATAAAATTATATACTGATATTGGATATCTGGAATTGGATAAATATCCAATTCGAGATACTTGAGATATATCAATTTTTGTTTGAAAATATCAGATTTTAGAACGATTTTAGTGTCCCTCCAAAGGAACCCATATTTAAATAACGATATCTCAAAAACCACCGTATCAATATAAATGTTATTTATTGTTGCTATAGGGTGATATACTGGTATTAAATGAGTATAATTAATTTTAAATCCAATGATGAATTCTTGAGATATATATATTTTTGTTTAAAAATGTCGAATATTATGTGTTTTTGGGTGTTTCGGAAAAACATTTAATACGAATTTCCGTATCCCTGCTTCGCCCACTGTTACTTCCGGTGTTACTTCGCCCATCCCCCCCCCCCCCCCCCCCTTAATAGAGCCGGGCAACTTTTACGAACAATTGCCGTCCGTGCAATTGATTAATTAACGAGAGATGGAGATTTTCTTCCGCTCCCGAGGGGCGGTGATTAATTGTAGAGGCGAAAGTTGGCGGATGTAAACTATTTAAACCCCCCGTCCTGAATTCTTCATGCCCCCAGAGCACCCCCCAGAGCGCCCTCCCGAGCCCCCTTTGTTGCGATTAGAAAAGCGCGTTAATATTTAAGGCGCCGACGGGACACTAATTGAATCTTCGCCAGGTGCGCCTCCCCCCTTTGATGTACGCGGGGTGGCGGGGGGTACGCTGGGGGGACTTCCGCCCCCCGGAGGCAGCTGCGCCTCCCACCGGGAAGCTCTGATTCGGGTGCAAATCCAAATTAAGCTACCACTAATTGAAACGTTGATATGCGCGATGATAAAAAGTTACACCGCTAGGAAAAACGTGTGTGACGACAACAAAGAACACAGTACCGAGATGCGAGGGCATAAATAGCACTGCCTCTTCATTCCACATAATTCTGTTGCAAGCCAATTCACATCTCTTCGTACGTCGAAGGGATGGCGAAAAAAACAAAGCACTAACGAATCTAAGAGCGAACAAGAAGAGCGACTAAGAGCGATATACTAAGCGGTGGAAATAGATGAAAGTGACTACGATTAATGCAGTTTCGAATTTTTTTCTGCATCCCTTAAAGCTTCAACCCCCAATACTACACACGCAGCCATTCCTATGGCGTTCCATTAAAACTTTGAACCCTCACGCACAAGCCCATTGTGTACACAGCTCCTCCAGGTCTCCGAACTTTTTCCAAGTCATTAAATATTCGCCCGCCCCCGCCTTCCAGCGGGGGGCGGCGAACTTTAATTTTCGTTGAGGGGGCGGCCCTCGCCCCCGGGCAAAATCAGAAGTGGGTAGTTATAAGTTTCGACTCGTGACTGCTCTTTTCGGCGATGCTGAGCAGGTGACTCTTGAATTCCTGCAAGGCCTTCAAGAGGCGCCAAGTTCCATGCAAAGGCGGCACTTATAACTTATAATAAGCCGCTGCGATGCTGCAGGAAGAAATGGGGCAGGCATAAATACGGCGAAGCGGAAATGAAGTCGAAAATTAAGATGTGGAAAAGGATAGAAAATCGAATATATAACTTTCTGCAATGACAAGTATAGGTTAGGTATTACTGAAATTTCTGGAATCGAATGCAAAATTCATGATTTGCAAAATTTTATTTTTAAGGGTTGTTTAATTTTGAATTTGCGATTGACTGTCCTCTATATATATTTATCTATATATCTATATATTCCTCTATATTATTCCTGATATTGCCTGCTGATAGCAGGCACTCAATTCCCCCCCTCAAAAATTCATACGCACCGATCATAATTTTTAATATAAACCATCGAATTCCTGGGCTGGCATTGCACCGTGCGCCGGGGAACCCCCCAGCTTCGTGGCAGCGGTGGAATGTTTAATATCTAAATATTTGCTTTCAGCAGGGCCCCAGGCATAGGGCACTTATTGAATTTTAGACTCCAATTTTTTTTTCCGGAAGTTATTATCCCCCCAGCCGGCCGCACCCAAATCAGATTCCGGGCGCTCCCCCGGATGCAATAAAACGGGGGTGTGGGGGGCGACCCGTCGGGGTGGAATGCGATAATTACCCCCCTGCCCCCAACTCCGGAAGACTTACTTGTTGCTTGCCAGTTACCGTGGGATTGGAAAACTGTACCGAAAGTTTTCCGCTTCCATTATTTGGAAGTAGTTTGGTGCAGGGGAAGGAAAAACCGCCGGCGGAAGTCAATTAAGAAAAACCGTCCGGGAAACTCGTTAATTATTTGCGGGAAGATACAAGCAGCAATTTAAATTTGAAAAAAATCCGAGTTACCAAAGTAATCGTTAATCAGTAATCAGTTAATAATCAGTTAATCAGTAATCAGTTAATAATCAGTTACTAATCAGTTAATCAGTAATCAGTTACTAATCAGTTACTAATCAGTTAATCAGTAATTAGTTACTAAAATAAAAATTACGACTGATTATTGCTAATAAATTATCTATATATATTTATATTCTATTTCATAAGAAATTTGAAAGTGTTTCAGTAAAATATCCAATTTGATGTTTTTTATACAATTATTGAGAATTTTTATTTTTCCAAAATATTTTCGGATGAAGTGATTTCAGGTAAAAAAAAAATCTGGCATCATTATTGTGGATAGGTATTTTGCGTCCTGCATAAAACTTTCTAAATATTTTGAAATTTATTGCTACATATCGGCTAAAAATAGATATTCTGAATGTTATAAGAAAAGTTATGACATTTTATGATATTTTGCTGCAATATTTTCAAATTCCAATATCATAGTTTTTTCTGTTTAGCAATTTCTAGAAATATCATTATATTTAATACTAAAAATCTATTTGTTTTAATGTAAAACGATAGACTAATATTTTCACAAATGTGAAATAATAATCTGCAAAGTATGATTTTACATTAGTGAATCTAAATTGTTTACATGAGATAGTTTCATATATCTATCGTTTTACATCAATTCAAATTAACTCAGGATAGGATCCATTTAATTTTGTTTTGTTTTAATCAATACTCTTTAACATCCAATGCGTGGTTCTTGAGATATTTTTTTAGATATCCTCATATCCAGATTTTACTCTATTACCTATATTTCAAAAACCAGTGTATGAATTATAATCCAATTTATTTCCGATATTGGGTGATATGTTGGTCTATAGTATGGTAAATTTCTTTAACATCCAATGCGTGATTCTAGAGATATTTATATTTTGGGCGTATTTATCATGTAATGTTATATCAGTGATATTCTCATTTCCAGCATAACCAACGTATCAATATTGATCCAATTTATTCCTGATATTGGGCGATATATTGGTCTATAGTGTGCCTAATTTATTTAATATCCAATGGGCGGTTCTTGAGATATTTATAATTTGGTGCGATCATGTGATTTACAGTGATATCCTCATATCCAGCTATAACATTATTAATGATATTTCAAAACCCAGCGTATCAATATTTATACAATTTATTCCTGATATTACGTGATATATGGGTCTATAGTATGTTAAATTTCTTTAATATCCAATGCGTGATTCTAGAGATATTTATTTTTTTGGCGTGTTTATGAAGTGCTGTGATTTCAGTGATATTCTCATTTCCAGCTTATAAAGATATGTATTATTATTTTTACATTATTAACGATATTTCAAAAACCAACGTATCAATAATGATCCAACGTATTCCTGATATTGGGCTATGTATTGGTCTATAGTGTGCTAAATTTATTTAATATCCAATGCGCGGTTTTTGATATATTTATAATTTGGTGCGATCATGTGATTTACAGTGATATCATCATATCCAGCAATAACATTATTAACGATATTCCAAAATTCAGCGTATCAATATTTATACAATTTATTCCTGATATTACGTGATATATGGGTCTATAGTAGGTTCATTTTTTTTAATATCCAATGCGCGATTCTAGAGATATTTATTTTTTTGGCGTGTTTATGAAGTGCCGTTATTTTATTGATATTCTCATTTCCAGCTTATGAAGATATGTATTATTATTTTTACATTATTGACGATATTTCAAAAACCAACGTATCAATATTGATCCAATTTATTCCTGATATTGGGTGATATATTGGTCTATAGTGTGTTTAATTTATTTAATATCCAATGCGCGGTTCTTGAGATATTTAAAATTTAGTAAGATCATGTGATTTACAGTAATATCCTCATATCCAGCTATAACATTATTAACGATATTTCAAAATTCAGCGTATCAATATTTATACAATTTATTACTGATATTGAGTGATATGTTTGTCTGTAGTATATTCAATTTCTTTAATATCCAATGCGCAGTTTTTGAGATAATTATATTTTTTGTGATCATATGATTTTCCATGATATTCGAAGATCTAGCTATTACATTTAAAAAAATATTTTAAAAACCTGTATTGATTGAATTTATTTATTATATTACGTAATATGTTGGTCTATAGTAGGTTCAATTTCTTTAATTACTAAATGCGTGATTCTAGAGAAATTATTTTTTTGGCGTGTTCATCATGTGCTATTATTTCAGTGATATTCTCATTTCCAGCTTATGAAGATATGTATTATTATTTTTACATTATTAACGATATTGCAAAAACCAACGCGTTAATATTGATCCAATTTATTCCTGATATTGGGTGATATATTGGTCTATAGTGTGTTTAATTTATTTAATATCCAATGCGCGGTTCTTGAGATATTTATAATTTAGTGAGATCATGTGATTTACAGTGATATCCTCAGATCCAGCTATAACATTATTAACGATATTTCAAAAACCAGCGTATCAATATTGATCTAATTTATTCGTGATATTGGGTGATGTATTGGTATATAGTATGTTTAATTTTATTAAGATCCAATGCGTAATCTTGAGATATTTTATATTCTCATATCCATCTGCTTATTTTTTGACATTTCAAATTTTTTTATTTTTTAAAAATTAATATTTTAAAAACACAAACTCAAATAAATCGTCATTTGTGAGTATACAGGAATCAAAAATTTGCTGAAAATTTTACGTTACAATTTGTTATCGGCGCACCCTGATAACTTACATATTACATCCGACGTTCCACATATATTTATGTAAAACGGTTTACAAATTCCATACGATCACATTATTAAATAGGTGAAATATGGTGTTCATCACTCGTGATTCTGCTTTGCAGCCGGAACCCTAAATCGCGCGGGACGTTGAAAATAATTGGATAAATCAATTCGAACACGGCGGCGATTCCTTCACGTCCCATAAAGCCGCCGCCTCCGTGCGCCTCCAGGAGGCGCGCATTAGCATAATTAAGGGCGCCATCGATCGCGACGCCCAAAATAATTTTTTTTCGGGGGCGGTTCGCCCCCGGAAGCCTCCGCCAGTGAATAAGGCGGGGGCGGCGATTAATTTGCGCCGTGCAGACAGGACGGATTATTGCAGCGACATTTATGAACGTGTCGAGGACACACTCCACGCCGTGTCGTAATTAATACTGCGGAGGGACGTTTGGAACCGTCCCAGGACGTGAGCACTGTGCCCCCGGGACATGTGCCCCCGGTGGCGGTGATTATATTTCACTTGGAAAGGGCACGGATAACTCAGGATATATGTGAAATAGTTTTGCTGCGAAGAAAATATCACATAAGTTTATATGTGAAAAGTGTACGAAGAAAAACTGGGACTGCACATAATAGGAAGATTCACAAGATAATAATAATGATACATGAGATGATAATAGATAATAATAACGATATTGATACATGAGATGATAATAGATAATAATAACGATATAAGATGATAAGAGAAGAAGAGAAGACGATAAGAGAAGATATGCATAATATGAAAAATGCTATATTTAAAACAGAGCAGAAGTTAAATCTGCATCCTATTGTATTTCGTTACCACAATTTTCTTGCAACTTAATTCATAAGTTCGGTTTAGTGCAAAACCTACAATATTATTATTTTTGACCCAAAATGTTATAATAACAACTGAAAATTAATATCACACCCGAAAGCAACACTAATAATCACTGTAAAGTTTGTTGTACTCTTCAAAAGAGCTAACAAAAATAGTGTATGATTAGCTACCCGGCGCCTCCACCATAATGAAAATTGGCCTTATCTGTTACAGTTTTTTGCAAAAAATTACACCCAATTACTATATCGTAGACAATCATATATTCATTGTGTGGGCATAAAAAAATTAACATATTTATATAAACTGTAATTAATACAGCTAATTTACATTATGGTGGAGGCGCCGGGTTCAACACTAAAATATGTGACTGAAATTCATAAAAAAATCCTTAACGTATATTTTCTATATTTGATGCCAGATTTGTATACAGTATAAGTAAACACAATTCTTCTAAAAACTTCATTAAGACTCTGTTTTAAATAAGTGAGAAAATCGAGTATATATAGTCGGCTTACAAGTGAAATACATTAAGTTAATATTTGGCTGTTTTTAGTTGAGTTTTATTTTGATGGACCCCTTATGACCTGCTAAGTCATTAAATGACTGTGCGAAACTGCAATTAAAGTGTTTTATTCTGCTGTTACCTTTACCACTCAGTCATTAAATGACTGAGTGGCAAAGGTAACAGCAGAATAAAAAAACTTTAATTGCCGTTGCGCACATTTTATAGTTTTTGACTAAAGTGATTTCACTTACGATATCTAAAGATATCGCCTACGATATCTTTCTGAATTGACGTATCAATCACTGAAATTTCACAAAATTCATTTAGTGCATATTTTGTATATTTCTTGCCAGATATTTATGTAACCTTATAAACAAAATAATAATAACAAAAATTAACGAAGATTCTAATTTAGTGAGTGCAGTATAAATTAATTAATTATATGTGTAGTATGTAATTAAGTATATACATTTACATGTGGAAAACTTCAATAAAAAAGAGATAAAATTAGAAATATATTATCTCAAGAATTACACATTGGATATTAACTATATTAAACATGCTTACTAATATCATATCACTGTATACAGAAAATAAATTGGATTGGTATTGGTGCGCTTGTTTTTGAGATATAATTAAAACAATATTAAAGATTACCAAACATCACATTATCACACTATGAAAGATATATCTCAAGAATGAAGCATTGGATATTGACTCAGTTAAACCAAATATATGACTACATATCACTTCATATTATTTTTGAATTTGATTAGTATTGACACGCTATTTTTTGAGATATCATCATATAACTAAGTGCCACTTTGCAGAAAACTTGAATGGGCATCTAAAATCATACGATCAAATTAAAAATTGAATATCTCAGGAATTATACATTGGATATTAACGAAATTAAATGCACTCACCAAAAAAATAGCACTTAGTATAAAAATTAAATTGTTCTGAAATTGATAGGCTAAATTTTGAGATATAATTTGATACCACTTGAAATATTACCAAAACCATCATCTAATTACACTAAAACGGAAATGTGTCAATAAATATGCATTGCATCATGACTCAATTTATGCAAATGGATAACGGAATATCATTTAATATCAGCAATAAATTTCATTAGTATTGACACGCTATTTTTTGAGATATCATATTTTAACTAGGAGTAATCATGTAGAAAACTGAATTAAAAAATGTGATCACATTAAAAAAAATATTATCTCAAGAATTACACGTTGGACATTAACTATATTAAATGGACTTACTACAAATATATCACTGGGTATCAAAAATAAATTTAATTGATGTTGGTGCACTTGTTTTTGAGATATAATTAAAACAATAATCACTTCATATCAGTTTTAAATTTCGGTAGTATTGACATGCTATTTTTTGAGACATCATATTTAAACTATGAGCAACCATGTAGAAAACTTGAATAAAATAATATGACCAAATAAAAAAAAATATCTTAAGAATTACACGTTGTATATTAACTATATTAAACACGCTTCCTAATAACATATCTCTGTATACAGAAAATAAATTTCATTTATATTGGTGCACTGGTTTTTGAGATATAATTAGCAACGATATAAAAGTTTTCCAAAAATCACATTATCACACTATGAAACATATATCTCAAGAATGGTGCATTGGATATTGACTAAGTTAAACTAAATATATGACTACATATCACTTCATATCACTTTTGAATTTGATTAGTATTGACACGCTAATTTTTGAGATATCGTAAATTAACTAAAGGCTACTTTGCAGAAAACTTGAATTGGCATCTAAAATCATACGATCAGATTATAAATTAAATATCTCAAGAATTACACGTTGGATATTAACTATATTAAATAAATTTACTACAAATATATCACTGGGTATCAAACAAAAATCATAGATATTGGTGCACTTGTTTTTGAGATATTATTTTATAATATTGAGATTATAAAATTAAATATTAAATTAAATAGACATATTTTGAGATTTACTATTAAAACATTATTAAAGTTTTCCAAAAATCATTGATATCATATTGGTGCACTTGTTTTTGAGATATAATTAAAACAATATTGAAGTTTATCAAAAATATCATTATCACACTATGACACATATATCTCAAGAATGGTGCATTGGATATTGACTAAGTTAAACTAAATATATGACTACATATCACTTCATATCACTTTTGAATTTGATTAGTATTGACACGCTATTTTTTGAGATATCATAATTTAACTAAAGGCTACTTTGCAGAAAACTTGAACAGGCATCTAAAATCATACGATCAAATTAAAAATTGAATATCTCAAAAATTGTATATTGGATATTAACGAGATTAAATACACTTACTAAAAACATATCACTGAGTATGAAAATTAAATTGTACTGATATTGATAGGCTAAATTTTGAGAGTTATTTGATACCAATTATAAATAAAACAAGTAACTTTGTGAGTATCACATACATTTATTTCTTTGTGACTATAGTTTCAACTACTTAGGTAATAAATAAATTTGTGATACTAACAAAATAACTTGTTTTATTTATAATAGATAAAGTGTATCACGAAGTAAACGTTACCACAATTCCAAAAATTAGTTGCTTAGAAGAATTTAAATCAAATTAATCAACTAATTAGAAATAGGTTTATTGATTGTAAATTAAAAAGGATCAGTAGATCATATTAATACTAATTGAAAGAATCAGTAGAAATTATAACATTCTACTAATCAACTAATTAGAAAAATTAGAAAAATTAGTTGATTAGTAGAATTTTATAATTTCTACCGATTCTTTAAATTAGTATAAATATGATCCTACTGATCCTTTTTAATTTGTAATCAAAATTTTACAAATTTTCATTGGAGGTTTGGTAAATTCCAATGAAAATTTCGTTGTTTTCATTATTCATAAAACGTCTTCAAACTATCTAAAATTTTCAGTGAAATTTAGTTTACTGATCCTTTTTAATTTACAATCAAAATTTTATTAATTTTCATTGGAGGTTTGGTAAATTGCAATGAAAATTTCGTTGTTTTCATTATTCATAAAACGTCTTCTAACTATCTAAAATTTGTAGTGAAATTTAGTTTACTGATCCTTTTTAATTTATAATCAAAATTTTACAAATTTTCATTGGAAGTTTGGTGAATTTCAATGAAAAATTCGTTGTTTTCATTACTCTTAAGACGTCTTCAAACTATCTAAAATTTTCAGTGAAAATTAGTTTATTGATCCTTCTTAATTTACAATCAAAATTTTACAAATTTTCATTGGAGGTTTGGTAAATTCTAATGAAAATTTCGTTGTTTTCATTATTCATAAAACGTTTTCAAACCATCTATAGTTTGGCAATGAAAATTTCATAATTTCTACTGATGCAATTTTCATTCGAGACTTCGCGAATTATAAAGCAATTTTCATTCTTAGCATTATTGATAAGGCAAATTTCCAGTAAATTTTAGATGTTAAGATTGAAAATATCATTATATCTCCTGATTTTTTTTTTTTAAGTCTATGATATTTTTTTATTCATTTGAAATCTCGAAAATTCCGACGAAAATTTGGTTGTTTGCATTGTTAATAAAACATTTTCATAACATCAAAAACTTCCATTAAATTCGTTCATCGTCAGAAACATCATCAATCATCAGAACTTTAAAATATTTTTTTAATAATTTCTACTTGTTTTTGTTTGGATTATTGTCCATTGTAGATTTTGTGTGTTCTAAAGGAAATTTCATCCAAAATGTATAACATTTAATATAATGTTATGTAAATAAGTTTAATCTTTGTGCGAATATTCGTAGGCATTGCAGATTACTGTGGCGTTAGTAATTAGGGGCGGCAGCTGAAATAAGCTGTTTAGTAACCAAACAGCGAACAATTGGGGAAGAATTGGTAATACAACAGCTCAGCAATTCCGATCGGTGTTTACCGTTAGGCTACCCCCTTCTGATCTGCTGTAAATGCCCGAGCACTCCGATTGAGCCCCACTTTGAGCATTGTTTGGCGCTCGTGGGTGGGCCTGAAGGGAATAATGACTTGTATTCCGTGCGGCTTCCGGACCAACTTTATCCCCGTGGAAACGTGCGCCACGGCTAATGGCATTATTATCCAATTGTGTCTGGCGTCAAACTTTCCCTTTCTTGGGGACGTTAAGGCCCCCACTAATGTCCCCCGGACCCTGCGAAAGCCCCGGCTTAATGCGGAACTCCGCTGCCGACCCTCGGCTTTGCCTCGTATCGACGCCCGCTTACAAGTCCGAGCGGCGTTCGACGGCGATGGCGTTTTTCAATTAGCACCATCAGCACTTGCACGTGTGTAATTAAACTCAAGCGCTCCATCCGGTGGAGTTTATGAATAATAATTGCGGTCACGTCCCCCCTTTGCCCCCCTTTGGGGGGTCGATTGGTATTCCGCTCGGCTAACGTTTACCTTATTACTCCCGATAATGTACCTTATCCCGGCGTATCGCATAAATCGGGAATTGATTGCACGAAAAACCGATTTAATTAGTCGCCTGGGCCCCCCTCGGGGGGCCCCATTTGCATAACTCCCGCCGTCTTAGAGGGGGCCCCGCCTGAATACCGATACCGCCGTGCATATCTTAATGAATGTGCGCCACGAGGCGTGGACCGCGCTCTTAATGATTCATAATTTGGCGCCCCACTTTTGATGGAAGTTCGCAGAGACTTAATTGTCTATGTGACTGGGGCTTTCTCACTTTGGGGCTCATATTTTACATCAGCAGCAGTAATCATTGCTCTGCCAACAGGAATTCATATTTTCATATCACTTTCCCATTTCCCATAAGTATTAACATTAACATCAAAAGGGGGTCGAAATCTACTTCTCTGCCATTTTGTTTAATTGCTTACAGAAACAATGACTTAAATGCTATAATTACACAAAAAGTTACTATCAGTAGATGGACTACGAGGGTTCTGCTACAATATCCCATAAGTATCAGGATAGAGGGTCTAAACTTACATGTACGCAATTTTGTTTAATTGCTTACAGAGACAATGATGTAAATACTGTTTTTATACAAAAAGATACTATCAGTAGATAGACTACGAGGGTTCTGCTACAATTTCCCATAAAGATCAGCATATATCAGCATATTTACTTCTCTGCCATTTTGTTTAATTGCTTGCAGAGACAATGACTTAAATGCTATAATTACACAAAAAGTTACTATCAGTAGATGGACTACGAGGGTTCTGCTACAATATCCCATAAGGATCAGGATAGAGGGTCTAAACTTACATGTACGCAATTTTGTTTAATTGCTTACAGAGACAATAATGTAAATACTGTATTTATATAAAAAGATACTATCAGTAGATAGACTACGAGGGTTCTGCTACAATTTCCCATAAAGATCAGCATAGATCAGCATATTTATTTCTCTGCCATTTTGTTTAATTGCTTGCAGAGACAATGACTTAAATGCTATAATTACACAAAAAGTTACTATCAGTAGATGGACTACGAGGGTTCTGCTACAATATCCCATAAGGATCAGGATAGAGGGTCTAAACTTACATGTACGCAATTTTGTTTAATTGCTTACAGAGACAATGATGTAAATACTGTTTTTATACAAAAAGATACTATCAGTAGATAGACTACGAGGGTTCTGCTACAATTTCCCATAAAGATCAGCATAGATCAGCATATTTACTTCTCTGCCATTTTGTTTAATTGCTTGCAGAGACAATGACTTAAATGCTATAATTACACAAAAAGTTACTATCAGTAGATGGACTACGAGGGTTCTGCTACAATATCCCATAAGGATCAGGATAGAGGGTCTAAACTTACATGTACGCAATTTTGTTTAATTGCTTACAGAGACAATGATGTAAATACTGTTTTTATACAAAAAGATACTATCAGTAGATAGACTACGAGGGTTCTGCTACAATTTCCCATAAAGATCAGCATAGAGGGGTCTAAATGTACATTTACACAATTTTGTTTAATTGCTTACAGAGACAATGATTTAAATACTATTTTTATGCAAAAACGTAATATCAGTAGATATACTACGAAGGTTCTGCCTCAATTTCTGCCAAAGGATTGAGATAGATGCCTGTTTCACACCCTGTAGACAGGCATGACACATGTGATACAAGTGTGTGACATATGTAAGATAGGTGAAAGATAGTTTGCATTGAATATACAGGGTGACATAGCTATATCTAGGGAAGAAATGCTTTTACGAACTGGGAGAGTTACAGAGCGACGACTGCCAAAACCTCCGCTATTACCAAATAAATGCCATATATATATATATATATATATATATATATATATATATATATATATATATATATATATATATTCTATTTATGACACATCCAATACATTGTATTTTACCATATGTTATATGGGAATAAATATATTATTATTATTATTATTATTATTATTGTAGTTTGTTCTATGTCACCCTGTATACATTGGGGCGAGACACTTGTGAGACAGGTGTGAACGACGCAGGCAACCCAACATAATAAAAATTGAACCCGTCAACAAAAAACAAAATGGCGGAAAATAACTTTGAGGTCTAAAGTTTCTTTCTCGCCATTTTGTTTTTTGGAAATCCTTATGAGAAATTGCGTCAGAACTCTCATAGCCTAGCTATAGGAGTCGAGAAATATCGATAGCACTATCGATATTATCGATAGCTTAGACTATCGTTTTTGAGTGAGTATCGAACTATCGATTATTATCTTATAACTATCGTAAATTATCATTTTTTTCTGAAGAACTTTATACCTATAGGCGTAAGGGTGCTTATAGGCATAAGGGTGCCTATAGGTACAAAGTTGTTCACAAAAGAAAATGATAATTTTCGACAGTTATAAGAAAATGATAATTTTCGACAGTTATAAGAAAATGATCGATAGTTCGATAGTCACTCAAAAACAATCGATTGCAAATGATGGTCTAAACTATCTGGATATCAAAATTACAAGAATAATGAAATTCCTTCTTTGAAATTCCATTGGAATTGGAATAGGAATTGGAAATTTTACAATGATATTTGAAAGTTTTGCCAGACTAATTTATTTTTTTACATTTTTTTACATACATAGAAAATGAAATTAAGTCTGATATAATTTATTAAATATGGCATCATTAGAACTTTTACAATAATCGTTGTAAATTTCACAGAAATAATCGAAAATATAACAGAAATAATTCTAAATTTGGCAACGAATAAAAATTTTATAGTGCCTTCAAACTTCTTCCGTTTTATTTTAGAACGTTTTGAAAGTTTAGTTAGACTAAATAATTTGTTTACATACATAGAAAATAAAATTCTGTCGGATATAATTAATTAAATGTGGGATCATTAAAACTTTTACAATAATCGTTGTAAATTTCATAGAAATAATCGAAAATTTAAAAAATAATTCAAAATTTGGCAACGAGTAAAATTTTTATAGTGCCTTCAAACTTTTTCGGTTTTATTTTAGAACGTTTTGAAACTTCAGTTAAACTAATTAAATTTTTACATACATAGAAAATAAAATTATGTCAGATATAATTAATTAAATATGATTAAAAAACTTTTACAATAAGCGTTGTAAATTTCACAGGAATAATCAAAAATTTAACAAAAAATAATTTAAAATTTGGCAATGAATACAATTTTTATAGTGCCTTCAAACTTTTTCTGTTTTTATTTTAGATCGTTTTGAAAGTTTAGTCAGACTAATTATTTTTTTGCATACATAGAAAATAAAATTATGTCGGATATAATTAATTAAACACGGCATCATTAAAACTTTTACAATAATCGTTGTAAATTTCACAGAAATAATCGAAAATTTAATAGAAATAATTCAAAATTTTGCAACGAATACAATTATTATAGTGCCTTCAAACTTTTTTGGTTTTACTTTAGAACGTTATCAGTTATCATTGAAATTTTGACATAATAATTGAAATTTTGGAATAAATAATTTAAACTTCAGCTGAAATATTTATAGTTATTATTGCACTTTTGATAGAAATATTCAAATTTTCGTAGAAACATTTGAAGATTTCAATTTGTTGTTCTAATTTATCTGTATTTTTGTGCAGGTTAATGTGCAAGGAAAATTCATAAATTGGAATTTAAAATCTTTGTAATATCTTTTATTTACACTAAGGAAAATTTCTTCAATTGATTTTTGAAGTTTTGTCAGACTCAATGAATATAGAGGTAGAAAATATATGTATAAAATAGTATCGATAGCTTAGACTATCGTTTGCAATCGATAGTTTTTGAATGACTAGCGAAGTATCGATAATTATCTTATAACTATCGAAAATTATCATTTTTTTGTGAAGAACGTTGTATCTATAGGCACCCTTATAATCTAATCTGGATATACAAATTACGAGAATAACGAAATTTTTATTTTAAATTCCATTGGAATTGGAATAGGAATTGGAAATTTTCGAATGATTTTTGAAAGTTTAGCCAGACTAATTAATTTTTGTACATGCATAGAAAATAAAGTTATGTCGGATATAATTAATTAAATATGGCATCATTAAAACGTTTACAATAATCGTTGTAAATTTCACAGAAATAATCGAAAATTTAACAACAAATAATTCAAAATTTTAAACGAATATAATTTTTATAGTGCCTTCAAACTTTTTTGGTATTATTTTAGAATGTTATTAGTTACCATTGAAATTTTGACAAAATAATTGAAATTTTCAATAATTGAAATTTTTACTGAAATATTTATAGTTATTATTGCACTTTTGACCAAATAATTTTGTCAGTAATGACTGTCTTATTAATAAACCATGAAATTTTGTAATATTTGATGTCATTCATAAGATTCAATTAAAATTACATAATTTCCAGTAAAATTGTAGCAAATTGCTTGTAAACTTTTAAATCCTTGATGCAAATTTCATAATATTTACTTTTGCAACAATATTTTACAATTTCTAATAAATATTTATAAGTTTCAAATATAATTTTGTAAATTCCACTGAAAATAAAATTATTTTCAGTAAAACAAAACCATTGGTGAATATCAAAACTTAAAATCAATGCTTAAAATTTTATAATTTTCACTGTAGTGTTATATTTATATTTTTAAACTGCAATTTTACAATTCTCGATGAATACTTTATGAGTTTCTGTGAAAATTTCAACATTTCCTGTAAAATTTTTGCAATAGACTGTAAATTGTTAAATTCTTCTTGACAATATCATATTTTTTACTGCAACGTTTAATTTATAATTACAATTTTGCAATTTCCAATAAAAAATTGCAATTTTGTATGGATTGATAATTATTTTGTAAGCTCCAATGATGCTTTTTTATACGTTCAAAATAAAAATTTCACCATTTCTAGTAAAAATATACCAATTATCACCAAAACGTTACATTTATGATTTTATAATTTTCTTTATACTGTAAAATGTACAGTAAAATTTCTCAATTTTCAACTGCATTTTCATGATTTTCGATCAACACTTTATAAGTTTTAATAAAAAAATCATCGTTTCTATTGAAACATTAGTAATAGCCTTTTCAACTTTGAAATCCTTGCAGGATCCTTGATGATTTTTACTAATATATATACTTTACAATAAAAATCATGCAATTTTCAATGAAAATTTGTACCTGCAACTGTAATTCTCAATTTCTAATACAATATTGTTATTTTCAACTGCAATTTCATGTTTTTTTTGAACACTTTATAAGTTTTAATAAAAACAATCATCGTTTTTATTGAAACATTTGTAATTGCCTTTAAATTTTCAAATCCTTGCAGGATCATTCATAATTTTTACTTCTATGTTTAATTTACAATCAAAGTTATGCAATTTCCAATGAAAATTTGTACCTGCAACTGTAATTCTTAATTTCTAATACAATTTTGTTATTTTCAACTGCAATTTCATGATTTTCGATGAACACTTTCTAAGTTTTAATAAAAAAATCATCGCTTCTATTGAAATATTTGTAATTGCCTTTAAATTTTCAAATCCTTGCAGCATCCTTGATCATATTTACTACTATGTTTCCTTTACAATCAAAGTCATGCAATTTCCAATGAAAAATTGTACCTGCAATTCTTTATTATTATTATTATGCAACTGTAATTCACAATTTCTAATATAATTTTGTTATTTTCAACTGCAATTTCATAATTTTCGTTGAACACTTTATAAGTTTTAATAAAAAAAATCATCGTGTCTATTGAAACATTTGTATTTGCCTTTTAATTTTCAAATCCTTGCAGGATCCTTCATATTTTTTACTTGTATGTTTAATTTACAATGAAAGTTATGAAATTTCCAATGAAAATTTGTACCTGCAACTGTAATTTCTTTATTTTGGGTAACTTTGTGTAAGTTCCAATATAAATTTCAAATTTCTTGTAAAAATGTTGCAATTTCTAGTTGAACATTTAATTTGGATCACCCTGTATACATATATGGCTAGGTTGAGTTTAAAGGTTAGAAGGTTAGGTTAGTAAGATTTCAAATATCATTATCTGGAATATGACCATTAAAATATTGAAAGGTACTTAATTTGCCATGCCAATTTTTGATATTTCATTCAACGGTTTTCAAACATTTGGAATTGGATATGTCCGGCATGATTATTTTGAAACATGTTTGGCAAAAATTTATGAAAGAAGCGTACAATGTAATTTTCTTTAAGTAATTAAGCAAATTGCTTATGTGACATTTCAAATACCAATTTTTAGACTTCGCATTACAATGAATCAAGTATTACGTAACTTACTGAGCTAAATTTTGGACACATCATCAATTGGTCATCCTGCTTTCAAAATCCGGAAGCAGTTTGCTAAAATTCGAACCCGAATTTTTTTTCTGTATTTTTTTGTAACATGGTGCCGGAGACCCTATGCTGGATATGCTAGGTCAAGCGACGAACCCAAACACCAATTTCCCATTTCTTCTTCTCCTTCGTTTTCTTCGAACGCAAATCTATTACTGGATGTTTGCAATCGTTTACTGAATTGTCTTCTGGTATGGTCTACATAAATGTACAGTAGATAAAACTATTGATGGCACCAATTATCGAATTTTTCGACCAATGAATACAAATTTTACCAGTCAACAAGTAACAAAATGGAAAAGTTAAATTAGAACTCCTAAGTCTATCCTTATGAGAAATTGCGTCAGAACTGTCATAGCCTAGCTACTAATATTGATTACAATTATATTTCTGTAGATAATTTATACAATAAATCAGATGTACAGTCATGCTCACATAAATCTAGTACAAGAAATTAGGTTACAATAGCAATTCTATATGGCAATGTCAAATTGTTTGTACTAGATTTATGTGAGCATGACTGTATGTAATGCAAAATTGAATCGTCTGCAATATAGACTTATACATGTGCATTAAAAACATGCACTTTTCAATACTCATATGTATGTATAAAATTAACTGGACTCGGTTTTAATTAGTTTATTCGGTAATAAAAATGTTGTGTTCGTTAACGTTATCACTTGCGCGCGTTATTATTTCAGCCCATTCCTGCTGTCCGGCAATCCTCATTCAAAGGCACGGCAGCAGGAAATTAAAAATTCATGCCAATTAATTCCTGCGGAGTCCTGGCAGCAAAACGTTGAGATCAACAGCCGTTCCGGCATTCCGCGACATTAGCCGCTCCCCCCCTTTTGCCAAATAAATCGCCAGTCCTGCTGCGTTATAATAATTCTTCCCCGTACAAGTCCGTACAGGTGTCCGCAGGAATTGGGGGGATGGGGGTTGAGTTATGGACGTCGGACGCGAATCGATACGCGAGCGACAAAGGGCGGGGGCGCACAATGCTGTTGGTTTAGCAAATACACGATGATCAAATAATGTAACACTCGGCCGTGTATTTATTATTTCATTACCGGTCTTTGTGTGCACACCAACAATAAAACATATATTCTGTTATTACTGGATGCCGTTGCGTTATGTTACACGATACTAAACGACTGATTGAATTTGTTGACGAAGCTTTGTTAAAACTGAGGAACATGGAAAGCTACAAGAAGTTCGTTAATGTTTGATTTTTTATTGCCTTAAATTAAATTGAAATCGAAACATCAATATCGTTTGCATTTATAATGTTCATTTATAATTTACATTTTCTTCGGGTTTCAAATCCATGTGGAGCCATCATCAGGCAAAAATTGTCAGAAGCTATATTGTTTGCTGATATAATCTGCATATTAAATGGATGTTAGAGAATTGGATGTGCGAAGGGAGTACCTACTATTTGTATGCTGAGTCTGCATGGCTGTATGGTAATATGTGTTATTCCATCACACCTGTATACTTGAGACCATGCAGAAGTGATTTTTGTTTTGATCGCAGCAAAACTCGTAATTAAATGGCAATTTTCGTCCTCAGGAACTATTAAGTGGTAAGTAATTGCGTTCCTGCGTACTTTCGCCCCCTTCGAATACGAGCCTGACTGTTGCTTTGGCCTTCAAGCGCTCGTAATGCGAAACACATATTCCTCGAGTTTAGAGTTTACGACCAGACGGTTGTTAAACGTGAGTTGCGCGGAATTTACGGCCCCGACTTGCGATAACGGCGCTAATATGATTATAACCGCAGTCAAACTTCAGAAGTTAATTTGAGGGCCGGCACGTGAGCGACGCACTGCGTTGGGAACAACGGGGGGAAGACCGTTTTTACCAATTCCGTGGAGGAATCCTGACGGCATTGTCCCCCTCGGGTCTTTGATGTCCGCAGTAAAACTTCTGGGGGGCCCCGGGATAAACGCCTAGAAAAACACTTCAAACGGGCCGTATCTCGCACCGCACCAAAGCATTGTTTCGGTGTCTCCCGCAGCAGTAAAACCCCGCAGGATTACTATCCTGCTAGAATTTACGTCCGCGTTTTTATTAAATTCCCACTTTATGCGGCCGCGGCGAGTACTCAGCCAAATTGGTGGCATCACTCTTCACCAAATTCACGATGAAAGATCGCCTCTCATAGAAAACGAAATAAGTTGGAAGCTATTGCCAAAAAATGGCACAGTGATAAATACGGAAGTTAATATTTTACATACAAACTATCCATAAATTTGAGGTTTTAATGTATTCGAATCATTTTTTTTTTTTTTAAACTGCCATATGTAATATTATATGGGAAATTGTAGCAGAACCCTCGTAGTTTATCTACTGATATTACCTTTTTCTATAATGTCTATGTCACCCTGTATATTCAATGCAAACTATCTCACACCTATCTCACACCTATCTCACATATATCACACACCTGTATCACACCTGTGTCATGCCTGTCTCTACAGGGTGTGAGACAGGCACCTTAATCCTTATGGGAAATTAAGGCACAACCATCGTAGTCTATTTACTGATATTACCTTTTTGTATAAAAATACTAATTAAATCATTGTCATAAGTTTCTTCCGGAATTTATCAACCCCAAAGTGATCGCAATTCATTCCCACCGATTATCCGAGATTCCTCGCGGGGATATTATAATAAACCTCCCCCAATTCCACCACTACAACGCTTTGCGCAAACGGATATTACAATTAGTTCCTTTAAACTAAGAAAAGCTACACAAAACTGCAAGCCCCCAATTACCTAATTGCGCCCCGACGGCGCCGCCTTGGGTCAGGCATTTAAAATTTCATTTCAGTTAGAGTCTCGCGCTGAGATAGCGGCGGATACATCCCCCCATGCCCCCCTTCCAACCCCATGCCGCCTTCGTTGGGGATGCGACCGAAAGAATTAAGTTCCAAATGAATCGCGCAATTACAGGGGCGAACTTCCCCCCGCCGATTTACCGCCGGCGGGAGTGTGAGTCCTCTAATTGGATTACGCGGAAAATTTTAAACCGGCCCCGGATTTGCGAGCGAAGGAGATTAATGCATCCCCGGGAAAAATGCGCGGATGAGTTCGGAAAGGTCGGGTCTTAGGGGATGGTAATTAGTCAGCCGGCGGCATCTGCGCCCGATGCGAGTGGAAATCTGAATTGTTAATCATTCCGACGGATGCACTTTTAGTTATGGACGGATGCTGTGAAGAAACGGCATATGCCAGACTTTCAACTGAAGGGTACGTAAAAGAAGAAGAAAACACAAAAAAAAATAACTGCAAAAGCGAGAAATGCAAGATTAAAAAGAAATGACATTGAACATTATTGGTAATCTAAATTTGTGATGTACAGCCACGGACTCTGAGAATGACGTAAATCGTGTCACTACAGCGAAAGGGTGCCATACGGCATCAGTCATATGGCCAGAGGGTGCCATACAGCATCAGTCATATTTCAGAATATCATCGAAAAACACATAATCACACCAAAATGCAAATATCTCAAAATCAGCCGTTGGATATTAAGTCATTTATATATATTATATACTAATATATGATTCGATATCATAGTCAAATTGCATTGAAATTCATACGCCAGTTTTGAAGATATCGCTAAAAAAACTATCAGTAATATTTGAATCATCCAAAAAAATTTGATCACACCAAAATGCAAATATCTCATAAATCAGTCATTGGACATTAGGTCATTTATATATATGATATACCAATATATGAGTCAATGTGGGAGTCAAAGTGCATTGAAATTGATACGCCAATTTTGGAAATATCGCATAAAAAGCATCAGTAATATGTGAGAATATCAGCCAAACCCATATGATCACACCAAAATGCAAATATCTCAAAAATCAGCCTTTGAAAATTTAGTCATTTGTATGAATGATATATCAATATATGAGTCAATATCAGAGTCAAATTGCATTGAAATTAATACGCCAGTTTTGAGATATCGCTAATAAAAATGATATTAATGTTTGAGAATATCATCAAACAAACACATGATTACACCTAAATGCACATATCTCAACAATCAGCCATTGCACACTGAGTTATTTATACGTATGATATACCAATATATGAGTCAATATCGGAGTCATAATGCATAAAAATTGATACCTTAATTTTGGAAATATCGCTAGAAAAACATCAGTAATATGTGAGAATATCATTCAAATACATCCCATCACACCAAAATGCAAATATCTCAAAAATCAGTCATTGGACATTAAGTCATTTATATATATGATATACCTACGTATGAGGCAATATCGGAGTTAAATTGCATTGAAATTGATACGCCAATTTTAAAGATATCGCTAAAGAACTATCAGTAATATTTGTGAATATCATCCAAAAACATATGATCACACCAAAATGCAAATATCTCAAAAATCCGTCATTGGACATTAAGTCATTTATATTGATGATATACCTATGTATAAGTGAATATTGGAGTTGAATTTTATTGAAATTGATACGCCAGTTTTTGAGATAGCGCTAATGAAACTATTAGTAATATTTGAGAATATCATCCAAATACACATGATCACCCTAAAGAGCAAATTTTTCAACAATGGGTCATTGGACATTAAGTCATTTATATATATATGATATACCAATACATGAGTCAATATCGGAGTCAAATTGCATTAAAATTTATACGCCAGTTTTGGAGATTTTGCTAAAGAAACTATCATTAATATTTGAGAATATCATCCAAAAACATATGATTACACCAAAATGCAAATATCTCAAAAATCAGCCATTGGACATTTAGTAATTTCTATGAATGATATACCAATATATGAGTCAATAACAGAGTAAAATTGCATTGAAATTGATACGCCACTTTTAGAGATATCACTAAAGAAACTATCAGTAATATTTGAGAATATCATGCAGAAACACATGATCACACCAAAATGCAAATATCTCAAAAATGAGGCATTGCACACTAAGTCATTTATATGTATGATATACCAATATATGAGTGAATATCAGTCAAATTACTTTGAAATTGATGACCCAATTTTGGAAATATAGCTAAAAAAACATCAGTAATATGTGAGAATATCAGCGAAAAAGACATGATCACACCAAAATGCAAATATCTCAAGAATCGGCCATTGCACATTCAGTCATTTATATGTATGATATACCTATGTATAAGTAAATATTAGAGTCAAATTGCATTGAAATTGATACGCCAGTTTTGGAGATATCCCAAAAAACTACCAGTAATATTTGCGAATATCATCCAAAAACACATGATCACACCAAAATGCAAATATCTCAATAATCGGACATTGGACATTAGGTCATTTATACGTATGATATACCTATGTATAAGTCAATGTCGGACTCAAATTGCATTGAAATTGATACGCCAGTTATGGTGATATCCCTAAACATACCATCAGTACTATGTGAGAATATCAGTCAAAAAGGCATGATCACACCAAAATGCAAATATCTCAACAATTGGTCATTAGACATGAAGTAATTTATAGGTATCATATACCAATATATGAGACAATATAGGATTCAAATTGCATTGAAGTTGATACGCCAGTTTTAGAGATATCGCTAAAAAACTATCAGTAATGATTGAGAATATCATCCAAAAACACATAATCACACCAAAATACAAATATCTCAATAATTGATCATTGGATATTAAATATTTTACATGTATGATATACCTATGTATGTATCGATATTGGAGTCAAATTGCATTTAAATTGATACGCCAGTTATGGAGATATTGGTTTAAAAAAATTCAGTAATATTTGATAATATCATTCAAATACACCGATCACACCAAAATGCAAATATTTCAACAATCGGTCATTGGAAAGTAAGTTATTTATATATATGATATACCAATATATGAGTCAATATCGGAGTCAAATTGCATTAAAATTGATACGCCAATTGTGGATATATCGCTAAAGAAACTATCAGTTATATTTGAGAATATCAGCCAAAAACACATGATCACACCTAAATGCAAATATCTCAAGAATCGGTCATTGGACATGAAGTCATTTATACGTATAATATACCAATATATGAGTCAATATTGGAGTCAAATTGCATAAAAATTGATACGCCAGTTTTAAAGATATCGCTGAAGAGACTATCAGTAATATTACAGAATATCATCCAAAAATATATGATCACACCAAAATGCAAATAACTCAAAAATCCCTCTTTGGACATTTAAGTCATTTATATGTATGATATACCTATGTATGACTCAATATTGGAGTCAAATTGCATTGAAATTGATACGCCAGTTATGGAAATATCGCTAATAAAAATGGCAGTAATATTTGAGAATATCATTCAAAAACACATGATCACACCAAAATGCAAATATCTCAACAATGGTTCATTGGACATTAAGTTACTTCTACGTATGATATACCAATATATGAGTCAATATCTGAGTGAAATTGCATTGAAATTGATACGCCAGTTATGGAAATATCGCTAAACATACCATCAGTAATATCTGAGAATATCAGCTAAAAAGACATGATCACACCAAAATGCAAATATCTCAAGTATCAATCATTGGACATTAACTCATTTATATGTGTGATATACCTATGTATGAGTCAATATCGGACGCAAATTACATTGAAAGTAATACGCCAGTTATGGAGATAACGCTAAATATACCATCAGTAATATGTGAGAAAATCAGCCAATAAGACATGATCACACCAAAATGCAAATACCTCAACAATGGGTCATTGGACAATAAGTAATTTATATGTATAATATACCTATGTATGAGTCAATATCGGAGTCAAATTGCATTGAAATTGATATGCCAGATTTGGAGATATCGCTAATAAAATTGGCAGTAATATTTGAGAATATCATCCAAAAACATATTATCACACCAAAATGAAAATATCTCAAAAATCAGTCATTGGACATTAGGTCATTTATATGTATGATATACCTATGCATGAGTCAATATCGGAGTCAAATTGCATTGAAATTGATATTCAAATTTTGAAAATAACGCTAAAAAAACGTCAGTAATATGTGAGAATATCAGCTAGAAACACATGATTACACTGTAATGCAAATATCTCAAAAATCAGTCATTAGACATTAAGTCATTTCTATGTATGATATACCAATATATAAGTCAGTATCGGACTCAAATTGCATTGAAATTGATACGCCAGTTTTGGAGATAACGCTAAAAAAACATCAGTAATATTTGCGAATATCATCCAAAATTATCCCATCACACCAAAATGCAAATATCACAACAATGGGTCATTGGAGATTAAGTCATTTATAAATATGATATACTAATATACGAGTCAATATCAGTGTCAAATTGCATTAAAATTGATACGCCAATTTTGGAGATATCGCTAATAAAAATGGCAGTAATATTTGAGCATATCGTCCAAATACACATGATCACACCAAAATGCAAATATCTCAAAAATCAGCCATTGCACACTGAGTTATTTATACGTATGATATATCAATATATGAGTCAATATCGGAGTCAAATTGCATAAAAATTGATACAGCAGATTTGGAGATATCGCTATGGAATCCATCAGTAATATGTGAGAATATCAGCCAAAAAGATATGATCACACCAAAATGCAAATATCTCAAGAATCGGTCATTGGACATTAAGTCATTTATATGTATTATATACCTATGTATAAGTCAATATAAGACTCAAATTGCATTGAAATTGATACGACAGTTATTTAGATATCGCTAAACATACCATCAGTAATATTTGCAAATATCATCCAAAATTATCTCATCACACCAAAATGCAAATATCTCAACAATGGGTCATTGGACATTAAGTAATTTATGTGTATGATATACCTGTGTATAAGTTAATATCGGAGTCAAATTGCAATGAAATTGATACGCCAGTTTTAGAGATATCGCTAAATAAACTATCAGTAATATTTGAGAATATCATCCAAAAACATATGATCACACCAAAATGCAAATATCTCAAGAATCAGTCATTGGACATTAAGTCATTTATATGTAAGATATACCTATATATGAGTCAATATCGGACTCAATATAGATTGAAATTGATACGCCAGTTATGGAGATATCGCTAAAAATACCTTCAGTAATATGTGAGAAAATCAGCCAATAAGACATGATCACACCAAAATGCAAATATCTCAACAATGGGTCATTGGACATTAAGTCATTTATATGTATGATATACCTATGTATGAGTCAATATTGGAGTTAAATTGCATTGAAATTGATACGCCAATGTTGGAAATTTCGCTAAAAAACATCAGTAATATGTGAGAATATCAGCTAAAAACACATGATCACACCAAAATGAAAATATCAAAATAATCAGTCATTGGACATTAACTTATTTATATGTATGATATACTAATATATGAGTCAATATTGGAGTCAAATTGCATTGAAATTGATACGCCAGTTATGGAGATATCGCTAAACATACCATCAGTAATATGTGAGAATATCAGCCAAATACACATGATCACACCTAAATGCAAATATCTCAACAATAGGTCATTGGACATTAAGTCATTTATATGTATGATATACCAATATATGAGTCAATATCATACACAAATTGCATTGAAATTGATACGGCAGTTTTAGAGATATCGCTAATAAAAATGGCAGTAATATTTGCGAATATCATCCAAAAACATATCATCACACCCAAATGCAAATATCTCAACAAGGGGTCATTGGACATTAAGCCATTTATATGTATGATATACGCCAGTTATCATGCCATATTTTGCGATATTGCAAACCATGGCACTAACTTTGTGCCACTCTTGCAACAGACATTTTAGATAATTTAACTTGTTAAGTACGTTTACCTTAAGCAATCATAACATTGATTACTCTAGTTACCTACTGAGTTCATTTCCCAACATAAATAAACTTGGTGCATTATTGCAGTACAAACTCAGACAAGAGGTTTGAAATATTTGTTGCATCTATCTAAAATTTGATATCTATACCAAAATGCAAATAAAAATATAAAAATTCTCAAAAATCAGCCATTGGACATTAAGTCATTTATATGTGTGATATGCCAATATATGAGTCAATATCGGAGTGAAATTGCATTTAAATTGATACGCCAATTTTGGATTTGTGCTGCAGCTTCAAAATTCTCATAAATTTGAAACTTGCTGCTAAATTTTTTTACACGTCTGCCCTGGCAATAAGTCGCTATTAAGCCGTCTTCTCGTGGCGCCTCCGCCATTTAACGATTCCACAGACGAAGACGTAAAAAGTCACCTTATGCCGCCCCCACCGCCACGGTTCCAATTAATTCCGGCCTCCCGTTTGATGATTAATTAGCGCGCCGTTTTATGAACGCCTTCGGGAAAAAAAAAATTAATTACCAACGGCTCGCGGCGCAATTAGATTGTTAATTAAATGGGGGGCGGCGAGCATCTGGTGCGCACCTGTTAAGGCGGCGAAGGGGGGACATGAATTAATCGCAGCCGCGCGCGTTTGTTAATTACATGTTCCGGGAATTGACAATTAGAACTGCGATCGATTTGTTATTAGCAGGTTTTTGTATTAATCGATCGTTTTTATTTGTTATTTTCTTGAGATTATAATTCGCTATAGCAGCAGAAATAGGGCAAATCGTTTTTATTTGTTATTCTATTGAGATTATAATTAGCCATAGCAGCAAAAATAGGGCATATCGTTTTTATTTGTTATTCTATTGAGTTTTTAATTAGCCATAGCAGCAGAAGTAGGCTAATGAATAGGTTTAAAAAACGTGTAGTAGCGAGTTTGATAACCGTGGAGGCGTTTCGTTCTCGCTTCTCGGCATCCCTTTGTTCCGTCTGGGTGAAATGCGAAGACGGAAATATATATCGGCCCCGACCCGAAAACTAATAGACCTGTCACTTTGGGGATTCAGTGCCCCGACGAGATACGAGAGCCGACGGTCATTACATGGCACACGCTGCAGCGAAGCAGGCGGCGATAACGGCCCCACCCCCGAACCCTGTGGCACAGCAGCGCTAATTTCGATTTATCGCCGCGCCGTCAATCGCCGGACGTAATCCAAGGAAGATTTGTGATCCTCCGTTTTCAGGATTTCAGTTTTGCAATATCACAATTTTCATTGGATATTGCAAGGGTTAGAAAATTCTATCCAGAAAATCGAATAGTTTACTTTCCAAATTAACAAGTGTCGATTATCAGTCGGCGAAATTTCTGAAAATTTATGTGATGGATAATTTGAAAATTTTATGCCAGATTCGTGTACAGTATGCCTGAAGGTAATTCCTCAGAAAATTTGAAAACTGGTATGTCTTAAATAAGTGACAAAATCGAATAGTTAACTTTCCCAGTTGACAAGTGTCGATGCGAATGTTTTGAAAATTTATCTGATGGATAATTTGAAAATCTTATGCCAGATTCGTTTACAATATGCCTGAAGGTAATTCCTCAGAAAATTTGAAAACTGGTATGTCTTCAATAAGTGAGAAAATCGAATAGTTACCAATTACTTCGAAAATCGAATAGTTATACCTTGGCGTGCTTTCTTGACACTGTGCCTGGGTTTTGCTGCCTCTCGTCTTTCCATCGCAAGTTAATTAGAAGCAGCGCGACGCGGAGGTTTCGCAATTTCATTAGATAATAGCTTAACACAGGGAAGAGGTAACCTGAGGCATTAGCGGCGTCTTGCATGCGTTATGCAGTGCATATCGATAGACCCTGTGCATGACGTGCAAGTGAACTATAAAGGAAACACCTGGGGGGTGGCTGATTGGATTCTGCAGGAAGCAATAACGCACGGTTATAATGCGGCATAACTCCTCCAAGGAAGGTTCTTGCGTTCGAAAATTGCGAACCGAAAGCGTTAAGGCTGAATTATTTACAATTACAATGCTGTCGCTATGGGCATTTTCAAACCAAATTGTTACAGAGTAACGGTTCGTTGCGTAAGAAATTTATGAATAAGCCTTTACGAAGCTGAAGAAGGTGAATATAATTTTTACAACAATCGTAACTGTTAAATTTCAGTCTTTAGAATCCTCTGCTTTAATTTTATGCTATTACATAACGTAAAACCCCATATTCGCCGCCGCCAGCATTAATTCCGGATTGATAAATATTCATACGACGTACACATCTGAATGGCCCCCTTTTGCAGTTACTCCTCCGGATTGGGTCTGTAATGGTGATAAAACCCATCAAGTGGTCACTTCGCGTCCGATTGCCGCCCCAATTAAGGGCGCTCCCGAATTTGGATCACATCCGGGCGGAGCGGACTTGAGGCCCCCCTCACGTCGTGTTTCGTTAAAATTTAAGTGCGCCCCCCCTGCGACCTTTGACGCCTTGGGGGCGGCGCGCGCGTGTGTGACGGCCGAGTTACGACCCCATTCCGCCCTTGCCACCCCCAGGAAGCAGCCCCCTGGACGCGGCCCCCGGGCGACGTGTCCTCGCCGCGGGGGCGAGGGCGACGAAAAGGGGATGAAAGGGCGGAGAGTTTATTAAAAAAAAAAAAAATCGCAGGGGCGAGACCGTTGTTTTCCGTGCAGGATTTATGCACTGCGAAGTGGCAGACATTTACTGCGCAGCGAAAATGGGGGTTGGGGGGATGCTGCGACACCAGTGGAAGTGGACTTTCATTGGGGCATATATCCCAAAAGGGCGACAGTATAGCACTAATTTTACATTACTTTTCCATACTTTTTGTAGTGTAATCAACAGAAATCGTTGATCTGTTACGCTTACGTTAGCAAGGCCGCAACAAGGCAATAATATCAAGGCCGCAATAAGGCAATAATATCAAGGCCGCACGTTCGGCCATCAAGCAGCACATACGCCTTATAAATGACCATCACAATACTATATATATAAGGGCCTTTTGAACATCCCAAATTTTTATAGCTCCCTGACCATTTTCTCATGAGATTCGCATAAGATTTTCGTTCCAAAACTTTTAATTATGCGTTGATTTTCATTCGAAATTATGCAATGGATTCAATGTTTGAAAATTAAAACACTTTTAATTCCCATAACTTGGACAACTTTTCAATAGCGGACATATTTAGACCTTGAATGGCATAACGCCGGGGTCATTAAAATCTCGTCGCAGGCCGCAAATGAATCCCTCAACATCCCCATTAAACTTTTTGCAATTACCGCCCCCTGGGGACGGCCGATGACCGTCATTCCAAGACCGCGCCGTAACTCGTGCGGTTTAATCGCGCTTTTTGCGCCGCCCCCGGGGGGCTCGGGACAACGGGGCAAAAAGGGGCACGTTTAACGCGTGTGCTCGAACCTCCCACCGGCCCTTAAGGGCTGATAAACGCGAAGATATTAATAGGGACGTAAAAAGTGCGGTTCAATTATTGAAATGCAAAATTTCAACAAAAAACACATCAAATATTTCAATATCTTCATATAAATTGTTCCATTTAAATGTATTAAATATAATCCAGCGCATATTTACGAATAATAATAATAATAAAGAATATTATAGCGAAGATATTAATAGGAACGTAAAGAGTGCGGCTCAATTATTGAAATGCAGAATTTCAACAAAAAACACATTGAATATTTCAATATCTTCAGATAAATTGTTCCATTCAAATACATATATTAAATATATTACAGGCCATATTGACCTATGCATAATATAAATTACAAAATTCCTTTTATAACTGCCCAATTTTATATAATATTTATTATATTTAAGGTTAATTTATCAATAAATTATTAGTAAATATTATGTATAATATAAATTACAAAATTCCTTTTATAACTGTTCAATTTTATATAATATTTAGTTAAGGTTAATTTCTCAATAAATTACTTAGTAAATTATATGCAATTGCAACTTTTTTTAATTCTAAAAGATTGCTTAAGGCTTATAAAGTTATGAACTTATTTTTAAAGAATTATTTAAGTATTATTATTAAATCTTTAATTACTCAATACATTTAAAGAAAATAACAAATTATACTTTTTCACAATATTTATTTCGCTATTCAGCTAAATATAGCTAAATAAATGTTGTGAAAAAGGATAATTTGTTATTTTCTTTAAGTGTTAATATTTCACAAGCTCCAACTGATTATTTTACTCAATACATTACTTTGTAAATTGTATGGAATTCTGACTTTATTTCTATTTCTATTTCTATTCTATTGTATTGTATTCTCTTTTTTAAGGCTGATGAGTGATGAAGTCATGGATTTATTTTTTAAGAATTATTTACTTCAGTATTATTAATACATATTTAATTACTTATTATTTAATTACTAAATATTTAATTACTCAATAAATGTATAAACTTGAGACTAAAAAATAATGAACAGGTCTTTTCAGCACTTTTCTATTTCTATTTCTATTCTATTGTATTCTATTCTCTTTTTTAAGGCTGATGAGTGATGAAGTCATGGATTTATTTTTTAAGAATTATTTACTTCAGTATTATTAATACATATTTAATTACTTATTATTTAATTACTAAATATTCAATTACTCAATAAATGTATAAACTTGAGACTAAAAAATAATGAACAGGTCTTTTCAGCACTTTTCTATTTCTATTTCTATTCTATTGTATTCTATTCTCTTTTTTAAGGCTAATGAGCGATGAAGTCATGGATTTATTTGTTAAGAATTATTTACTTCAGTATTATTAATACATATTTAATTACTTATTATTTAATTACTAAATATTTAATTACTCAATAAATGTATAAACTTGAGACTAAAAAATAATGAACAGGTCTTTTCAGCACTTTTCTATTTCTATTTCTATTCTATTGTATTCTATTCTCTTTTTTAAGGCTGATGAGTGATGAAGTCATGGATTTATTTGTTAAGAATTATTTACTTCAGTATTATTAATACATATTTAATTACTTATTATTTAATTACTAAATATTCAATTACTCAATAAATGTATAAACTTGAGACTAAAAAATAATGAACAGGTCTTTTCAGCACTTTTCTATTTCTATTTCTATTCTATTGTATTCTATTCTCTTTTTTAAGGCTGATGAGTGATGAAGTCATGGATTTATTTTTTAAGAATTATTTACTTCAGTATTATTAATACATATTTAATTACTTATTATTTAATTACTAAATATTCAATTACTCAATAAATGTATAAACTTGAGACTAAAAAATAATGAACAGGTCTTTTCAGCACTTTTCTATTTCTATTTCTATTCTATTGTATTCTATTCTCTTTTTTAAGGCTAATGAGCGATGAAGTCATGGATTTATTTGTTAAGAATTATTTACTTCAGTATTATTAATACATATTTAATTACTTATTATTTAATTACTAAATATTTAATTACTCAATAAATGTATAAACTTGAGACTAAAAAATAATGAACAGGTCTTTTCAGCACTTTTCTATTTCTATTTCTATTCTATTGTATTCTATTCTCATTTTTAAGGCTGTTGAGTGATGAAGTCATGGATTTATTTTTTAAGAATTATTTACTTCAGTATTATTAATACATATTTAATTACTTATTATTTAATTACTAAATATTTAATTACTCAATAAATGTATAAACTTGAGACTAAAAAATAATGAACAGGTCTTTTCAGCACTTTTCTATTTCTATTTCTATTCTATTGTATTCTATTCTCTTTTTTAAGGCTGGTGAGTGATGAAGTCATGGATATATTTTTTAAGAATTATTTACTTCAGTATTATTAATACATATTTAATTACTTATTATTTAATTACTAAATATTTAATTACTCAATAAATGTATAAACTTGAGACTAAAAAATAATGAACAGGTCTTTTCAGCACTTTTCTATTTCTATTTCTATTCTATTGTATTCTATTCTCTTTTTTAAGGCTGATGAGTGATGAAGTCATGGATTTCTTTTTTAAGAATTATTTACTTCAGTATTATTAATACATATTTAATTACTTATTATTTAATTACTAAATATTCAATTACTCAATAAATGTATAAACTTGAGACTTAAAAATAATGAACAGGTCTTTTCAGCACTTTTCTATTTCTATTTCTATTCTATTGTATTCTATTCTCTTTTTTAAGGCTGATGAGTGATGAAGTCATGGATTTATTTTTTAAGAATTATTTACTTCAGTATTATTAATACATATTTAATTACTTATTATTTAATTACTAAATATTTAATTACTCAATAAATGTATAAACTTGAGACTAAAAAATAATGAACAGGTCTTTTCAGCACTTTTCTATTTCTATTTCTATTCTATTGTATTCTATTCTCATTTTTAAGGCTGTTGAGTGATGAAGTCATGGATTTAGTTTTTAAGAATTATTTACTTTAGTATTATTAATACATATTTAATTACTTATTATTTAATTACTAAATATTTAATTATTCAATAAATGTATAAACTTGAGACTAAAAAATAATGAACAGGTCTTTTCAGCACTTTTCTATTTCTATTTCTATTCTATTGTATTCTATTCTCTTTTTTAAGGCTGATGAGTGATGAAGTCATGGATTTATTTTTTAAGAATTATTTACTTCAGTATTATTAATACATATTTAATTACTTATTATTTAATTACTAAATATTTAATTACTCAATAAATGTATAAACTTGAGACTAAAAAATAATGAACAGGTCTTTTCAGCACTTTTCTGTTTCTATTTCTATTCTATTGTATTCTATTCTCTTTTTTAAGGCTAATGAGTGATGAAATCATGGATTTATTTTTTAAGAATTATTTACTTCAGTATTATTAATACATATTTAATTACTTATTATTTAATTACTAAATATTTAATTACTCAATAAACGTATAAACTTGCCACTAAAAAATAATGCACAAGTCTTTTCAGCACTTTTCTTAGTTAACTTAAAACCTTGCTGATCCATAAAGCCCGAACGATTGCATTCAGGGCACGTCCTTACGACGGGGGCGCATCGGGGGACGTAATGAAACACGATATTTGATAGAAGGCACGGCGTAATGGGGCTTTATGGGCCCCCGCCGCCCCCATTTATGCCGGTGCAGTGGACAAATCGGATTATCGGATCGGTTTCTGTTTGTAGCCTGGGCGAGGCTGTAAATACGCGAAATCCGAGCCTCGGGGAGATCACGTAAGCACGGGGAATTTATTTCGTGCGCCCCCCGTTTCGCACCCCCTCGCACCCTCTTAAAACAGAATCGCCCTGCAGTCTGCAGGGCCTCGCAGATAAGCGATGTTTGCAGGAGGGTGGCATCAAAACTCGATCGGAAGTTTGCAGGATCGTAAATTAATTACCGGTGAATTTGTACAGGTTTGCGAAGTAATTGATTTAATTAAAGCTTGGTGCTGCACAAACAAAAACACTAACAAATTTCAGTTGCAAATAATTCATTAACGTGATTTGATTTTCTTTTTGCTTCTTAATATTTCTAAGTTTCTACGTAGGTGAATAAAGGGGAACTTGAACTGTGAGCCCCCATAAGAATTAACATGCATTTAATGCATGCATAATGAAATAGCCAGATATAAAAGTATCATTGAAAATCACATGATCACACCACAAATATAAATATCTCCAAAACTCCGCATTCGATATTTATGAAATTTAACACACTATAGACCAATATATCATTCAATATCAAAAATAAAATAGATCAATATTGATACGCTCGTTTTTGAAATATCGTTAATAATGTCACAGCTTGATCTAAGTATATCATTGAAAATCACATGATCACAACAAAAATATAAATATCGCACAAACCACGCATTGGATATTTAGGAAATTAAATACACTATAGATCAATATATGACTTAATATCAAAAATAAAATAGATCAATATTGATACGCGCGTTTTTGAATTATCGTTAATAATGTCATAGCTTGATCTGAGACTATCATTCAAAATCACATGATCACAACAAACATAAATATATCTCAAAAACCTCGCATTGGATATTTAGGAAATTAAATACACTATAGACCAATATACCACTTAATATCAAAAATAAAATAGATCAATATTGATACGCTGGTTTTTGAAATATCGTTAATAATGTAATAGCTGGATCTCAGAATATCATTAAAAATCACATGATCACAACAAAAATATAAATATCGCAAAAACCACGCATTGGATATTTAGGAAATTAAATACACTATAGACCAATATATCACTTAATATCAAAAATAAAATAGATCAATATTGATACGCGCGGTTTTGAATTATCGTTAATAATGTCATAGCTTGATCGGAGAATATCATTAAAAATCACATGATCACACCCAAAAATATAAACATCACAAGAACCTCGCATTGGATATTTAGGAAATTAAATACACTATAGACCAATATATCACTTAATATAAAAAATAAAATAGATCAATATTGATACGCGCGTTTTTGAAATATCGTTAATAATGTTATAACTTGATCTGAGAATATAATGAAAAATCACATGATTGCAACAAAAATAAAAATATCTCAAAAACCACGCATTGGATATTTAAGAAACTAAACACCTTATAGACCAATATATCATTCAATATCGAGAATAAATTGGATCAAAATTGATACGCTGGTTTTTAAAATATCGTTAATAATGTAATAGCTGGATCTCAGAATATCATTAAAAATCACATGATCACAACAAAAATATAAATATCGCAAAAACCACACATTGGATATTTAGGAAATTAAATACACTATAGACCAATATATCACTTAATATCAAAAATAAAATAGATCAATATTGATACGCGCGTTTTTGAAATATCGTTAATAATGTCATAGCTTATCTGAGAATATCATTAAATATTACATGATCACACCCAAAAATATAAATATCACAAGAACCTCGCATTGGATATTTAGGAAATTAAATACACAATAGACCAATATATCATTTAATATCAAAAATAAAATAGATCAATATTGATACGCGCGTTTTTGAAATATCGTCAATAATGTCATAGCTTGATCTGAGAATATCATTAAAAATCACATGATCGCAACAAAAATAAAAATATCTTAAAAACCACGCATTGGATATTTAAGAAACTAAACACCCTATAGACCAATATATCATTCAATATCAAGAATAAATTGGATTAAAATTGATACGCTGGTTTTTGAAATATCGTTAATAATGTAATAGCTGGATCTCAGAATATCATTAAAAATCACATGATCACAACAAAAATATAAATATCGCAAAAACCACGCATTGGATATTTAGGAAATTAAATACACTATAGACCAATATATCACTTAATATCAAAAATAAAATAGATCAATATTGATACGCTCGTTTTTTAAATATCGTTAATAATGTCATAGCTTGATCTAAGAATGTCATTAAAAATCACATGATCACAACAAAAATATAAATATCGCAAAAACCACGCATTGGATATTTAGGAAATTAAATACACTATAGACTAATATATCACTTAATATCAAAAATAAATTAGATCAATATTGATACGCGCGTTTTTGAAATATCGTTAATAATGTCATAGCTTGATCTGAGAATATCATTAAAAATCACATGATCACAACAAAAATATAAATATCGCAAAAACCACGCATTGGATATTTAGGAAATTAAATACACTATAGACCAATATATTACTTAATATCAAAAATAAAAAAGATCAATATTGATACGCGCGGTTTTGAATTATCGTTAATAATGTCATAGCTTGATCTAAGAATATCGTTAAAAATCACATGATCACAACAAACATATAAATATCTCAAAAACCACGCATTGGATATTTAGGAAATTAAATACACTATAGACCAATATATTACTTAATATCAAAAATAAAAAAGATCAATATTGATACGCGCGGTTTTGAATTATCGTTAATAATGTCATAGCTTGATCTAAGAATATCATTAAAAATCACATGATCACAACAAAAATATAAAGAAATTAAACACAGTTAGGGGGGGGGGGGGGGGTAATTTTTGTCCATAAGCGACAGTGCTTGAGATTTGAGGTAATGAAAAAGTGGAATGCAATATATATGTGCATGATGTTTTGGAAAATATGGGATAGATGAATGGTGACATACCACACAATATGTGCTAGATAGATAATTTGTAAGGTTATGCAAGAGCAAGTAAGACATTTTGACAAGTGAAATGAAACTTTATTTTAATATTTTTGTCAAAATATATTTGCTTGGCGAATATTGGCTGATCATTCAGCACATTTAAAAATTCGATTACAATCAGACACAAATAAATTACGTAGCCAAACAGATTGCTGTATAATCTGCTGGCGTTTCTAAATCGAATTTCCTGCATTTGTGCATCCGTGCAGCTCGCATTGTTTCTGTTGCACAAGACGCAATAAATTCGCCCCCATGCCATCATCCCGGATTCCCTGACGCGTATAAATCCCGGAAGTCCCGGTGAAAACAGGGACAGGCGGAGATTTATCCCGCCGGCGCAGGGCCGGACCGGAAGCGTAATTATGAAAAACGCGCGAAATTAAACGGGGTCCTAATAGGGGAGGCATCCGCGACCCCATAAGTCTGTTAAATGGGGGAAATTCTTCCCCCTGATTTCAACCCCTTGGGTGTCCCCCTCGACAGGAATGTCGACGAAAATCGCTGGAACTATGAAAATATTGTACATTCAGCTCATAAACCAGTAACAGGTAACACTAAGACACAGAATTTTTTAGAAATTTCATAACTTATACTGGACAACTCGGAAAGTTAACAACTCGATTTTCTCACTTATTTGAGACATGCTCGTGGTCAAATATAAAAAAAAATATCTTCAGGTATACTGTATATAAATCTGGCATAAAATTTCCAAAATATCCAACAGATACATTTTTAGAAATTTCTGTGACTGATAACTTATACTGGAAAACTCGGAAAGTTAACAACTCCATATTTTCACTTATTTAAGACATGCTCGTGGTCAAATTTTGAGAAGATTTATCATCAGGTATACTGTATACAAATCTGGCATAAAATTTTCAAAATATCCAACAGATAAATTTTTAAAAATTTCAGTGGCTGATAACTTATACTGAATTAGGAATCCAAGGTTCCAAATCCTGCCTGCATTTTTTATTTAATTCTGGGACTGTGTGTGTGCCATTAGCGGCTCTTCTCGTGTGCGAATTAACTCGGCGATGAATAAATGATGGCCTTATAACGCGATCAACGCTCGGGTTTTTTCCAGGGCCTACGTGATCGCAATTTGAAGCGTTCGCTTCGCATTTGTTTCCACCGGCGCCGCATTAATGCACAGCCCACACGCGCACGTTTTTGCGTTTGTTTTTTGCGCCTTTCTTTTTCGGATTCGATGGAGACGCCCGCAATTATATTCCGATAAGTAAAGCCCCGGGGGATACCAGGCCAAATCCTCGGCCGGATTTCCGTTCTACACTGAAATGACCCAACAGGTCGAAACGGGAAATGCGCCTGCGGGTTTTTTTTTCTCCAGGTCACTGAAATATGTAACAAGTCCGCTGCCGCCCCCTCACGTAACCTAATAGGTCGAAACGTGTTTATATTTCCCGTTCGCTGGTCATGGTCAAATTTTCAGAAGAATAACTCGATTTTCTCACTTATTTGAAACATGCTTGTGGTCAAATTTTCAGAAGATTTATCTTAAGGCATACTGTATACAAATCTGGCAAAAACTTTACAAAATATTCTACAGATAAATTAGAAATTTCAGTAGCTGATAACTTATACTGGCCAACTCGGAATGTTAATAACTCGATTTTCTCACTTATTTGAGACATGTTCCTGGTCAAATATTCAGAAGATTTATCTACGTAATAAGTCCGTTCCCTCTGGGGGGTTGCCACCCCCTCTGTGGGTGGGGATGGGGGGTATCGCTCCCGTTAATCCCGTGTGAATATGTGAGGAAACGGGGAGGTCCGGGATTAACAGCGCAAATCCCGTGAGCGCGCAAACAGGAGGACATGAGCATGGCTTTAATTACTCCCGACCTGCAGATTTTCCAGTTTTCCGCGGCTAATTAAAAACGAACGATTGGAAAACTGGAACACTGCGACCGGGCGGTGGCCGGAAAACCGTTCCGGAAAACTGAGCGCGACTTATTTGCGGCCGCGCAAATAATCAATCGGGAAATTACTTTAATTGCGCATCCGGTGGCCATCGGAATTACAGGTTTCCGGATTCAAACGGGCCGCGCTCACCACAGGGATTACAGTCGATGGGAAATTTATGGTAATTCCGCATGCGATAATTTCGTTCTTGTGCGGTTCAAATATCACAAGCTGTTTGAAACAATAGAATTTGCACTGGCCTACATTTCGTAATGTCCAATAAAAAAATGCCTACCCTAATCTAACCTAACCTAACCTAACCTAACCTATATTTTGTAATGTGTTATAAAATATTAAGTGAAAAGTCAAAATGAAACAAAGTTTCAGTAGAAATTAAGTGAGAAATTCGAGGATATAAGTTTCTGCATTCACAAGTATGGGTTAACTATTACTGAAATTTCTGAAAATTTATTATATGCAAATTTGATATTAGATTCGTGTATAGTACACCAGAAACTAATTCTACTGAAAATTTGACAAAGTTTCACTATTAAATAAGGGCGAAAATCAAACACTTAACTTTCTGAATTGACAAGTATGGGTTAGCTATTACTAAAATATCTGAAAATTTATAATATGCAAATTTGATATTATATTCGTATATAGTACACCTGAAACTGATTCTCCTGAAAATATGACAAAGTTTCAGTATTAAATAAGAGCGAAAATCAAACACTTAACTTTCTGCATTGACAAGTATGGGTAAGCTATTACTGAAATTTCTGAAAATTTATTATTTGCAATTTTGATATTAGATTCGTGTACAGTATACCCGAAACTAATTCTGCTGAAAATTTGACAGAGTTTCAGTATTAAATAAGTGAGAAAGTCAGAACGAGGTTAGGTAAGGTTAGGTTAAACTAGGCGAGGTTAGGTCTCTGTTGCAGATTTTTTTTATATTTAATATTAGATTTGTGTTCAGTATACCTGAAGGTAATTCTGCTGAAAATTTGACAGAGTTTCAGTATTAAATAAGTGAGAAAGTCAGAACGAGGTTAGGTAAGGTTAGGTTAAACTAGGCGAGGTTAGGTCTCTGTTGCAGATTTTTTAAATATTTAATTTTAGATTTGTGTTCACTATACCTGAAGGTAATTCTGCTGAAAATTTGACAGAGTTTCAGTATTAAATAAGTGAGAAAGTCAGAACGAGGTTAGGTAAGGTTAGGTTAAACTAGGCGAGGTTAGGTCTCTGTTGCAGATTTTTTTTATATTTAATATTAGATTTGTGTTCAGTATACCTGAAGGTAATTCTGCTGAAAATTTGACAGAGTTTCAGTATTAAATAAGTGAGAAAGTCAGAACGAGGTTAGGTAAGGTTAGGTTAAACTAGGCGAGGTTAGGTCTCTGTTGCAGATTTTTTAAATATTTAATTTTAGATTTGTGTTCACTATACCTGAAGGTAATTCTGCTGAAAATTTGACAGAGTTTCAGTATTAAATAAGTGAGAAAGTCAGAACGAGGTTAGGTAAGGTTAGGTTAAACTAGGCGAGGTTAGGTCTCTGTTGCAGATTTTTTTTATATTTAATATTAGATTTGTGTTCAGTATACCTGAAGGTAATTCTGCTGAAAATTTGACAGAGTTTCAGTATTAAATAAGTGAGAAAGTCAGAACGAGGTTAGGTAAGGTTAGGTTAAACTAGGCGAGGTTAGGTCTCTGTTGCAGATTTTTTTAATATTTAATATTAGATTTGTGTTCAGTATACCTGAAGGTAATTCTGCTGAAAATTTGACAGAGTTTCAGTATTAAATAAGTGAGAAAGTCAGAACGAGGTTAGGTAAGGTTAGGTTAAACTAGGCGAGGTTAGGTCTCTGTTGCAGATTTTTTAAATATTTAATTTTAGATTTGTGTTCAGTATACCTGAAGGTAATTCTGCTGAAAATTTGACAGAGTTTCAGTATTAAATAAGTGAGAAAGTCAGAACGAGGTTAGGTAAGGTTAGGTTAAACTAGGCGAGGTTAGGTCTCTGTTGCAGATTTTTTTTATATTTAATATTAGATTTGTGTTCAGTATACCTGAAGGTAATTCTGCTGAAAATTTGACAGAGTTTCAGTATTAAATAAGTGAGAAAGTCAGAACGAGGTTAGGTAAGGTTAGGTTAAACTAGGCGAGGTTAGGTCTCTGTTGCAGATTTTTTTAATATTTAATATTAGATTTGTGTTCAGTATACCTGAAGGTAATTCTGCTGAAAATTTGACAGAGTTTCAGTATTAAATAAGTGAGAAAGTCAGAACGAGGTTAGGTAAGGTTAGGTTAAACTAGGCGAGGTTAGGTCTCTGTTGCAGATTTTTTAAATATTTAATTTTAGATTTGTGTTCAGTATACCTGAAGGTAATTCTGCTGAAAATTTGACAGAGTTTCAGTATTAAATAAGTGAGAAAGTCAGAACGAGGTTAGGTAAGGTTAGGTTAAACTAGGCGAGGTTAGGTCTCTGTTGCAGATTTTTTTAATATTTAATATTAGATTTGTGTTCAGTATACCTGAAGGTAATTCTGCTGAAAATTTGACAGAGTTTCAGTATAAAATAAGTGAGAAAGTCAGAACGAAGTTAGGTAAGGTTAGGTTAAACTAGGCGAGGTTAGGTCTCTGTTGCAGATTTTTGTTATATTTAATTTTAGATTTGTGTTCAGTATACCTGAAGGTAATTCTGCTGAAAATTTGACAGAGTTTCAGTATTAAATAAGTGAGAAAGTCAGAACGAGGTTAGGTAAGGTTAGGTTAAACTAGGCGAGGTTAGGTCTCTGTTGCAGATTTTTTTAAAATTTAATATTAGATTTGTGTTCAGTATACCTGAAGGTAATTCTGCTGAAAATTTGACAGAGTTTCAGTATTAAATAAGTGAGAAAGTCAGAACGAGGTTAGGTAAGGTTAGGTTAAACTAGGCGAGGTTAGGTCTCTGTTGCAGATTTTTTTTATATTTAATTTTAGATTTGTGTTCAGTATACCTGAAGGTAATTCTGCAGAAAATTTGACAGAGTTTCAGTATTAAATAAGTGAGAAAGTCAGAACGAGGTTAGGTAAGGTTAGGTTAAACTAGGTGAGGTTAGGTCTCTGTTGCAGATTTTTTTAATATTCAATTTTAGATTTGTGTTCAGTATACCTGAAGGTTATTCTGCTGAAAATTTGACAGAGTTTCAGTATTAAATAAGTGAGAAAGTCAGAACGAGGTTAGGTAAGGTTAGGTTAAACTAGGCGAGGTTAGGTCTCTGTTGCAGATTTTTTTAATATTTAATTTTAGATTTGTGTTCAGTATACCTGAAGGTAATTCTGCTGAAAATTTGACAGAGTTTCAGTATTAAATAAGTGAGAAAGTCAGAACGAGGTTAGGTAAGGTTAGGTTAAACTAGGCGAGGTTAGGTCTCTGTTGCAGATTTTTTTAATATTCAATTTTAGATTTGTGTTCAGTATACCTGAAGGTTATTCTGCTGAAAATTTGACAGAGTTTCAGTATTAAATAAGTGAGAAAGTCAGAACGAGGTTAGGTAAGGTTAGGTTAAACTAGGCGAGGTTAGGTCTCTGTTGCAGATTTTTTTAATATTTAATATTAGATTTGTGTTCAGTATACCTGAAGGTAATTCTGCTGAAAATTTGACAGAGTTTCAGTATTAAATAAGTGAGAAAGTCAGAACGAGGTTAGGTAAGGTTAGGTTAAACTAGGCGAGGTTAGGTCTCTGTTGCAGATTTTTTAAATATTTAATTTTAGATTTGTGTTCAGTATACCTGAAGGTAATTCTGCTGAAAATTTGACAGAGTTTCAGTATTAAATAAGTGAGAAAGTCAGAACGAGGTTAGGTAAGGTTAGGTTAAACTAGGCGAGGTTAGGTCTCTGTTGCAGATTTTTTTTATATTTAATATTAGATTTGTGTTCAGTATACCTGAAGGTAATTCTGCTGAAAATTTGACAGAGTTTCAGTATTAAATAAGTGAGAAAGTCAGAACGAGGTTAGGTAAGGTTAGGTTAAACTAGGCGAGGTTAGGTCTCTGTTGCAGATTTTTTTAATATTTAATATTAGATTTGTGTTCAGTATACCTGAAGGTAATTCTGCTGAAAATTTGACAGAGTTTCAGTATTAAATAAGTGAGAAAGTCAGAACGAGGTTAGGTAAGGTTAGGTTAAACTAGGCGAGGTTAGGTCTCTGTTGCAGATTTTTTTTATATTTAATATTAGATTTGTGTTCAGTATACCTGAAGGTAATTCTGCTGAAAATTTGACAGAGTTTCAGTATTAAATAAGTGAGAAAGTCAGAACGAGGTTAGGTAAGGTTAGGTTAAACTAGGCGAGGTTAGGTCTCTGTTGCAGATTTTTTTTATATTTAATATTAGATTTGTGTTCAGTATACCTGAAGGTAATTCTGCTGAAAATTTGACAGAGTTTCAGTATTAAATAAGTGAGAAAGTCAGAACGAGGTTAGGTAAGGTTAGGTTAAACTAGGCGAGGTTAGGTCTCTGTTGCAGATTTTTTTTATATTTAATTTTAGATTTGTGTTCAGTGTACCTGAAGGTTATTTTGCTGAAAATTTGACAGAGTTTTAGTATTAAATAAGTGAGAAAGTCAGAACGAGGTTAGGTAAGGTTAGGATAAACTAGGCGAGGTTAGGTCTCTGTTGCAGATTTTTTTTATATTTAATTTTAGATTTGTGTTCAGTATACCTGAAGGTAATTCTGCTGAAAATTTGACAGAGTTTCAGTATTAAATAAGTGAGAAAGTCAGAACGAGGTTAGGTAAGGTTAGGATAAACTAGGCGAGGTTAGGTCTCTGTTGCAGATTTTTTTTATATTTAATTTTAGATTTGTGTTCAGTATACCTGAAGGTAATTCTGCTGAAAATTTGACAGAGTTTCAGTATTAAATAAGTGAGAAAGTCAGAACGAGGTTAGGTAAGATTAGGTTAAACTAGGCGAGGTTAGGTCTCTGTTGCAGATTTTTTTAATATTCAATTTTAGATTTGTGTTCAGTATACCTGAAGGTAATTCTGCTGAAAATTTGACAGAGTTTCAGTATTAAATAAGTGAGAAAGTCAGAACGAGGTTAGGTAAGGTAAGGTTACACTAGGCGAGGTTAGGTCTCTGTTGCAGATTTTTTTAATAGTTAATATTAGATTTGTGTTCAGTATACCTGAAGGTAATTCTGCTGAAAATTTGACAGAGTTTCAGTATTAAATAAGTGAGAAAGTCAGAACGAGGTTAGGTAAGGTTAGGTTAAACTAGGCGAGGTTAGGTCTCTGTTGCAGATTTTTTTAATATTTAATTTTAGATTTGTGTTCAGTATACCTGAAGGTAATTCTGCTGAAAATTTGACAGAGTTTCAGTATTAAATAAGTGAGAAAGTCAGAACGAGGTTAGGTAAGGTTAGGTTAAACTAGGCGAGGTTAGGTCTCTGTTGCAGATTTTTTTAATATTCAATTTTAGATTTGTGTTCAGTATAACTGAAGGTTATTCTGCTGAAAATATGACAGAGTTTCAGTATTAAATAAGTGAGAAAGTCAGAACGAGGTTAGGTAAGATTAGGTTAAACTAGGCGAGGTTAGGTCTCTGTTGCAGATTTTTTTAATATTCAATTTTAGATTTGTGTTCAGTATACCTGAAGGTTATTCTGCTGAAAATTTGACAGAGTTTCAGTATTAAATAAGTGAGAAAGTCAGAACGAGGTTAGGTAAGGTTAGGTTAAACTAGGCGAGGTTAGGTCTCTGTTGCAGATTTTTTTAATATTTAATTTTAGATTTGTGTTCAGTATACCTGAAGGTAATTCTGCTGAAAATTTGACAGAGTTTCAGTATTAAATAAGTGAGAAAGTCAGAACGAGGTTAGGTAAGGTTAGGTTAAACTAGGCGAGGTTAGGTCTCTGTTGCAGATTTTTTTAATATTCAATTTTAGATTTGTGTTCAGTATACCTGAAGGTTATTCTGCTGAAAATTTGACAGAGTTTCAGTATTAAATAAGTGAGAAAGTCAGAACGAGGTTAGGTAAGGTTAGGTTAAACTAGGCGAGGTTAGGTCTCTGTTGCAGATTTTTTTAATATTCAATTTTAGATTTGTGTTCAGTATAACTGAAGGTTATTCTGCTGAAAATTTGACAGAGTTTCAGTATTAAATAAGTGAGAAAGTCAGAACGAGGTTAGGTAAGGTTAGGTTAAACTAGGCGAGGTTAGGTCTCTGTTGCAGATTTTTTTAATATTTAATTTTAGATTTGTGTTCAGTATACCTGAAGGTAATTCTGCTGAAAATTTGACAGAGTTTCAGTATTAAATAAGTGAGAAAGTCAGAACGAGGTTAGGTAAGGTTAGGTTAAACTAGGCGAGGTTAGGTCTCTGTTGCAGATTTTTTTAATATTCAATTTTAGATTTGTGTTCAGTATACCTGAAGGTTATTCTGCTGAAAATTTGACAGAGTTTCAGTATTAAATAAGTGAGAAAGTCAGAACGAGGTTAGGTAAGGTTAGGTTAAACTAGGCGAGGTTAGGTCTCTGTTGCAGATTTTTTTAATATTCAATTTTAGATTTGTGTTCAGTATACCTGAAGGTTATTCTGCTGAAAATTTGACAGAGTTTCAGTATTAAATAAGTGAGAAAGTCAGAACGAGGTTAGGTAAGGTTAGGTTAAACTAGGCGAGGTTAGGTCTCTGTTGCAGATTTTTTTAATATTCAATTTTAGATTTGTGTTCAGTATAACTGAAGGTTATTCTGCTGAAAATTTGACAGAGTTTCAGTATTAAATAAGTGAGAAAGTCAGAACGAGGTTAGGTAAGGTTAGGTTAAACTAGGCGAGGTTAGGTCTCTGTTGCAGATTTTTTTAATATTTAATTTTAGATTTGTGTTCAGTATACCTGAAGGTAATTCTGCTGAAAATTTGACAGAGTTTCAGTATTAAATAAGTGAGAAAGTCAGAACGAGGTTAGGTAAGGTTAGGTTAAACTAGGCGAGGTTAGGTCTCTGTTGCAGATTTTTTTAATATTTAATTTTAGATTTGTGTTCAGTATACCTGAAGGTAATTCTGCTGAAAATTTGACAGAGTTTCAGTATTAAATAAGTGAGAAAGTCAGAACGAGGTTAGGTAAGGTTAGGTTAAACTAGGCGAGGTTAGGTCTCTGTTGCAGATTTTTTTAATATTCAATTTTAGATTTGTGTTCAGTATAACTGAAGGTTATTCTGCTGAAAATTTGACAGAGTTTCAGTATTAAATAAGTGATAAAGTCAGAACGAGGTTAGGTAAGGTTAGGTTAAACTAGGCGAGGTTAGGTCTCTGTTGCAGATTTTTTTAATATTTAATTTTAGATTTGTGTTCAGTATACCTGAAGGTAATTCTGCTGAAAATTTGACAGAGTTTCAGTATTAAATAAGTGAGAAAGTCAGAACGAGGTTAGGTAAGGTTAGGTTAAACTAGGCGAGGTTAGGTCTCTGTTGCAGATTTTTTTAATATTCAATTTTAGATTTGTGTTCAGTATACCTGAAGGTTATTCTGCTGAAAATTTGACAGAGTTTCAGTATTAAATAAGTGAGAAAGTCAGAACGAGGTTAGGTAAGGTTAGGTTAAACTAGGCGAGGTTAGGTCTCTGTTGCAGATTTTTTTAATATTTAATATTAGATTTGTGTTCAGTATACCTGAAGGTAATTCTGCTGAAAATTTGACAGAGTTTCAGTATTAAATAAGTGAGAAAGTCAGAACGAGGTTAGGTAAGGTTAGGTTAAACTAGGCGAGGTTAGGTCTCTGTTGCAGATTTTTTTTATATTTAATTTTAGATTTGTGTTCAGTATACCTGAAGGTAATTCTGCTGAAAATTTGACAGAGTTTCAGTATTAAATAAGTGAGAAAGTCAGAACGAGGTTAGGTAAGGTTAGGTTAAACTAGGCGAGGTTAGGTCTCTGTTGCAGATTTTTTTTATATTTAATTTTAGATTTGTGTTCAGTATACCTGAAGGTAATTCTGCTGAAAATTTGACAGAGTTTCAGTATTAAATAAGTGAGAAAGTCAGAACGAGGTTAGGTAAGGTTAGGTTAAACTAGGCGAGGTTAGGTCTCTGTTGCAGATTTTTTTATATTTAATTTTAGATTTGTGTTCAGTGTACCTGAAGGTTATTTTGCTGAAAATTTGACAGAGTTTTAGTATTAAATAAGTGAGAAAGTCAGAACGAGGTTAGGTAAGGTTAGGTTAAACTAGGCGAGGTTAGGTCTCTGTTGCAGATTTTTTTAATATTTAATTTTAGATTTGTGTTCAGTATACCTGAAGGTATTTCTGCTGAAAATTTGACAGAGTTTCAGTATTAAATAAGTGAGAAAGTCAGAACGAGGTTAGGTAAGGTTAGGTTAAACTAGGCGAGGTTAGGTCTCTGTTGCAGATTTTTTTAATATTTAATTTTAGATTTGTGTTCAGTATACCTGAAGGTAATTCTGCTGAAAATTTGACAGAGTTTCAGTATTAAATAAGTGAGAAAGTCAGAACGAGGTTAGGTAAGGTTAGGTTAAACTAGGCGAGGTTAGGTCTCTGTTGCAGATTTTTTTAATATTTAATTTTAGATTTGTGTTCAGTATACCTGAAGGTATTTCTGCTGAAAATTTGACAGAGTTTCAGTATTAAATAAGTGAGAAAGTCAGAATGAGGTTAGGTAAGGTTAGGTTAAACTAGGCGAGGTTAGGTCTCTGTTGCAGATTTTTTTTATATTTAATTTTAGATTTGTGTTCAGTATACCTGAAGGTAATTCTGCTGAAAATTTGACAGAGTTTGAGTATTAAATAAGTGAGAAAGTCAGAACGAGGTTAGGTAAGGTTATGTTAAACTAGGCGAGGTTAGGTCTCTGTTGCAGATTTTTTTTATATTTAATTTTAGATTTGTGTTCAGTATACCTGAAGGTAATTCTGCTGAAAATTTAACAGAGTTTCAGTATTAAATAAGTGAGAAAGTCAGAACGAGGTTGGGTAAGGTTAGGTTAAACTAGGCGAGGTTAGGTCTCTGTTGCAGATTTTTTTAATATTTAATTTTAGATTTGTGTTCAGTATACCTGAAGGTAATTCTGCTGAAAATTTGACAGAGTTTCAGTATTAAATAAGTGAGAAAGTCACAACGAGGTTAGGTAAGGCTAGGTTAAACTAGGCGAGGTTAGGTCTCTGTTGCAGATTTTTTTTAAATTTAATTTTAGATTTGTGTTCAGTATACCTGAAGGTAATTCTGCTGAAAATTTGACAGAGTTTCAGTATTAAATAAGTGAGAAAGTCAGATCGAGGTTAGGTAAGGTTAGGTAAAACTAGGCGAGGTTAGGTCTCTGTTGCAGATTTTTTTAATATTTAATTTTAGATTTGTGTTCAGTATACCTGAAGGTAATTCTGCTGAAAATTTGACAGAGTTTCAGTATTAAATAAGTGAGAAAGTCAGAACGAGGTTAGGTAAGGTTAGGTTAAACTAGGCGAGGTTAGGTCTCTGTTGCAGATTTTTTTAATATTTAATATTAGATTATTAATTATTTGCAAATTTGATATGAGATTCGTGTATGGTATACTTAACACTATATCTCCCAAAAATTTGACAAAGTTTCAGGATTAAATAAGGGCGAAAATCAAACACTTAACTTTCTGAATTGACACGTATGGGTTAGCTATTACTGAAATTTCTGAAAGTTTATTATATGCGAATTTGATATTAGATTCGTGTATAGTACACCTGAAACTAATTCTCCTGAAAATTTGACAAAGTTTCAGTATTAAATAACGGCGAAAATCAAACACTTAACTTTCTGAATTGACACGTATGGGTTAGCTATTACTGAAATTTCTGAAAATTTATTATTTGCAAATTTGATATTAGATTCGTGTATAGTACACCTGAAACTAATTCTCCTGAAAATTTGACAAAGTTTCAGTATTAAATAACGGCGAAAATCAAACACTTAACTTTCTGAATTGATAAGTATGGGTTAGCTATTACTGAAATATCTGAAAATTTATTATTTGCAAATTTGATATTAGATTCGGGTATAGTACACCTGAAACTAATTCTCCTGAAAATTTGAGTACTAAATAGGTGAGAAAATCGAGGATATAACTTTCGGCACTGACAAGTATGGGTTAGCTATTGCTGAAATTTCTGAAAATTTATTAATTGCATGTTTAATATTAGATTTGTGTTTACACATGCATAAACGCCAGTAATTGGTGTAGGTACTGTAATGACTTCGTTAGTTTGGCAAAACCAGTTGGTTATTGCCTTCTAACACCTGAATTTTTCTTCAACAGGGTTACGTCTTGGTGGTCAAGTGATCGCGGACCTCCTAATCACTGGCCTCGCGATGTGCGCGCCGTCTTAAGCGACTCTTGCGCGCGTTTTCCTGCACATTTTCTTAACACTTTGGTTTATCTTTTTTCGGGTTCTCGTGCGTTTCTTGTGTGAGGTGCCCCCGCCGGCGTGGGGCATGTGCCTGTTAGACCGTCGCCGAGGCAATGTCCACGCGGTGCCGTCTGCCATGAGGGACCACGCCGCGATGGCTCTCTTCGGTATGGTGTGGCTTCTGAGGGTGCGCTCCGAGATGAAGAGGTGCGCCAAGTGCCGCCGCCAGGAGGCGGCGATGGCACACGCCGAGGAGCGCGCCTCCGCCTCCACGTTCTTCACGATAGACACTGCCGTGCAGTCGTCGACGGCGACGATGGCCCACCTGGGGCCCGATGGGGCCATGAGCCCGGGCCATGCCCTCGCGCCGACGACCTACTGCGAGGTGCACGGCTACAATCCGCCCAAAGAAGGTAAGAATTTTGAAAACGAAACCCCAAAAAAGGCAAGGAATTTGAAAATGTATTGTTACTCATTCATCAAAACAAAAATACAAAGAATGGAAAATAAAATGTTTCTTAAAAGTGTTTCTTCTCTTTAGAGAAACTCAAGAGTTTCTCTAAAATAATGCAATTGCTTCCAAAAACATGTAATAAAACTGTTAAAAGAAATCTATAGATACCTCAAGATTACTTTTAGTATTGCCTGAAAACACGAACTCTACTTCTGAATTCAAAGAAATCTGAATAACTGTCAAAATTTTCAGAATAATTCTCTTCAGATATGTTGAATACAAATCAGGCGTCAATTATACCAAAAGTTCTTTGAAATAATATTGAGAAACTTCAGTATTATTATAAATATTACTACAATTATGAGTATTATACTTGAGAAACTTCAATTTTCAAAATTTTCAAAATAATTCTCTTCAGATATGTTGAATACAAATCTGGCGTCAATTATGCAAAAAATTCATTGAAAAAATAATGAGGTACTTCAGTAGTATTATTATTATTACTACCATTATGAGTATTATACTTGAGAAACTTCAATTTTCAAAATTTTCAGAATAATTCTCTTCAGATATGTTGAAAACAAATCTGGCGTCAATTATGCAAAAAGTTCTTTGAAGTAATAATGAGAAACTTCAGTATTATTATTAATATTACTACCATTATGAGTATTATACTTGAGAAACTTCAATTTTCAAAATTTTCAGACTAATTCTCTTCAGATATGTTGAATACAAATCTGGCGTCAATTATCCAAAAAATTCGTTGAAAAAATATTGAAAAACTTCAGAAGTATTATTATTATTACTACAATTATGAGTATTATATCTAAGAAACTTGAAAAATCTAAATAATTGTCAAATTTTTTAGAATAATTAACTTTAAATATGTTGAATACAAATCTGGTGTCAATTATGCAAAAAGTTCATTGAAAAAATGTTGAGAAACTTAAGTAGTATTATTATTACTACTACCATTATGAGTATTACACTTGAGAAACTTCAATTTTCAAAATTTTCAGAATAATTCTCTTCAGATATGTTGAATACAAATCTGTCGTCAATTATGCAAAAAATTCATTGAAAAAATATTGAAAAACTTCAGAAGTATTATTATTATTACTACAATTATGAGTATTATACCTAAGAAACTTGAAAAATCTGAATAACTGTCAATTTTTTTAGAATAATTAACTTTAAATATGTTGAATACAAATCTGGCGTCAATTATGCAAAAAGTCCATTGAAAAAATGTTGAGAAACTTAAGTAGTATTATTATTACTACTACCATTATGAGTATTATACTTGAGAAACTTCAATTTTCAAAATTTTCAGAATAATTCTCTTTAGATATGTTGAATACAAATCTGGCTTCAATTATGCAAAAAATTCATTGAAAACATATTGAAAAACTTCAGAAGTATTATTATTATTACTACAATTATGAGTATTATACCTAAGAAACTTGAAAAATCTGAATAATTGTCAAATTTTTTAGAATAATTAACTTTAAATATGTTGAATACAAATCTGGCGTCAATTATGCAAAAAGTTCATTGAAACAATGTTGAGAAACTTAAGTAGTATTATTATTCCTACTACCATTATGAGTATTACACTTGAGAAACTTCAATTTTCAAAATTTTCAGAATAATTCTCTTCAGATATGTTGAATACAAATCTGTCGTCAATTATGCAAAAAATTCATTGAAAAAAATATTGAAAAACTTCAGAAGTATTATTATTATTACTACAATTATGAGTATTATACCTAAGAAACTTGAAAAATCTGAATAATTGTCAATTTTTTTAGAATAATTAACTTTAAATATGTTGAATACAAATCTGGTGTCAATTATGCAAAAAGTTCATTGAAACAATGTTGAGAAACTTAAGTAGTATTATTATTACTACTACCATTATGAGTATTATACTTGAGAAACTTCAATTTTCAAAATTTTCAGAATAATTCTCTTCAGATATGTTGTATACAAATATGGCGTCAATTATGCAAAAAGTTCATTGAAAAAATATTGAGAAACTTCAGTAGGATTATTATTATTACTACCATTATGAGTATTATACTTGAGAAACTTCAATTGTCAAAATTTTCAGAATAAGTCTCTTCAGATATGTTGAATACAAATCTGGCGTCAATTATGCAAAAAGTTCATTGAAAAAATATTGAGAAACTTCAGTATTATTATTAATATTACTACCATTATGACTATTACACTTGAAAAACTTCAATTTTTAAAATTTTCAGAATTATTCTCTTCAGATATGTTGAATACAAATCTGGCGTCAATTATGCAAAAAGTGCATTGAAAAGATATTGAGAAACTTCAGTAGTATTATTATTATTACTACCATTATGAGTATTATACTTGAGAAACTTCAATTTTCAAAATTTTCAGAATAATTCTCTTCAGATATGTTGAATACTAATTAGGCGTTAATTGTGCAATAAGTTCATTGAAAAAATATTGAGAAACTTCAGTAGTATTATTAATATTACTACCATTATGAGTATTATACTTGAGAAACTTCAATTTTCAAAATTTTCAGAATAATTATCTTCAGATATGTTGAATACAAATCTGGCGTAAATTACGCAAGAAGTTCATTGAAAAAATATTGAGAAACTTCAGTAGTATTATTATTATTACTACCATTATGAGTATTATACTTGAGAAACTTCAATTGTCAAAATTTTCAGAATAATTCTCTTCAGATATGTTGAATACAAATCTGGCGTCAATTATGCACAAAGTTCATTGAAAAAATATTGAGAAACTTCCTTATTATTATTATTATTACTACCATTATAAGTATTATACTTGAGAAACTTCAGTTGTCAAAAATTTCAGAATAATTCTCTTCAGATATGTTGAATATAAATCTGGCGTCAATTATGCAAAAATTTCATTGAAAAAATATTGAGAAACTTCAGTAGTATTATTATTATTACTACCATTATGAGTATTATAATTGAAAAACTTCAATTTTCAAAATTTTCAGAGTAATTTTCTTCAGATATGTTGAATACAAATCCGGCGTCAATTATGCAAAAAGTTCATTGAAAAGATATTGAGAAACTTCAGAAGTATTATTATTATTACTACAATTATAAGTATTATACCTAAGAAACTTGAAAAATCTGAATAATTGTCAATTTTTTTAGAATAATTAACTTTAAATATGTTGAATACAAATCTGGCGTCAATTATGCAAAAAGTTCTTTGAAAAAATGTTGAGAAACTTAAGTAGTATTATTATTACTACTACCATTATGAGTATTACAGTTGAGAAACTTCAATTTTCAAAATTTTCAGAATAATTCTCTTCAGATATGTTGAATACAAATCTGTCGTCAATTATGCAAAAAATTCATTGAAAAAATATTGAAAAACTTCAGAAGTATTATTATTATTACTACAATTATGAGTATTATACCTAAGAAACTTGAAAAATCTGAATAAATGTCAATTTTTTTAGAATAATTAACTTTAAATATGTTGAATACAAATCTGGCGTCAATTATGCAAAAAGTTCATTGAAAAAATGTTGCGAAACTTAAGTAGTATTATTATTACTACTACCATTATGAGTATTATACTTGAGAAACTTCAATTTTCAAAATTTTCAGAATAATTCTCTTCAGATATGTTGAATACAAATCTGTCGTCAATTATGCAAAAAAATCATTGAAAAAATATTGAAAAACTTCAGAAGTATTATTATTATTACTACAATTATGAGTAGTATACCTAAGAAACTTGAAAAATCTGAATAATTGTCAAATTTTTTAGAATAATTAACTTTAAATATGTTGAATACAAATCTGGCGTCAATTATGCAAAAAGTTCATTGAAAAAATATTGAGAAACTTCAGTAGTATTATTATTATTACTACCATTATGAGTATTATACTTGAGAAACTTCAATTGTCAAAATTTTCAGAATAAATCTCTTCAGATATGTTGAATACAAATCAGGCGTCAATTATGCAAAAAGTTCATTGAAAATATATTGAGAAACTTCAGTAGTATTATTATTATTACTGCCATTATGAGTATTATACTTGAGAAACTTCAATTTTTAAAATTTTCAGAATAATTCTCTACAGATATGTTGAATACAAATCAGGCGTCAATTATGCAAAAAGTCCATTGAAAAAATATTAAGAAACTTCAGAAGTATTATTAATATTTCTACCATTATGAGTATTATACTTGAGAAACTTCAATTTTCAAATTTTTCAGAATAATTCTCTTCAGATATGTTGAATACAAATCTGGCATCATTTATGCAAGAAGTTCATTGAAAAAATATTGAGAAACTTCGGTAGTAGTAATATTATTACTACCATTATGAGTATTATACTTGAGAAACTTCAGTATTATTATTATTACTACCATTATAAGTACATATTACACTTTCCAGTCGTTAATAGTAACCAACAGACAACGCGACATTTTCTTCAACGAGAATGTACGTACTTGGAGATTTTTTCGCAGTTTTATTGTGTGCCATGTTTCTTCTCTCGGCTTCGAGACTCCGGAACTTTCAGGGTGATCCATCAGAGCGGCCGCAGCCGCAGTGCGCCCCCGGAAACTTCCGGGGGCCGCAGCCACCACCACCGCCTCCGCCGCCCCCGACGAATTATGGGGGGTTGTCGCGGAAAAACTACAAACATCTGCAATTTAATTCCCCCCTCCCCCCATTCTGGAGGGTGCAAGTTAGCGCGGAAACTTCGCCGGGACAAATAATAATTACCCGGAGCAAGTCCATGCAGAATCTCATGAAAGTTATAATGATGCTGGTGTACGAAGACGTAAGTGGTTTGTAATGGCACACAAAGAGTAAATGAGTAAAAAAACGTTAGCCAACACAATTCGCGTGAAGAACGGAGAAAATGTGTGAAACCGGATTTGTTATAAACTGTAATTTTGCCACCCATATATGTTTTATGGATATTTATGGACAATGGAAGTACGAAGATGCCATTTTTTTTGTGCCAGAACTATCATAGCCTATCTACTAGCATTTTAAACAAAATCAAGGGTAGAGCTTAAAAAAAATAGGTTCCCATCATTCCCACGGTTTATGTTCTCAAAGTTGAAATACATGCTAATAATAAAAGACAACGTAATTTTTGACCATGCTAATTTTGTTGTTATGGCTACTTTATGGCACATGTTGCAGCGCAATGCCATAAAGTAGGTGCTTATGCATGATTTTCTCTATAACAAACATAGCATTATGATGCTAGTTGACTATAAATAACTTTATTCCACATTAGTTCACTCAATTTTCATGTCACAGAAAATATTGCTACAATTATGCGGTGGACGGAAAATTATAAAATTTTATTGGCTTTTCCAGTTAACAAATCATATGTCCCTTTAAAATGAAATTCGACAGACAATTTCAAATAACAAGACTATGAGTACTGTCAAACCTCAACCCATCATGGAAATAAAACTTTCACCACCCTTAAGACTCTTAGATTCTCCCCCGGAAAATTACTGCCTGAAATTTAATAATTCAAGCGAGACGAGGGTCCAGTTTTATTTCCCTGCCCAATTTTACGTCCACTCGAAGGCAATTGCTCTTCGTTACTTCTCCGATGAATTTATGCATGCGTCCGCATGTCCACCAGGTATTTATACGTGTTTGCCTGCCGTTTCGTGAAGCAGTTGATAAAAAATGAATGCCCAAACCAAGCGGCTGCTTGTTTACAATAAAAGACGGTGGGACGCATTAAAACGCGAAAAGGGCAGTAAAACCAGCAATAAAGCGATAGGGGCGGGAAAAATAATAAAAAAGGGGGGCGTTTTTTTTTTGATTAAGCAATTCTATTGCGCACGTGAATAAATATGGACGTTAAAGTGATATGGAGGCATAGAAATTTGGAGGGGTCTTGCTTTAATGTGCGACGCTTTTGTGTTGCAGATAAATAGGCTCGAATGGGATAGTTCTATATTTTATGTTTTATACATTTTATCAAAATCCAATGCGCAATTCTTAGGATATTCAATTTTTAATGTGCCACCAGATATTACTTCAAATGTACTCCGAAGTGACTCATACTTAAAAAATCATATCTCAAAAACCAGCGTATCACTTCCAATGAAACTTATTACTGATATTGAGTGATATGTTGGCATTCATTTAAAAAATAATATTTAATATTCAAGATGTAAATTTAGGTATATTAGTCTAATGTGATTTTGTAACGATTCTCAAATGTTTCACAAATTAGCGTATCAATATGGTTGCTAATTATTATTGATATTCAGTGATATGTTGTTATTAAATATTTCCAATTTCATTAAAATCCAATGCGCGGTTCTTAAGATTTTCAGTTTTTAATGTGCTAGCAGATATTACTTCAAATGTGCTCCGAAGTGACTCATACTTAAAAAATCATATTTCAAAAACCAGCGTATCACTTCTGATGAAACTTATTACTGATATTGAGTGATATGTTGGCATTTATACAAAAAATAATAATTAATATTCAATGTGTAAATTTAGGTATATTAGTCTTATTAAGTGATTGTGTAACGATTCTCAAAAAATATTTCACAAATTAGCATATTAATATTGTTGCAAATTATTATTGATATTCAGTGATATGTTGTTACTGAATGTTTCCAATTTTATTAAAATCCAATGCGCGATTCTTGCGATATTCAGGTTTTTATGTGCTAGCAGATATTACTTCAAATGTACTCCGAAGGGGCTCATACTTAAAAAATCATATCTCAAAACCAGCGTATCACTTCTGATGAAACTTATTGCTGATATTTAGTGATATGTTGGCATTCATATAAAAAATAATAATTAATATTCAATGTGTAAATTTAGGTATATTAGTCTTATTATGTGATTTTGTAACTATTCTCAAATATTTCACAAATTCGCGTATCAGAATTGTTGCAAATTATTACTGATATTCATTGATATGTTGGTACTAAATATTTTCAATTTTATTAAAATTCAATGAGCGATTCTTCAGATATACAGTTTTTAATGTGCTAGCAGATATTACTGCAAATGTGCTCCGAAGTGGCGCATACTTTAAAAATCATATCTCAAAAACCAGCGTATCACTTCTGATGAAACTTATTACCGATATTCGGGGATATGTTGGCATTCATACAAAAAATAATAATTAAAATTCAATGTGTAAATTTAGGTATATTAGTCTTATTATGTGATTTTGTAACTATTCTCAAATATTTCACAAATTCGCGTATCAGAATTGTTGCAAATTATTATTGATATTCAGTGATATATTGTTACTGAATGTTTCAAATTTTATTAAAATCCAATGGGCGATTCTTGCGATATTCAGTTTTTAATGTGGGAGCAGATATTACTTGAAATGTGCTTCGAAGTGACTCATACTTAAAAAATCATATCTCAAAAACCAGCGTATCATTTCTGATGAAACTTATTGCTGATATTTAGTGATATGTTGGCATTCTTATAAAAAATAATAATTAATATTCAATGTGTAAATTTAGATATATTGGTCTTATTGTGTGATTATATGAATTTGTAACGATTCTCAAATAATATTTCACAAATTAGCGTATCAATGTTGTTGCAAATTATTATTGATATTCAGTGATATGTTGTTACTAAATATGTCCAATTTTATTTAAATCCAATGCGCGATGCTTGAGATATTCAGTTTTTAATGTGCTAGCAGATATTCCTTCAAATGTGCTCCGAAGTGACTCATACTTCAAAAATCATATCTCAAAAACCACCGTATCACTTTTGATGAAACTTATAGCTGATATTGAGTGATATGTTGGCATTCATATAAAAAATAATAATTAATATGCAATGTGTAAATTTAGGTATATTAGTCTTATTATGTGATTTTGTAACGATTCTCAAATAATATTTCACAAATTAGCGTATTAATACTCTTGCAAATTAATATTGATATTCAGTGATATGTTGTTATTAAATATTTCCAATTTCATTAAAATCCAATGCGCGGTTCTTAAGATTTTCAGTTTTTAATGTGCTAGCAGATATTACTTCAAATGTGCTCCGTAGTGCTCATACTTTAAAAATCATATCTCAAAAACCAGCGTATCACTTCTGATGAAACTTATTGCTGATATTGAGTGATATGTTGGCATTTATATAAAAAATAATAATTAACATTCAATGTGTAAATTTAGGTATATTAGTCTTATTATTTATAATTTTCAATTTCCATACATACATTAAGTTATTTTTATTGCTTATTATTTGAGATATCATTATATATGTATGAGTTACGTCGGAGAAAATTTCTGCTAGCATATTAAAAACTGAATATCTGTAATTAAACCTGCTCGCATTACTGCGTCAACAAACTGATACCCGGAAAATCCGCGCAGTTTTCCACGAAGTTGTTTACCTTTAATCGCTGAAAAGGGGAAGAGAATTTCCCGTAATTAAATAATCAGTCTGATTAATTTACACGTCCGCGGGAGCAAATACTGATTTATTCGTTTACATTCGGGCGGCGCTTTCGGGGGTAATTTCGGGCCCCCGGCCGCTCGAAATAATTGGAGCCCAGCTTTATCGCCCGCCCCTAACGCCCCCCGATAATGCCCGCCGCCCCCAGGTCTTATACGCACATCGGATTACTTTTAATTACCAGACCGTACTCCACGGGACATCGCCGCCCCCCATAAATACACGGGGGCCATGTAAATCAGGAGCTTCAGGAAAATTAATTTTCCTCCGCGAGGGGGGCCAATAAAAATCGCCTGGGATATATTCGTCCTGATTTATCTACTCTCCTGACCGACTTTTACATTGTTCAAGGAGCAATAACTCCTCTTGTGACAACGTTATTTACTGCCATATATTTTCCTTTCTTTAATTCGTGGATGTGTGCTCTTTCTCTCTCCCCATGTGTATACCAGTGTGTGTGTGTATGTATGGCTGTATGTTTTTTTTTAAATCCGGGGTCGCTATTGAAATTTACATCGGGCAAAAATGTCAAGAGAGGAAAACTCGTGTAATGGATGGCCATAAACTCCCAGAGTGCACATCGACCTTTGTGCTCACATTTTCAGTTCATAGCTCATATGGCCAAATAAAAAAACAACTTTCCTTATAAGTACGTAGAATATAATGTTCAAACAGTAAAATTGGCTTACCCTTTATAATATAATGAGATTTGAGCGAATAGAGTTATTAAAAGAATGTGATACTTATAACATAGAAGTGCCATTTATTAAATAAATAAGCAATTATTATTTATGCCAATTAAATATAATAATTGTTTAAATTTAGGAATTATAGTAATTTTTTACATTTTTCATGCAAAAACTTGTGAAAAATTGATAAGGTGGAATAAATTTCATTATTATTTAATGCTATCATTGAACTTTATGAATGATATTGGTTGCTGTTAAAATTGCATCTAGAATTTTTATCTGCCAGCAAAATCTCACAAATTTACGAATTGTTGAATCATTGATGCAATTGCAGATAGATAAAAAAAATCCAATAAGCATTGAAATCAGATAAAATAATTATGAAAGTAAAGAAAAAATAATCATTGAAATTTAAACAAATTTTATTATTTATTTTACAAAATTGAAAATTTCCCAGTGGCTATTGAAATTCTCATAGCAATAATTAAAAATGTGATAGTCGTTATTGGAAATGTAACAAAATAATTGAAATTTTTCTGTAATAGGTGTAATTTTGGTAAAAATTATTGAAACCTTGGTAGTAATAATAGAACATTTTAAGATAATTGGAAAATTGGTAGTAATAATTGAAAATTTGACAACAATCATTGAAATTTCTCAATAATAGTTTTTGTAAAAACTTAGAATTTTCCATCTGCCAGCAAAATTTCGCATAGTCACGAATTGTTGAATCAGTGATCGATTGTTGCATAATTGATGCAATTTCAGATAAACTTTAGAGTTCCTGTAAAAACTGCATCTAGAATTTTCCATCTGACAGCAAAATCTCACATATTCACGAATTTGTGAATCAGTTGATGCAATTGCAGATAAATTTTATTTTAATTCCCGTCCCACATTCTGAATTAAACTATTCGGTGGGACGTCAAGCTATTGGGGCACGTCCTGCAATTACGAAACTGCAAGTTGCGAAAATCCATTTCCCATCGGAGCCCTGAGCGCCATGACAGGCACGTCCGCGCCCGGCCAACTTTTAATTTCCTCCTAAACGCGAGCGACGTACCCCCTAACCCCCAATAACCCCCCCCCCCCCCTAAACCACCAATAAGGGGGCAAAATAAAGCACCGGACGTGACCCCCACACGTCCTGAAACAATGCAAAATCGGCCTGCATTAACGCCGCAGCTTATAACCCCCCGAGAGTCCGCCCCTGTAATCCGCGCTGCAGGGGCGTAATTGGGGTGAACGCCCCCGCGGGCCCCCAATTTCACGCGGCGGTGGCCCGCGGTGCGTCAGCAAATCGGGGGGGAATTTGAATAGAGCCGACGGGGCCGGCATAACTAATGTAATCCTGTCGCACAAAGGGGGCCGTTACACCCCAAAGTGGGGCACAGGTGTATGGGGTAATGCGCCATGAATCGGTCGTCTGCCACGTAAATTGGATCTGAAAGTTCAGAACAACTTTGTCGTTGGAATTAATCGACTACTCCGCTGATCAAAAACCGGATCGTAATAATAATACCCGGAAGCTTACCAGGAAGTTACCTGGTAAAAACTGAAACATTCAGTAACAACATATCACTGAATATCAATAATAATTTGTAACAATATTGATACGCTAATTTGTGAAATATTATTTGAGAATCGTTACATAGTCATATAATCACATAATAAGACTAATATACCTAAAATTACACATTGAATATTAATTATTATTTTTTATATGACTGCTAACATATCACCCAATATCAGCAATAAGTTTCATCAGAAGTGATACGCTGGTTTTTGAGATATGATTTTTGAAGTATGAGCACTTCGGAGCACATTTGAAATAATATCTGCTAACACATTAAAAACTGAATATCTCAAGAATTACGCATTGGATTTTAATAAAATTGTAAACATTCAGTAACAACATATCACTGAATATCAATATTAATTTGCAACAATATTGATACGCTAATTTGGGAAATATTATTTGAGAATCGTTACAAAATCCTATAATCTAATATACCTAAATTTACACATTAAATATTAATTATTATTTTTTGTGTGATTGCCAACATATCACTTAATATCACCTATAAGTTTCATCAGAAGTGATACGCTGGTTTTTGAAATATGATTTTTTAAGTATGAGTCACTTCGGAGCACATTTGAAGTAATATCTGCTAGCACATTAAAAACTGAATATCTTAAGAATCGCCCATTGGATTTTAATAAAATTGGAAACATTCAGTTACAACAAATCACTGAATATCAATAATAATTTGCAACAATATTGATACGCTAATTTGTGAAATATTATATGAGAATCGTTACAGAATCGTATAATCACAGAATAAGATTAATATACCTAAATTTACACATTGAATATTAACTATTATTTTTTATATGATTCCCAACATATCGCTCAATATCAGCAATAAGTTTCATGAGAAGTGATACGCTGGTTTTTGAGATATGATTTTTTAAGTATGGGTGCCCTCGGAGCACATTTGAAGTAATATATGCTAGCACATTAAAAACTGAATATCTCAAGAATCGCGCATTGGATTTTAATAAAATTGGAAATATATAGTAACAACATATCACTGAATATCAATATTAATTTGCAAGAGTATTAATACGCTAATTTGTGAAATATTATTTGAGAATCGTTACAAAATCACATAATAAGACTAATATACCTAAATTTATACATTGAATATTAATTATTATTTTTTATATGAATGCCAACATATCACTTAATATCGGCAATAAGTTTCATCAGAAGTGATACCCTGGTTTTTGAGATATGATTTTTTAAGTATGAGTCACTACGGAGCACATTTGAAGTAATATCTGCTAGCACATTAAAAACTGAATATCTCAAGAATTGCACATTGGATTTTAATAAAATTGGAAATATTCAGTAACAACATATCACTGAATATCAATAATAATCTGCAACAATATTGAAACGCTAATTTGTGAAATATTATTTGAGAATCGTTACAAAATTACATAATAACACTAATATACCTAAATTTACACATTGCATATTAATTATTATTTTTTATGTGAATGCCAACATGTCACTCAATATCAGCAAAAAGTTTCATCAAAGGTGATACGCTGGTTTTTGAGATATGATTTTTTAAGTATGAGTCACTTCGGAGCACATTTGAAGTAATATCTGCTAGCACATTAAAATCTGAATATCTGAAGTATTGCGCATTGGATTTTAATAAAATTTGATACATTTAGTAACAACATATCACTGAATATCAATATTAATTTGCAATAATATTGATACGCTAATTTGTGAAATATTAGTTGAGAATCGTTACAAAATCATATAATCACTAAATAAGAACTAAATTTACACGTTGAATATTAATTGTTATTTTTTATATAAATGACAACATATCACTCAATATCAGCAATAAGTTTCATCAGAAGTGATACGCTGGTTTTTGAGATATGATTTTTCAAGTATGAGTCACTTCGGAGCACATTTGAAGTAATATCTGCTAGCACATTAAAAACTGAATATCTCAAGAATCGCGCATTGGATTTTAATAAAATTGGGAACATTGAGTAAAAACATATCACTGAATGTCAATAATAATTTGCAACAATATTGATACGCTAATGTGTGAAATATTATTTGAGAATCGTTACAAAATCACATAATAAGACAAAACATACTTAAGTAATGATATCTCAAACACTAGCGTATCACTTCTGATGAAACTTATTCCTGATATTTAGTGATATGTTGGCATTCATTTAAAAAATAATAATTAGTATTAGTACATTAGTCTTCTTATGTGATTATATGATTTTGTAACGATTCTCAAATAATATTTCACAAATTAGCGTATCAATATTGTTGCAAATTATTATTGATATTAAGTGATATGTTGTTACTCAATGTTTCCAATTTTATTAAAATCCAATGCGCGGTTCTTGAGATATTCAGTTTTCAATGGTCTAGCAGATATTACTTCAAATGTGCTCCGAAGTGACTCATATTTAAAAAATCATATCTCAAAAACCAGCGTATTACTTCTGATGAAACTTATTGCTGATATTGAGTGATATGTTGGCTTTCATATAAAAAATAATAATTAATATTCAATGTGTAAATTTAGGTATATTAGTCTTATTGTGTGATTTTGTAACGATTCTCAAATAATATTCCACAAATTAGCGTAACAATATTTTTGCAAATTATTATTGATATTCAGTGATATATTGTTACTGAATGTTTCCAATTTGATTAAAATCCAATGCGCGATTCTTGAGATATTCAGTTTTTAATCAGCTTGCAGATATTACTTCAAATGTGCTCCGAAGTGACTCATACTTAAAAAATCATTTCTCAAAAACCAGCGTATCACTTCTGATGAAACTTATTGCTGATATTGAGTGATATGTTGGCATTCATATAAAAAATTATAATTAATATTCAATTTGTAAATTAAGGTATATTAGTCTTATTATGTGATTATATGATTTTGTAACGATTCTCAAATAATAATTCACAAATTAACGTATCAATATTGTTGCAAGTTATTATTGATATTCAGTGATATATTGTTACTAAATATTTTCAATTTTATTAAAATCCAATGCGCGGTTCTTGAGATATTCATTTTTTAATGTGCTAGCAGATATTACTTCAAATGTGCCTCGAAGTGACTCATACTTAAAAAATCATATCTCAAAAACCAGCGTATCACTTTTGATGAAACTTATTGCTGATATTGAGTGATATGTTGGCATTCATACAAAAAATAATAAATAATATTCAATGTGTAAATTTAGGTATATTAGTCTTATTATATGATTTTGTAACGATTCTCAAATAATATTTCACAAATTAGCGTATTAATATTGTTGCAAATTATTATTGATATTCAGTGATATGTTGTTACTAAATATTTTCTTTTTTTTTAATCCAATGCGCGATTCTTGAGATATTCAGTTTTTAATGTGCTAGCCGATTTTACTTCAAATGTGCTCCGAAGTGACTCATACTTAAAAAATCATATCTCATAAACCAGCGTATCACTTCTGATGAAAGTTATTGCTGATATTAAGTGATATGTTGGCATTAACATAAAAAATAATAATTAATATTCAATGTGTAAATTTAGGTATATTAGTTTTATTATGTGATTAAATGATTTTCTAACGATTCTCAAATAATATTTCACAAATTAGCGTATCAATATTGTTGCAAATTATTTTTGATATTCGGTGATATGTTGTTACTAAATGTTTCCAATTTTATTAAAATCCAATGCGCGGTTCTTGAGATATACAGTTTTTAATGTGCTAGCAGATATTACTTCAAAAGTGCTCCGAAGTAACTCATACTTAAAAAATCATTTCTCAAAAACCAGCGTATCACTTCTGATGAAACTTATTGCTGATATTGAGTGATATGTTGGCATTCATTTAAAAAATAATAATTAATATTCAATGTGTAAATTTAGGTATATTAGTTTTATTATGTGATTAAATGATTTTCTAACGATTTTCAAATAATATTTCACAAATTAGCGTATCAATATTGTTGCAAATTATTTTTGATATTCGGTGATATGGTGTTACTAAATGTTTCCAATTTTATTAAAATCCAATGCGCGGTTCTTGAGATATACAGTTTTTAATGTGCTAGCAGATATTACTTCAAAAGTGCTCCGAAGTAACTCATACTTAAAAAATCATTTCTCAAAAACCAGCGTATCACTTCTAATGAAACTTATTGCTGATATTAAGTGATATGTTAGCATTCATATAAAAAATAATAATTAATATTCAATGTGAAAATTTAGGTATATTAGTCTTATAATGTGATTTTGTAACGATTCTCAAATAATATTTCACAAATTAGCGTATCAATATTATTCCAAATTATTAGTGATATTCAGTGATATGTTGTTACTGAATGTTTCCAATTTTATTAAAATCCAATGCGCGGTTCTTAAGATATTCAGTTCTTAATGTGCTAGCAAATATTACTTCAAATGTGCTCCGAAGTGACTCATACTTAAAAAATCATATCTCAAAAACCAGCGTATCACTTTTGATAAAACTTACCGCTGATATTGAGTGATATGTTGGCATTCATATAAAAAATAATAATTAATATTCAATGTGTAAATTTAGGTATATTAGTCTTATTACGTGATTTTGTAAAGATTCTCATATAATATTTCACAAATTAGTGTATCAATATTGTTGCAAATTATTATTGATATTCAGTGATATGTTGTTACTGAATGATTTCATTTTTTTTTTAAATCAAATGCGCGATACTTGAGATATTCAGTTTTTAATGTGCTAGCAGATATTCCTTCAAAAGTGCTCCGAAGTGACTCATACTTAAAAAATTATATCTCAAAAACCAGCGTATCGTTTCTGATGAAACTTATTGCTGATATTGAGTGATATGTTGGCTTTGATATAAAAAATAATAATTAATATTCAATGTGTAAATTTAGGTATGTGTCTTATTATGTGATTTTGTAACGATTCTCAAATAATATTTTACAAATTAGCGTATCAATATTGATGCAAATTATTATTTATATTTATTGATATGTTGTTACTGAATGATTCAAATTTAATTAAAATCCAATGCGCGATTCTTGTGATGTTCGTTGTATATTTGCAATTTACAATATAAATTATATGATTGTTGTCGAGGACTTTACGCATTTTTCAATAGCGTTTTGTAATTTGTGTGTTATCGCGATACGCACCCGGAAAACCGGATGCTGCCGCACGCGCCTCCATTAATTAGCATCCACTAATTAATGGACGCGCGACGGGACGCATGTTATTAGGGCCGTTATCGCCGAGGCGGCTACTTCGGTAAGCAGAGATAATGAGCGTAATTAGTGACGGTGGATGGCTCTAATATAATCGGATTTAGGTGCTGTTTTTCCGGCGTTAGCATTTAATTTACATGCCCAGTGATTAACGACTGCACAGCAACAATGTGGTGGATAAATTCAAGGAAATGCCAATTTTCAGGAAGCTTATATATATATATATATATATATATATATATATATATATATATATATATATATATATAGCTTATAAGCTTTCAGGAAGTATATGTCAAATGATATCACTTTTTTTCATTTAATTTGTTCCTGCTAAATTTCAACTGTTATTCTGGAAAGATTAATCTTTCCTGTCAAGTACAATTGCACGCTTCATCATTTGTTCAAATGACTATAAGTAGGTTAAATTTTTTTACGAAAGTTTTTCGTTGAATTAGATTTATGGACAGATATCGCTGTGATTTGTACAGTGCATACAGAATCCCTGGCAAGCAAATTTACCCCCCTATTTTTTTCTCGTTTTTCCATATTTCAGCATCCCCTGCTGTGCTGTTATGTTTGCGATGCAATTAACTCGCGAAATCCAGGTTATTCGTGGGCGTCTCCTTTATGCTGCAATTTTTGATGCAATTTAAAATTCGCTGACGGAGCAAAAGCGTCGTATTCGGAGCATAGGAATGTGTGTTTCCGCTTTGTTTTTCGCAGCTGCATGTGCATGAAATAAAGGGGGCAATGTGTGTGCCCCCTGCAGGAGCAGAAAGCGCAGACTGAGTTATGCGTGACTGGAATTGCCCTCGATGCAAGCCGTAATTCTCCCAAGTTTTCCATTCCGGAGAGGAAATTGGGCGGTTTGGGGCCCCATTCAATTGGAACTGAGTGTTAAATACGAGTATATTCTAGTCTCGTGAAGATGTACAAAGAAATGTGTTTACCTGGTGGTGCAGGAGATTTATATAATTTTGAGAGGAACGCAATTGTTTGCGATACACTTTTGTTTGTTACTTTCCACAACGTAAAAAAATATCGTATCAGTAACGATACTGTTTGTTTTCAAACTATCTTCCGTTTCTTCCGCATTGAGACGTGAGCTTTACCGGGAACGAATGTAAATCGATTCCTACTCTATTAGTTAAAATAAAACTATCAACAAAATTCCTAAATGACTATAAAATAACTAATAAATATCATCATAAGTAGTTAAGCAACAAGAGTTCTGACCCAGGTTAGGTTAGTTTTCGATTAATTTAATCCGCGGTTTTATTGGCGGATTAAATTAATCGAAAACTAACCTAACCTGGGTCAGAACTCTTGTTGCTTAACTACTATCATAATATATTCAACTATGTTGTAGTTGAATAGATCATCACAAACAAGGGATGCATAGATGCTTCACAATCATCCCCTGCAGAATTACCACCACTCCACGTCCAGCAATCCTGTCAACATCCACACCCAATAATCGCCCCCAGTGACGTGAAGCCTCCTTCTGCCGCACATCGATCTTCCACTTGTGCTCTGGGGGTGGTCAGGGCTGGGGGTTGATTTCGCCCGCCCCCTCATTGAGCCCCCTCGGTGATTGCTGTAAGATGACCCCATCGCCTCCACACCACTCAACGCAACGTCTGAACGCGAGACGTCGTAAGGTCCTGAAGGAATCGATCTGCAAGGGCTATTGGAGATTGCCCTAAAGACATCGATATGCAGAGACGCAATAGGAGGTGATGAAGGAAGTGGATTGCCCTAAAGGAATTGATCTGCAGAAACACAATGGAAGATGATGAAGGGCGTGGATTGCCCTAAAGACATCGATATGCAGAGACGCAATAGGAGGTGATGAAGGAAGTGGATTGCCCTAAAGGAATTGATCTGCAGAAACGCAATGGAAAATGATGAAGGGCGCGAATTGCCCTAAAGACATCAATATGCAGACACGCAATAGGAGGTGATGAAAGAAGTGGATTGCCCTAAATTAATCGATCTGCAGAAACGCAATGGGAGATGATGAAGGGCGCTGATTGCCCTACAAGTCATCCAACTGCAGGGCGCATTTGGAGATGCTTAAGAACGCGGATATCCCAGAAGGAATCCATCTGCAGACGCGCAATGGGAGATGATGAAGGGCGCGGATTAAGGGATGATTCCGCCCGCCGCAGGGCCTGCGGATTAGGGAAGTTTTAAAAGCGCGGGGGCGCGAGAAAAATGGGCTAATCGAGGAAGGGATTTGTGTAATCGACGTGATGATCATGGGATTACGGCGGTTAAAGATGCGCCTCGAGGAAAAATTGTTGCGAAGGCTTATAATTTATAAATAAATTTGGCACCGATTATAATTGCAAACCGTTCTTTCGTTATCTCCATTCGTATCCCTTTATAAGGTATTTAATATTTAAGTTTGGCCAGTCATGCAAGTAAAGTTTCAGAGGATATATCTTCAGTACCCAAATCTGGCATAAAATTATCAAAATATCCATTAGATAAATTATCAGGAATTTCAGTGACAGATAACTTATACTGATCAATTGGGAAAGTTGATATCTCGAATCTCTCACTTAATTTATACGTACCCCTTGTCAAATTTTCAGAGGAATTATCTTCAAGTATACTGTCTGAAAATCTGGCATAAAATTTGCATAATATCCATCAGATAAATTTTCAGGAATTTCAGTGACAGATAACTTATACTGATCAATTGGGAAAGTTGATATCTCGAATCTCTCACTTAATTTATACGTACCCCTTGACAAATTTTCAGAGGAATTATCTTCAAGTATACTCTCTGCAAATCTGGCATAAATTTTGCATAATATCCATCAGATAAATTTTCATGAATTTCAGTGACAGTTAACTTATACTGATCAATTGGGAAAGTTGATATCTCGAATCTCTCACTTAATTTATACGTACCCCTTGACAAATTTTCAGAGGATTTATCTCCAAGTATAATGTCTGCAAATCTGGCATAAAATTTGCATAATATCCATCAGATAAATTTTCAGGAATTTCAGTGACAGATAACTTATACTGATCAATTGGGAAAGTTGATATCTCGAATCTCTCACTTAATTTATACGTAAACCTTGACAAATTTTCAGAGGAATTATCTTCAAGTATAGTGTCTGAAAATCTGGCATAAAATTTGCATAATATCCATCAGATACATTTTCAGGAATTTCAGTGACATATAACTTATACTGATCAATTGGGAAAGTTGATATCTCGAATCTCTCACTAAATTTATACGTACCCCTTGACAAATTTTCAGAGGAATTATCTTCAAGTATACTGTCTGCAAGTCAGGCATAAAATTTGCATAATATCCATCAAATAAACTTTCAGGAATTTCAGTGACAGATAACTTATACTGATCAATTGGGAAAGTTGATATCTCGAATCTCTCACTTAATTTATACGTACCCCTTGTCAAATTTTCAGAGGAATTATCTTCAAGTATACTGTCTGAAAATCTGGCATAAAATTTGCATAATATCCATCAGATAAATTTTCAGGAATTTCAGTGACAGATAACTTTTACTGATCAATTGGGAAAGTTGATATCTCGAATCTCTCACTTAATTTATACGTACCCCTTGTCAAATTTTCAGAGGAATTATCTTCAAGTATACTGTCTGCAAATCTGGCATAAAATTTGCATAATATCCATCAGATAAATTTTCAGGAATTTCAGTGACAGATAACTTTTACTGATCAATTGGGAAAGTTGATATCTCGAATCTCTCACTTAATTTATACGTACCCCTTGTAAAATTTTCAGAGGAATTATCTTCAAGTATACTGTCTGCAAATCTGGCATAAAATTTGCATAATATCCATCAGATAAATTTTCAGGAATTTCAGTGACTTATACTGATCAATTGGGAAGGTTGATATCTCGAATCTCTCACTTAATTTATACGTACCCCTTGTCAAATTTTCAGAAGAATTATCCTCAAGTATACTGTCTGCAAATCAGGCATAAAATTTGCATAATATCCATCAGATAAATTTTCAGGAATTTCAGTGACAGATAACTTATACTGATCAATTGGGAAAGTTGATATCTCGAATCTCTCACTTAATTTATACGTACCCCTTGTCAAATTTTCACAGGAATTATCTTCAAGTATACTGTCTGAAAATCTGGCATAAAATTTGCATAATATCAATCAGATAAATTTTCAGGAATTTCAGTGACAGATAACTTATACTGATCAATTGGAAAAGTTGATATCTCGAATCTCTCACTTAATTTATACGTACCCCTTGTCAAATTTTCAGAGGAATTATCTTCAAGTATACTGTCTGAAAATCTGGCATAAAATTTGCATAGTATCCATCAGATAAATTTTCAGGAATTTCAGTGACAGATAACTTATACTGATCAATTGGGAAAGTTGATATCTCGAATCTCTCACTTAATTTATACGTACCCCTTGTCAAATTTTCAGAGGAATTATCTTCAAGTATACTGTCTGCAAATCAGGCATAAAATTTGCATAATATCCATCAGATAAATTTTCAGGAATTTCAGTGATAGATAACTTATACTGATCAATTGGGAAAGTTGATATCTCGAATCTCTCACTTAATTTATACGTACCCCTTGTCAAATTTTCAGAGGAATTATCTTCAAGTATACTCTCTGCAAATCCGGCATAAAATTTGCATAATATCCATCAGATAAATTTTCAGGAATTTCAGTGACAGATAACTTATACTGATCAATTGGGAAAGTTGATATCTCGAATCTCTCACTTAATTTATACTTACCCCTTGACAAATTTTCAGAGGAATTATCTTCAAGTATACTGTCTGCAAATCTGGCATAAAACTTGCATAATATCCATCAGATAAATTTTCAGGAATTTCAGTGACAGATAACTTATACTGATCAATTGGGAAAGTTGATATCTCGAATCTCTCACTTAATTTATACGTAAACCTTGACAAATTTTCAGAGGAATTATCTTCAAGTATACTGTCTGCAAATCAGGCATAAAATTTGCATAATATCCTTTAGATAAATTTTCAGGAATTTCAGTGACAGATAACTTATACTGATCAATTGGGAAAGTTAATATCTCGAATATCTCACTTAATTTATACGTACCCCTTGTCAAATTTTCAGAGGAATTATCTTCAAGTATACTCTCTGAAAATCTGGCATAAAATTTGCATAATATCCATCAGATAAAATTTCAGGAATTTCAGTGACAGATAACTTATACTGATCAATTGGGAAAGTTGATATCTCGAATCTCTCACTCAATTTATACGTACCCCTTGTCAAATTTTCAGCAAATATTTTAAGGCACACTGTGCCAAATCAAAAAAAATTATTAATATTAACACATATATTACTAAAAGGAATAGATAGAAAAATATATATGCTTTTCATAAAGTAAGTGGCATTAAAAGTTTTTAGTACTATTTATAAAATAAGTATTTATACTCAAGTAAGATACTTTAGGTAATTGTAGGGGCCGTTTTAAAAACCGGAAAATCGTCTCTTCTGCACTCTGAATCCGAGCAACTTAAATCTTCACGTCTGCACTCAATCCCTTGGCAGAGTCTTTAAAGCTCCCATTACCTCGGCGCACCTTCCATTAACCGAAGAGGGAATCCCGCATCCACACATCCAGCAAATTCGAGCATCGATCCGGACACTTTTATTTCCTGCCCTCCACGTAATTCTCGGCTCTTTTCTTTTCTTTCCTGCATATTCGATCCGTTTTCTCCGGGCGATTGTAAAATAATTACGCCCCGTTCGGCGTCGGCGTTTTACGGGCGTCGCGACGCTCACGGGATGAATAATGCGGGACATGTCTTCAGAGCGTGCGTTTCGGTTAACCGCAGCTTCCGGCTGGATGATGGATGCTCGCTGTGGCGAAGGACAATCGTTTATTGTAATTGATGCACGATGCAGCGACGGTTTTCATAGTTTTCGCGGTGAATGCGAAGCGATAACGTAAAATGAGTCGACTCCTGAATGAGGCAGACTATTAATGTTGTCAGGTTTGGTTGCAATATCATTAGATATCCCACAAATGCATGAAATCGTTAAAACAGTCACAAATCTACGAGAATTTATAGAAGATTGAAAAGACAAATTTAATCGATATTCCATAAGTGTCAGTCACCACAATGAGGTTATAAACACAAAGCTAAGATAGGACTACAAAAAAAAATAAAAAATACGAAAGAAGAAGAGTTGAATTAGAAGAATCAGGAGAAGGATAAGAAGAAAGTGGATAAAGAATGAGAAAACCAGTACTAAAATACTACTTGAGTACTAGTATAAGAAATTTCGTATTATTTAGCACATAAAGATTAAGACAAAAAAATCGAGACAAGAAGAAATATACTAAGAAAGAAGAGAATAATTTTAAAATTTTATACCAGATTTGGATACAATATGCCTGAAGATCTATCTTCTGAAAATTTGATTACGGTTATGACGTAAATACGTAAGAAAATCGAGCATATAACGTTCCCAGTTGACAGTTATCGCTATATCTGTTACTGAAATTTCTGAAAATTGGATATTTTGAAAATTTTATGCCAGATTTGAATACAGTATGCCTGAAGATATATCCTCTGACAATTTGACAGAGGTTATGAAATTTCTGAAATTTCTGATTTTAGACACCTATGTAAATCCTTATGGGAAAATGATCCCGAACTGTCCTAGCCTATCTACTATGTAAGAAGCCATGATGATTGAAGCCATCAAGTCTGTTATACCTTGCATCGTTATTTTCCAATTACCTCCACTTGAACGTACTGTTTTGATCCCCAACTGGCTAATATCTCCCGAAGAACTCTTCCCACGGCTCTCAGTCCACCCCCTTGAACCACCCCCGCAAAACGGCGCGTCTTAATCAGGGACAATGCGCCTGGAATCACTGGTACACGTCTCGCTTAATTATGACACTTATTTACTGCTCCCGTTGGCCCCCCGTTATGGGGAGACAATGGGGGGCCGATGTGGCACCGGGGGGCGGCCGTTTCAGTTGTAATTAAACATCCCCCCGACAGATAACAGATCTCCGTTCGCTCCTAAGTCGCTGCAAATGTACTCGCCGATGTTTGGGGGGTCTGAAAGTGGGGCTCTGGAAAAGCACTTCCAGGACTTAATACTAATGTGTTGTCTTTTTTGTTCCAGGTGAGTGCTAAGTGCCGAAGAGGGAGGTCGAGTACAGTGCCAGGACTTCGCAAACGCAAGTACAAATGGTATTGGATTAAATACTGAATCGCCACATTAACAGTCACGAGTTCAAATCTCTGGCAAGTACAAACTGGTATTGGATTGAACACTGATTCGCCACATTTAAAGTCACGAGTTCAAATTTCCAGCATGTACAAACTGGTAATGGATTGAACACTGAATCGCCACATTAACAGTCACGAGTTCAAATCTCAAATTAAAACGACCCAAGTTTGATACGTGTCTTCCAACTTTATCAATATCAATTTTCTAATTTGTACACTACTTATCATAAAATCATAATGTTTGCAAATCTCAAATTAAAATGACCCAAATTTGATATTCATTTTCCAACTTTGGGCTCAAGATCCGATTTAAAAATCATCAAATTCCATATTAAAGAAGAAAGTTTGACTGTAATTTTCCAATTTATACAACAGCTAAATCGTAATTTCTATTAGTTTTATTATTATTATTTTTTTATTATTTAAAAAAATGTTCATGTAATGTTCATTCTGAATTTGAATGCAATAAATTATATTATTATTATTATTTTGGTAAAAAAAAAAATCTAATTAGACTAATATTAGAATTAATTTATGCACAATCGCGTGATGCACAATCTATAACAATAATGATTTTGACTTATTTGATATAATATATAATTGATATAATAAGAACTGAAAATTTATATCCATCCCAAAACAGCAATAATATCTACTAGAAAGTTATTTGCACCTTTGAAAATGACCAACACAGATGATGTAAAATTTGTAGCCCGGCGCCTCCACCATAATGAAAATTGGATATATCTATTACAGTTTTTTTGCAAAAAATTACACAAACATACTATATTGTACGTAAAGTGCTTTTCCATGTGTGAACAAAAAATATTTATGTTTGTTTATAAACTGTAATTTATAGATCGATTTTTAACTATGGTCGAGGCGCCGGGCTAATAATGATTATTACCTGTTTTGAGCTTTGCGAAACGTTCAGCCTCCTGAAAGTATTTATTATCGTTGTTTTTAAATGTGATATTGATGTTCACTTGTTTTTACAAAAGTTCATACACTTATTTTGTAGTTTTTGCATCAAGCTTATAAATTAATAGATACTGTCAATAATAACATTCCACAAATATCAAACAAAGTTATACCTTTGATTTTCTCACTTATTTAATACTGAAACTTTGTCAAATTTTCAGGAGGGGTACTTTCAGGTATACTAAACACACATGTGGTATTAAATAATAAATTCAGAAATTTTTAGAAATTTCAGTAATAGCTATTCTATACATGTCAATGCTGAAAGTTATCCTTACGATTTTCTGACTTAATTAATACTGAAATTGCGTCAAATTATCAGGAGGGGTAGTTTAAGGTATACTTAATACATATCTAGTAATAAATATGTAATTTATAAATTTCCAGAAATTTCAGCAATAACCATTTCATACATGTTAATGCAGAAAGTTAGACCTTTGATTTTTTAACTTATTTCATACTGAAACTTTGTCAAATTTTCAGGAGGGGTAGTTTAAGGTATAATAAACACATATCTAGTATTATATATTTAATTAATCAATTTCCACAAAATTTCAGTATTAACTATTTGATACATGCCAATGCAGAAAGTTATATTTTTGATTTTCTCACTTATTTAAGACTGAAACCTTGTCAAATTTTTAGGAAAGGTAGTTTAAGGCATACTGAACACATATCTAGTATTAAATATTTAATTAATAAATTTTCAGAAATTTCAGTAATAGCTATCCCATACATGTCAATGCAGAAAGTTATCCTTACGATTTTCTGACTTAATTAATACTGAAATTGTGTCAAATTTTTACGAGGGGTAGTTTCAGGTATACTGAACACATATCTAGTATTAAAAATTCAATTAATGAATTTCCACAAATTTCAGTAATAACTATTTCATACATGTCAATGCAGAAAGTTATACTTTTGAATATTTGACTTATTTAATATTGAAACTTTGTCAAATTTTCAGGAGGGGTAGTTTTAGGTATACTTAACAAATGTCTAGTATAAAATATTTAATTAATAAATTTTTAAAAAATTCAGTAATAGCTATTTCATACATGTCAATGCAGAAAGCTATACTTTTGATTTTCGCACTTATTTAATACTGAAACTTTGTCAAATTTCAGGAGGGGTAGTTTAAGGTATAGTTAATACATATTTAGTATTAAATATTCAATTAATGAATTTCGACAAATTTCAGTAATAGCTATTTCATACATGTCAATGCAGAAAGTTATACTTTTGATTTTTTGACTTATTTAATACTGAAACTGTGTCAAATTTTCAGGAGAAGTAGTTTCAGGTATACTGAACAGATACCTAGTATTAAATATTTAATTAATAAATTTCCAGAAATTTCAGTAATAGCTAGCTATCCCATACATGTGAATGCAGAAAGTTATCCTTACGATTTTCTGACTTAATTAATACTGAAACTGTGTCAAATTTTCAGGAGGGGTAGTTTCAGGTATACGAAATACATATCTAGTATCAAATAATAAATTCAGAAATTTTCAGAAATTTCAGTAATAGCTATCCCATACATGTCAATGCAGAAAGTAATCCTTACGAATTTCTGACTTAATTAATACTGAAACTGTATTAAATTTTCAAGAGGGGTAGTTTCAGGTATACTGAACACATATCTAGTAATAAATATTCAATTAATGAATTTCCACAAATTTCAGTAATAATTATCTTATACATGTCAATGCAGAGAGTTATACTTCTGATTTTGTCACTTATTTAATACTGAAACTTTGTCAAATTTTCAGGAGAGGTAGCTTCAGGTATGCTGAACACATATCTTGTATCAAATAATAAATACAGTAAGTTTCAGAAATTTCAGTAATAGCTTTCCCATACATGTCAATGCAGAAAGTTATACTTTTGATTTTCTCACTTATTTAATATTGAAACCTTGTCAAATTTTCAGTAGGGGTAGTTTCAGGTATACTGAATACATATCTAGTATTAAATGATTAATTGATAAATTTCCAGAAATTTCTGTAATAACTACTTCATACATGTCAATGCAGAAAGTTATACTTTTGATTTTCTCACTTATTTAATATTGAAACCTTGTCAAATTTTCAGTAGGGGTAGTTTCAGGTATACTGAATACATATCTAGTATTAAATGATTAATTGATAAATTTCCAGAAATTTCTGTAATAACTATTTCATACATGTCAATGCAGAAAGTTATACTTTTGATTTTCTGGCCTAATTAATACTGAAACTGTGTCAAATTTTCAGGAGGGGTAGTTTTAGGTATACTAAATACATATCTAGTATCAAATAATAAATTCAGAAATTTTCAGAAATTTCAGTAATAACTATCCCATACATGTCAATGCAGAAAGTTATCCTTACGATTTTCTGACCTAATTAATACTGAAACTGTGTCAAATTTTCAGGAAGGGTAGTTTTAGGTATACTAAATACATATCCAGTATTAAATATTCAACTAATAAATTTTCAGAAATTTCAGTAATAGCTATCCTATACATGTCAATGCAGACAGTTATCCTTACGATTTTCAGACTTAATAAATACTGAAACTGTGTCAAATTTTCAGGAGGGGTAGTTTTAGGTGTACTTAATATATATCTAGTCTTAAATAATATATTCAGAAATTTTCAGAAATTTCAGTAATAGCTATCCCATACATGTGAATCTAGAAAGTTATCCTTAAGATTTTCTGACTTAATTAATACTGAAACTTTGTCAAATTTTCAGGAGGGGTAGTTTTAGATATACTAAACACATATCTAGTATCAAATAAAAAATTCAGAAATTTTCAGAAATTTCAGTAATAGCTATCCCATACATGTCAATGCAGAAAGTTATCCTTACGATTTTCTAACTTAATTAATACTGAAATTGTGTCAAATTTTCAGAAGGGGTAGTTTCAGGTATACTGAACACAAAACGAGTAATAAATATGCAATTTATAAATTTCCCGAAATTTCAGTAATAACTATTTCATACATTTCAATGCAGAAAGTTATACTTTTGATTTTTTGACTTAGTTAATACTGAAACTTTGTCAAATTTTTAGGAGGGGTAGTTTAAGGCATACTGAACACTTATATAGTATTAAATATTTAATTAATAAATTTTCAGAAATTTCAGTAATAGCAATATCATACATGTCAATCAAGAACGTTATACTTTTGATTTTCGCCCTTATTTAATACTAAAACTTTGTCAAATTTTCAGGAGGGATAGTTTTAGGTATACTAAATACATATCTAGTAGCAAATAATAAATTCATAAGTTTTCAGAAATTTCAGTAATAGCTATCCCATACATGTCAATGCAGAAAGTTATCCTTACGATTTTCTGACCTAATTAATACTGAAACTGTGTCAAATTTTCAGGAGGGGTAGTTTTAAGTACACTAAATACATATCTTGTATCAAATAATAAATTAATAAATTTTCTGAAATTTCAGTAATAGCTATTTCATACATGTCAATGCAGAGTTATCCTTACGAATTTCTGACTTAATTAATAATGAAACTGTTTCAAATTTTCAGGAGGGGTAGTTTTAGGTATACTGAACTCATATCTAGTAATAAATATTAAATTAATAAATTTTCAGAAAATTCAGCAAAAGCTATCCAATACATGTCAATGCAGAAAGTTTTCTTTACGATTTTATGACTTAATTAATAGTGAAACTGTTTCATATTTTCAGGAGGTGTAGTTTTAGGTATACTGAACACATATCTAATATTAAATATTCAATTCATAAATTTTCAGAAATTTCAGTAATAACTATTTCATACATGTCAATGCAGAGAGTTATCCTTACGATTTTCTGACTTAATAAATTCTGAAATTGTGTAAAATTTTCAAGAGGGGTAGTTTCAGGTATACTTAACACATATCTAGTATTAAATATTTAATTCATAAATTTTCAGAAATTTAAGTAATAGCTATCCCATACATGTCAATGCAGAAAGTTATCCTTACGATTTTCTGACTTAATTAATACTGAAACTGTGTTAAATTTTCAGGACGGGTAGTTTCAGGTATACTTAATACATATCTAGTAATAAATATGCAATTTATAAATTTCTAGAAATTTCTGTAATAACTATTTCATACATGTCAATGCAGAAAGTTATACTTTTGATTTTCTGACTTATTTAATACTGAACCTTTGTCAAATTTTCAGGAGAGGTACTTTCAGGCATACTGAATACATATCTAGTATTAAAGATTCAATTAACAAATATTCAGAAATTTCCGTAATAGTTATCCCATACATGTCAATGCAGAAAGTTATACTTTTGTTTTTCACACTTATTTAATACTGAAACCGTGTCAAATTTTCAGGAGGCGCAAATGAATAAAGTAAAAAGAAACGTAATTTTTTTGGCGATTCATCATTTGCTAATTTAAA